>JAZDUH010000198.1:2017500-2465000 GCA_036419115.1 Scarus forsteni
GGACCAACCTACCCTGATCCAGACTTGAACTGGTCCAGAGTGAGGAAGGGGCTGGTTGCATCTCTGCAGACCCCACACACAAAGTGGGCAGACTCCTCCCCTCAGGTAAACTTTACAGAGCACTGTACACAAAACCCCCAGTACAGTAGTTACACTATTGTCTAGTTAGGCTTGTGTTTGTTATCTTATCACTTAACACATCTTTTTCTATTTTCTACCTCTAAATTTATTTAAAGTTCATTTCCTGTTTTCTGCTTTTCTGTTCTTGTTTGTTTATGTATACATATTGTAGTCTGGATCTAGTCTATTTAGAGAGTAAAGTGACTGGAGTCAAATTTCTTGTATGTCTGACATGCCTGTCCAATAAAACTGCTTCTGATTCTGATTCTGGTCAGCAGTGTATCATTAGCCATTTAAAACACATAAAGCTCAGGGACACACCTGTGTGAACCTAAGATTCATTATTTCATGCCCGTACAAGCAGAAGCAGCTAAAATCATTGTTCTAGGAACACAGAAGAAGAAAACTTTGATAAGAATCTCCATAAATTAATATTTGATTGTACTCTAGCCAAGCACACCTTAGCATATGTTGTACAACCAGCATTACAACATTTTTGTAAGTTCAGATTGTTCAGAAACTCGGCACATGCTGTATGCAATGAATGTTAGATAAAAATGTTTTGTAAATTCTACTAATTTGAGAAACCCTATCAGCTGTTTTCACCTTGAGAGGCTAGTTTTGTATTTTATCAGAGAGACCAATTACTAAAACCATGGCTTGCAGAGTTGCCACAACACTCAAACAAACAAAACAATCAAATTTGACTGCTTTATTAAATTACAGGTAACATTCAGTGGAGGGACAAGGAGAGCCAACCTGCACTGGTATGCTGTCAGTGGCCAGGCACTAAAATGCTGACAAAACATTGACGTAACTGACCGTCTTTGCATACCAGAGACAAGGTTTTTGGTATTTACACCATAGTGAAGTCATTTAACATCTTTTGTAATATCCATAAACAAATGTAATGAAGAGAGAGTATTATTTTAACATGAAGAATCAAACAGCACCAGAGTATGAAAACTCTCGATTTTTGCTGATAGGAGTAAAAGTGGTAAGTGATAGTAAGAACACTTGCTTTTTAGTGTGATTAAATCTACATCATCCTGTCTAAAGTGGAGATGATAATGTTCATAACAGAACTGTGCTGTTGGATACCTTCATGCTGTAGAGATATTTCTAACATGGGTCCATCATGGTGGACACTGTGGATCATTCTCATATTTGCAACCTCAAACCCATCTTTCCTATTCATTCCTCTTGTCCTCTTCATAAGATCTTCTCTTTTGTTGACCGAGGCACTGTGGCCCCCAGAGAGGCCCTGGGGGGCTGCAGAGGTCTGTGAGCTAAACCCATTACACTGCTGAAAGGACGGGGACACTGACACTAATGACTATACGAAGGCAAAGCTTCTAGCCCAGATACTTGTGCAGCTGCACTTGGAGATAATCGATCCTCTATGGGGTCTTATGCACACACTTTTTAACCCTCTTGATATTTGTCATTTACTGACATTAACAGTCAGACTGAGATGATCAGGATAAATTCTGATTCTCAGTCAATCAATGAATGCTGACTCTGGCCCAGAGCGGATTCTTTTGATAGAAATAACATATATCAAGGATATATATTTTCCAAACATTACCCTTTGTTTGGTTGATGAACAGGTCGATAAGATTTGCAATAAGTGGTCCTTAATATTTTTTAGCTGAGTGGCAATATTGAATATGTATCTTGGTATTGCTATTTAATTGTTGCTACTGGAACAAAACCTGTGTCTGTCTTTGCGCACAAGAGGAGGGTTTTCACATGTCCTGGAAAACCTTGAAAATGACTGACCAATTTTCTAGCCATGGAAAACATGAAAAATGAGGAAAAAGTCTAATATCCTGGAAAATCTTGAATTGTCCTGGAAAATTATTTATTTTCCTTCTACCTTGTTAGTGAGCCAAAATCAAACATAGGAAATTAAGTTAAAAATGTGCTTTGTGACTAATGCACCCTTGGCATAAAATGTAACTAGATTAAATAATGTAAGTTGAGAAAAAAACATTAAAACTCAAAACAATGGTGACAAAAAGAAACAAGTAAAAACTGCAACTGGAATTGAGGCTATTTAAACATTAAATCAAATTATATTTATTTAAAAGCAAAGTGAAGAAGAAAGTATAAACCATAAATTATGATAGTAAGACACTGTGTAAAAGACTAAAACAATAGCTAGCAGTTTGAAATAAATACATTTTAACTGCAATATGTTGCAGTAAGGGCGGCACGGTGGCACAGCAGGTAATGCAGGTGCCTCACGGCAAGAAGGTATCCGGTTTGATCCCCGGGTCGGACAGGGGCCTTTCTGTGTGAAGTTTGCATGTTCTTCCTGTGCATGTGTGGGTTCCCTCTGGGCACTCCAGCTTCCTCCCACAGACCAAAAACATGCTCATTGGGTTAATTGGTGACTCTAAATTGCACTTAGGTTTGAGTGTGAATGGTTGTCTGTCTCTCTATGTGGCCCTGCGATTGACTGGCTACCGGTTTAAGGTGTACCCCTTCTCTCGCCCAATGACAGCTGAGATAGGCTCCAGCCCCCCCCTTTTCTGCTGGAACTTTGAAGGCATCTGCAACTTCATATAATCGCGCAGCGATCGTTCCTTCCTGTGTCCGCCTCTCCTTTTTTTTCTCTCTCAAGCAGAAGACTCTTTGCTTTCTAGTCTTCATCAATGAAATGGGCAGTCACTGTCATATAGGACTCCATTCGAAGAGACGTCCACATCTGTTATCTTTATCGATTAACTCAGAAACTTTCTCTTTTTACTCCCTCATATTTTGCCGTTAGTGCATGCGTAATTGTGTGGCGCGCTGGCACTGATTATCCAAGTTCCAATGTTTTTTCTTGGCATTCCACGACACCAATGGGCCTCATATCCTGAGCAGTAAAATTGACAATTCCATCTGTGATGTCGTTTTTGCATTTGGATATTTATTTGAGGCATAAAATCCAGCGCGGACTGGGTGAGGGCTGCCGCCGCTGCAGCGGGCAGAGCGCATGCAGTTATAAAATGAATAAATGATAATTAGACTAGAATATTGAAATTTTCTTAATATAATATAAATATTGAAATGAACGATAAATACATTAAAAGACAGGCTGTTACCTGTGAAACTGGGTGCACAGAAAACACCCCCATTTCACTTGATACATTTCTCCTGATGAAATGAACCATAGACTGCAGGGGAAAATATAAATTGATACATTTGGTCGACCAATCAGAATTTTGGTCGACTGAGCACGCATCGACCAATTAGTCGACCAGTCGACTAGGACTTTACAGCCCTACTGGGAAGCCTTCTTTGTTTGTTTTAAATGTCACCAGTCTTACTGAACTTGATCTTAAATTTGATACCACTCTGCATAAGAACACCATCTTTCAGTAGAAGGGGATTTTGACACGCGTATAGCTTTTGGTGCACAGACCACAGCCCTGGTACATTCTGTACCTTCTTCAATTTTAGCTCCATGCTTTTGCAGTAAATTTCCTTTAATTTAAACCAACCGAAACTCCATTTCCTTTTTTCTTACTCATGGCTCTTTGGGTTTATTTTTCCTTTGTCCCATTTTCACCTTCATAAATGCACCATATTAACACCTGATCATATTTATACCACATGGCTGACCTGCTCCCTGTTTCTCCCACTCATACACATGCGTGACATGTTCTTACATTGTCACCTCCATGCACTACTGCTAACATGTGCACATTCTCCTAAGAGCACACGGACCCAGACGTATTAATTCATCCACTCACACGGCAGCACCCCATTGCTAGGATAAGAGGTGTGCGCCTGTCTCCCCTCCATTTAAACCACTCTGGCTCTTTACATGCCTTCACTGCCTGCATTCCCAGACAGGCATAACTCGGTGAAGCTCCTGCATAAGCACATAGCGTGGCATTTTACTGGCCTGTTGTGTTATTGTGACAAAGATCAAAGGTTGAACTTGAAAAGTCCTCTGTGGAGAAAGCTTTGCCAAAGCTGGAGTTACATTCAGGTTGAGTGTTTTTCCAATGGCGTGCTTTACAGTGAGCAGTCACGTCCTGCGTGAGTGAGTCCAACAGTAAGAGGCTTTAACGAGCAATAAAAAGACACTTACAGCTGATAAGGCATCTCTGTAACTTTAATGATGGGCTGAAGCCCCCTCACTGCTGCTCTTTATTAAACATGACCACTACAGGAGTTTAATTCTAAGATCTGGGAGCATGTAAAACAGATGGACAACAGAGATTTAAGAGGAATGTTGGAGAGTTTATGGATATCATGAAAAATAGAAGAGAGTCATGGGTGCTCCAGGGTCACTCAGGTCATTGAACACATGGATTTATCCTCAGCCATGGAGGTAGGGCTGTTTAATACATGGTCTTTGTTTTAAAGTTGTCAGGTTTTCTATTACTGAGATGATTTATTTTGATTCCCAGTCTGTTTTGACTACATGATTGATATGAACTACTAAAGGATGTAAAGGATAGGTCTTCAGTCATATTTAACTTTAAATGGCCATAAAAACAATCAATAGTGGCCTGTTCAAGTTTACAGCCCCCTTAAATTGGATTATTAACCTTGGTTTAAATTAGGAGTTCTACAATTCTCAACAAAATATGGATTTGATTGGTTTGGAATGAGGTTAAGTGGTCAGCACATGCTTGTGAATTGTAGTGTTTTCTGTTTTGCATCTGACCTCCTTCATTGCACTACATTTCATTCTGTTAGCTCTGTTTCTCTATGGGAAACAAGCTCTTGTGGGGTGTTCCTGGTCTACAGTGATCTGTATCTATGAAAAGTGGTCTAAGATGGTGTTTACACGGCTCTGTTTTCAGCCTGAAGAGGATAGTTTTCATTGCGTTTTGGCCTCCTGTTTACATGAGAACAGTACCTGTAGTGCCTAAATCTGCAAACTTTTGAAACCAGGGTCCAGAGTAGAAAGTTTTGAAAAAGGATTCGTTTCGGCTCCATGTAGACGGGATTCAGAGCATTTCAAGGTGAATCGCTGACGTAATCACATGCGCAGTACTCTTGCGCATGAAGGCTGTGCGCGCATACCAGAAACTACAACAGCTTTGGCCATCTACCGAGCAACATGTGTGCTGCTTAGCATGCTCGGTTTGTTATCCAGACAAGACTACCCAAACAGATTTGTTGTCCGGACAAGAAACTCCTGCATCTTTGTGTGTCCACTTGCCATTGTTTTTTATGAAAACTTTTTCGTCTTTGTACGTTTATTGTAGCAGCGCTGCTTCTCTTCAAACCTACATCACCATCTACTGGACTGACATGCACACTACAGCAGTTTCAATCTTTTTTAGGGTCTCCGTCTGAACACGGATTCAGTTTGAATACGCAAAGGAAAAACCTTTGCATTTTAGGTGACAGTGTCTTCGTGTGAACAGTGTCTAAGAAATGAACGGTGGTGATCCAGCAACAGGGTCCCGATGGCCAAGGCTCATTAAATGCAGAAAATGAAGACTGCAGACTGATGCAACACACAAGCTACTATTACTCAAACTGCTGAAAAAAACTCATGGTTCTGATAGAAAAGTGTCAGAATAAACAGTGCACTACAGGTTGTTGCGTAGGAGGCTTCATAGACTCAGACCAGTCAGGTTGGCGAGTGGTCATTATAGCCGTACATCACTCGGTGTTGGTGTACAGTTCACAAAACATTTAAAGGTGTCAGTAGAAGCTAAACTAAATAATGCAGCCCCAATTTAAAAATATAAGATCTCTGAAGACCTTAAATTGTTAGCAGACAGTTTTTAGTTTTGCTACAACAGCCTAAAAACCTGATTAAAATGAATGTTTGACCCCATCAGTTAATGGTTTGAGTCCAAAATAATTCAAATGTGAACATAACTGTAAAAAGCTCACTTTACTTTTACCTTTCTTGTCATGACATGTGTCCAGATTGTTGATGGAGTTGCAAACCTTTTTTAACCCTTAAAACATGAAGATATTTTAAACAGTCCTTTGGATGTGGCGACTTAAACTGTTTGTAAATACATCTCAAAGTTTGACACTGAATCAAAACTTCTCCATTTTAATTAGTCTCTGATGCACATTATTGATCCTCTTATCATTTTACAAAAGAAGCCAGATATCAAACTCTATTCTTTATAATCAAATAGATTGTGAATCTGTCCAGGCATTCGGCTTCCTGTCCCTGATGATTTTCAATGTTTGACAGCAGCAGCAGAGTAGCTTATCATAGGGCTGCAGTTTCTCTCAATTAGGTTACATTTGAACTCAATGTCAAATCCGTTTGTGGCCTTTCCTCTATATGTGTTTTATAGAATGATAGAAAGAAACAGTAAGGGACATCTGGCAGCTTTAGAAGTGAAGATTCAGTTCTCAATGGTTTCAAGGAATATTTTTGTGGCTGTTGGTCATGACACAAGGGAGAAGTGGTTGAATTTTGGTAGTGGTCCGAATCCAAATTAAGAATCAGAATTTTTTTAATTTCATTTAGATTGCCAGATGGGGCAGTTACCACCATTTTCTATCATCTCGACTAGGCCTGTCGCGATAACAAATTTTGCTGGACGATAACTGTCCAAAAGAATTATTGACGATAAACGATATTATTGTCAATATTATTTTGATTTCTTTTTTCTATTTTTTTCGCCATTAATTTAATGATAATATCTGTCATAATAAAGTGAGTACACCATATCAAAAGCAAGAAACTTTAATTTCTCAAGAGTATTTGTCTGTAATTGGAAGGTCAGGATCTTTTAAATAAATTAAATAAAACAGACAATATAATAAATTTAATAAAAAAAAGAGAATAAAAACAATAAAATTAAATGGGCTCTCTTTTAGAAAAAAATTGCATGTAAATAAAAAGAATATACTCATCAAAAAATAAAACATAGACCCTGTCTCTGTAAAGAAAAAAACGAAACTCCAATAAAAACAATAAATAAAAGGGAGTTTATACAGGAATTGTTTGTGATATGTACTTTCTCTGTTCTGTCTGTCAAACGTTTGTAACATTGCTGGCTTTTATACCGTATTGAAAGGCTGCATTTCTTTTGCAATGTAGTGAACGACACTGCGCTGCTTTATTTATATTTACTTTTCAGACCAATCGCCTCAGTAAGCACTGACTGTCAGGACAAAGGCTCCGGTGCACCTCCCCTTCTTCTTCGTCGTCACTACTTTCAAACAAATACAATATACCTGCTCTTCGGTGTTCATGGGCTCACACCTTGTTCATTCTGTTTAAAACCAACACATTTTCACACTGGGGCTGTGGCAGCCTGCTGAAGAACTGTATCTTTCGTGCTATCATTCATATTAGTGTTTGTTTCCTTGTTACTCCTCACGACGCTCACTTCAGCTCTCTCCGAGTGTACGCGCGAGCGGCCCCGTCTCCTCCCCAAAGATCGCATGAGCGACAAATGCTCACTCCGCTATAAATCCGCTATAGAACCGATATACCCCCGTGTTAAGAAAGATAGACGTAGTGAGCCATCTTGTCATTCAGCCTCTTTGGTAGAAAGAGAGGAGGAAAACAAACTTGCATGCACGTATCAGTTTATCGAGGCCGGCAAACTTACCGAGGACGTTTTTATTTATTGTTCGGTTAATTGATTTATTGATTGTCGTGACAGGCCTAATCTCGACTAATAGCAAAAATACCCTTGGTGGAGGTTTGTACTATCAGAGCTCTTCTAGTTCAAATGAAATGGAATTGCAGATCCGTCATTGTGCTAGAGACCCTAATAACTAAAAATGGCTTAACTCACATGTTGATAAAGTGTCGTGCATTCCTTTTCCTGACCCATGATACACACCCAATGGATGCAATTACTCCACCGCCACCAGCCTGAACCGTTGACACAAGGCAGGATGGATCCAAGCTTTCATGATCTTTACACCAAATTCTGACCCTACCACCTGAATGTGGCAGCAGAAATTCAGAATCTGACCAGGCAACGATCTTCTATTATCCGGTTTTGATAAGGCTATGTGGCTTTAGCCTCAGTTTCCCTTTTCTTGGTCTTGTGCTGCTGTAGCCCATCTGCCTCAAGATTAAACATGTTGTGTGTTCATAATGGTTTTCTGCATGGTTGTAACTGGTGATCATTTGATTTCCTGTATATCTACAATATGTATAACCAGGCTACAGCTGGACTGGAATAAGATAATATTTGTTAAGATAGCGACCAGACTCAGTTTAATACTGATCTTTTTTCTTTTATCTGAAGGTTATATCCTCTCCAAATTAGACCTAAACTCTCACCTTAAAGGCCTCAAAGTTCCCTTTTTACCCACTTTCTATATGAGTGAATCTTGAAAAAGAAACTCTGGGAGAATAACTTTGAATCTTTGGTGTTAGTTGGTCCGAGCAGTGTGATGTCCTTGCGAGTGTGTGTGCAGGAAACTCACGCGCACACACTCAGACGCTGTTTTCAAGACAAGCCACTCAGCTGTCAGCTCAGCCTTATGTGGCAGATGAGGCGCTCAGCAATCTCAGTGACAGGCACAAGATGTCCCGGACTGCCAGGGGCGCGCACACTGACACCGCCGCATGCACACACACACACCCTGCGTAAAATGTAGCTCAAACAGATGCGCTCAGCTGCGAATCATGCCTACTGGTCAAATATATGTTTTTAGGGATGAACAGGTAGCTGTAGAGGACGAGGCCAAAGCAAGCGAGTGATCTCTTGACATTTTAACTAATCCCTTCTAGCCTGTGGTTTCTTGCACATTTGCGAGACTTGCTAGCAGCCAGAATTGGCTTTTTCACATATGCAACCTGTCATGTTGGATTGGAAGATGGCATGGTACAGAGCCGGGACGTGATGGCTCGAACGCTGAAGTGGACTGTGATTGGATTTAGATGACACTGGTGGCTGGGGGCTACTGGCCTTTCTGCTCGAGCTGTGGCTTTAGAAGTGGATTCTTTAACTGCTGTGGTGTCTCATACATTGGCAAACATCTCACCATGAAGCCAGCAGCGTTAAGAAGACTTCCCGTGACAGGACTCATGAGTTCAATCCCACTAACATACAATATTCACATGTAAATTCAATCATCAATTATCCCGTGACACAGCCTTAAAAGTCTCTAAATGTGTGCTGAAAGATTCCCTGGTGTTCCTCTGTTGTTCGCATGCTTCTTAGGTAAGGTGTTATTAGTCATAGTCCAACTTTGGGGCGACATTTAGGCTTCCTGTGACTCTGCTTGTTTGTTTATGCCCAGACAGGCCACAGTGGCATTGCGTGATGCGCGTGAGGGAGCAGGCTGTACCTGCCACGGCCCCCGTGTTTGGTGGCTCAGGGCGAACACACGGTACCTGTCAAAAGCAGTTAAAGCCCTGTTCAGCAGGCTGCCTTGCATGGCATCCCGTCAGACGCCAGCTGAACTTTTCACTTGTCAATTCTGAAAGGTTAGCGCTAAAATCAGCAGCGACAGATGCAAATGGATGGATGCTTTCCTGGCATTTTTGTGCAGGGATGCTTCATGTCACCTAGACCACCTTGTCTGCCCCCCTCCCACCCCCCACCTTTCCGTCATTGCCGCTGTTTAGCCCCTTCGTTCTCCCTTTCACAACACATCCGTCTGTGGGGGCAGTTAGATCCGACCCCTTCAGGTCCTCTGTAGTGTTTGTTTGGGCTTTACTTTGTCCTAGATCCGTCAGCTTCTTAATTTCCCCCTCAGTATTCGAGATCAGTCACACTAATTCTTCATTATTTGACATGCAGATAACGTCTTTGTTATTTTTAGTTGTTGTTTTGGGATTGTGCAATACAGCCTCAAAATCTAGTTATGACATTTATTCTGTATCAGAATTATATATCAATAGATTTTTTTTTCTTAAAGATGATTTTTTTGGTCATTCTGTACCTTTATTGATGGGAGAGAGACCGAAAAAAGACTTGTGAAGTGGGACGAGAGGCTGCATTCAGACCCTCCCCAGCAGAAGCATGTCATGCCTGGTTCCTTACCACTCTGCCAAACCAGCACCCCCACAATTACCAAGTTTGATTTGAATTTGATAAGGGAGGGAAAATAAAATTTTTACAATATCAGCGCTGGCAGTTAATTGCAAAAAGAGCTAATTATCAGTTTCAGAATGTTCTAAGTTTCTTCAGACATTTTATCGCCGATATCTTGGTCATGCCTACTCTCACTATACAGTATATCTGTCCTATATATGCTGTAATATTGGCAGAATGTACGCAGTTACCACATTTCCTCACCTTCTTATTCCAAAATGTTTACATACAAAAGTCAACACTTTCATTGATTGGAGAATTAAATGTTGTTTTTCTTGTTTTGTGTGTTTCTAATGAAAATAAGCTGTCACAATGAACAAGAAAAAGGTACATTTTAGTTAAGTAGAGACTGTGTGCTCTAAACAAAAAGTATCAGTATCTGCAATAAAGAGTTTGGAAGTAATGTCATATTTAATATCAGCAAAAATCTTACATTACACATCCTAAATTCTAATGACAACTAGTCAAGGACTCGATTGATCAATTGCTTTTAAGGTTTTTATCCCTTTTAATAAGATGTGTTTCAAAAACTGTCCACATTACACAAATTACATTTGCAACAATTGAAGAAATGGATGGAACTGGAGAAGAGTAAATATCCTCAACAACATATATTGATATTTAAGAGATGTTATTAATGTCCCTGTCTTTAGAAGACCCTCTGTTGCCGTATGCTGCAAGAGTTATTCCAAAATGTGTATCAGCTGTTCTGAAGTGGCTTATTTGTTTAAGGTCGTTGGCACAAATTGTGAAATAAGGGGCTTGATTTTGGTGGTAAGAAAGGGCCCTAGGTCTTAAATGTGCATTTTTAGATGCACAATCTATTTTATTTTTGCCATTATAATGCTGCACTGAAAAAAAATAAATAAATGAAAACGCACAGTGTTATGACATTTTGGTCATTTTTGTTTTGCTGCACATTTTTTTCATAAAGGTAGTGTTGCAGAGACAAGAAATTAGGCTCTGAATAAATTTGACCCATAGTATTTATTTGTTTCATTTGTGTATCTCTTCTTCCATTTGTCCATCATTCTGTTTATCAGCTGCTCATTTCTACCATTTGTTTTTTCTTTGAAGGAAATGGTCTACTGACGTGAGCTAAAAGTGATTAAGATGTGATGGTTGGTTCAAATTGCTCAGCTCTGGGTTGACTTGTACCTGTTGGTAATCCCTATCACACGATGACTCACTTGGGTTTAAAGTGACCTGTTCTTTTACTGTTTCAGGTGGAGCAAAAGATGAAGTATAATGACCAGCACTGCAAGTCCCGAGGCCTCCTCCCGGGCCATCGCTGGTATGAGATCCAGGCCTACAGAGCTTTAAACCAAGCCTTGGGGAGGTAAGTCTATCTTCTGTTGTAGGGATCACAATTGAAAAATCATAACAGTCTAGTAAATAACAGCTCCTTCAAGGAATTGATTACATAAGTCTTTTGATCATCAATTCCTTTATCAAGTACACTACTTTTTTCTGTAATGCTTTGAAAATCGATGATGTCCCACCAACATCAGAGACAAGCAGCAGAAATTATGACAAAGAAATCAAACTGTGAAAGACAGGGGTAAAAAGGGTCAAAACTGTGTCCTAATTTTTGACAAAAAGGAGCATACTGCGCAATTTTCAGTAAGTGAAGGCACCAGCTACATGCAGAAGCACTTTTCTATGCTGCATGGCATTGAGTATTATGAGTGTTATGTGTTTAAATCTGATGCTACTAAAAACCTTTAAGGCCAAGTTTTGTTTCAGAGGCATTAATATCAGTAGTTTGATCAGTTCTCACATCCCTATTCTGTAGTGTGTGAGGGTACATTTATGTAATGTTGTATTAGGTTTTAAAACTAATAAAGATTGAAACTTCTCTCTGCAGATGTATCCGCCACAGGAAAGACTGGGGAGCTCTGATTTTAGTGGATGACCGATACAGGAATAATCCAAACAAGTACATCACGGGTAAGAAGTGAAAGTGAACCAGTGAAAACAGGAAAAATGAGGTGAAAAGCAAGTTGTCATGGAAAACTGCCATTGGCTAAAACTTATTTTGAAAAATACCTCAAGAATGTGTTGTAAAGGTCTGGGATAATAGATGTCAGTGCATACATAAAAGCCATTCTGGTATTGCTGATATTATTTCTGACTAATATGTTTGAAAGAAGCTATTGATTGTGTTAAAGACAGAAATTGTTATTGCAGCCAATAAGAGATTAATGTATGTACATATATATAAATATTAATATATATACGCACACAGAAGTGAATGAAAATGCCTTTAGAATTGAAAAGTGGAACCACTTCAACTGAACAGCAAATGAAGCGTGGCGATGTTAAAATCTTCATTTGCAGTGCTTGATTAGCCTCATTGATAATAATAAGAATTATATCTCAGTCATATCAAGCCTTAAGCTTGTTTTAAAATGAATATCATAAAAATCTTGTCCTTATATCAACAGAAATAGGTCTCATGTTTAACATTTTACAGACAGATTTCTCAATTATCATATCTTCACTGCATAGTTACTTTTGTACATTATTTAATTTTGTTAATTTTGTTTTCCAAAAGGTGGTTCAAAGCAGTTAATGCCCCATTTATCATTATGAATACAAAGAAAAAGGTGAACACACATAACTGGCTAATCTTTAGTGTTTGAACTAAACAGTTTTGATGGTTGTCAATGCTTTACTGTCTGACATGAAATTCAAGAATATACAGCTAAGTACTGCAAAAATTATGATTTCTTTTTTAAAATGTTAAACAAGTCCAAATTAGTCTTGAATTTGATTTGGAATAATGTGCAGCTGACCTGGTTATGTATGTATGGTTATGGCTTTCTTTTTAGTCGATTAGAGTTCATAAATTGCACTTTTGAATCAGACTTCCTCTGATATAAATTTATGATACCATATTATGATCACATCATTTTGATTTATGTGCATGATGCAGCCTTGTCAGAGTGGATGGAAACATCCTGGAAAATGATGTGCAGATGAGTGGGGACCATGGTGGGGACCCTGCCAGCTTGACCACTAGATGGCAGTAGTTCTCCACTGTAAACCCGTTAGTGTCTGATTGATTTGTTTGTGTGTTCACATGTGATGTCAGGTCTATCTAAGTGGGTCCGCCAGCTTGTCCAGCATCACGACACCTTCAGTAATGCCATGCAGTCTCTGGTGGCGTTTTCTCAGCTGCAGCAGAGGACAGAGGCGACCCCTGCGGACAGTCAGACCCCCGCCTCATCATCTCCAAATGGTCACGTATCTCCACCTGCAAAGATGCCCAGCCTGACCAAGACCTCTGAACCTCAGACCCCAGGCCCCAATCTGAACCTGCCTGAACCCTTGAGCCCTCCCGACCTGAATTTCTACACTCATACACAGTTAAAAGCTGAACAAAATGAAAGAGCAGGTGAGCGAAGTAAGAAGTTTCATGTTTAAATTATACTGTGAAATGTTATTAAATGCTCCAGAAAGTCAAGCTTTGCACTCAAACCCAGGTAAAATGTTCCCTTTCTGGTTTATTAAAATATGTTGGATATATTCCAATTGAATTAATAATGAGAGGATAAGGTTTTCTTTATGCTTTTTTAGGAGATAGTGGGGAAACATATATATCTCATATTGACAATTAACTGAACAAAAACAGTGTTAGAAACGAACTGCAATGTGAATATGTGCATCCAGTACCTAACTTGTGTCCCTATTTTTCGTCATTTCCTCCAAAACACATTTTCTATTGCCTAATAACTAAATATAATGCTGAGGGACGTGAAGCCCATCTATTCATATTTAATTACAGGGAGACAGTTTAATAACTTAAAATTGGGAAAAAAAATTAAGAAATAGGCAAAAAAAACAGTATAAAACAAGATGTACATGTTTGGCATCAGAATTTATACCCGTTTGTATGCTTGTAAAGATAACCAAAGAGGTGTAGTGCCTGATAACTTGTTAATTCCAAGTAGATTGTGTACAAATACAAATATCAATCTTCTATTTTGATTCATCAAGCAAAAAATACCAAAAAAACAAACAAAACGGGGTATTACATAAAAGTCTACCACTGCAACAAGCATATGTTGCATTCCAAACAGTATGTTGGATTTTTTTTTTCTTGGTTTTTATGATTATGAAGACGCACTGCAAATGTGCATGTGGCTATGTCTACAAATTTTAGACTTTATTTTTGTGCTTTTTCAAACCCTGCATAAATCAACTATATTGGATATATTTTTAAATTGTTTCAGACAAATCCTCTTGCTTAATTTGTTGTGGAGAGTTGTTAGTGAAACATCAGTAAACTGAACTAGAATTCCTCATTCACTTCAAGCAACACTGTCTTTTTTTAAACTGGTGTCATGGATTAAACTAGAATTTTCTGCCGTTCTTCCCTCATATAATACATGTCTTTTAGACTCTGACAGGGCTGAAAGAAGTTTTAGTAATAACTTTGATATTTTGGGTTACGTTTGGATGTAATCATATGTGTAAATTAGAAGAAACCAGCACATACATATCTTTTCTTTCTCTGCAATCTATCAGCTGTGTTTTAAGTGTGTAGTGGTTCAAGGGGGACCCTCCAATTTTCCATTTTAGCTGAAAAATGTCCGAGCATGACATCACCACGAGCCATGTCGAGGTGACGTGTTTGCACATCATGTGGTCGAGCGCTCATTGTCTTTGGGGTCACGACAAGGCTGAGCAGCTGAATTCTGGGAGGTGCAGAGGAGCGGTAGCACTCCCCTCCATGTCCACACCCCTTATGGTTTGGGTGGGGGGGTTGGATGCTGTTGGGGGTGGGGGCCATGGGATCAGTTGAGTGGCTTGCCTCATTACTGTAAGGTCTTTTGCGTGCCTGAGTGGCGCTGGAGCGAGCTGATGAGCAGATGTTGGACTGTTGCTTTTAATTAAATCCACTTGACCTTTGTTTGGGTTATATTGAGCGTAAGTGCATATTTATGTATTTCTTCATAAAACGTGAGCAGCCATACCGGTCTCACCATAAGATCAGCTCTTTGTGAATTTGGAAGCCTCCAGACATTTAAATCCACCATGGCTGTTATAATACAATATTCAACCTATAATATAATTCTAGAAAAATCCAACAGTATTGACGCCTGATTTAGTAAATCTGATGCACCAAGAAGTGGATTATTTCTTAGTTTTTATCAGCAGAAACTGCAAGTAGACCATATAGTGTCTTGATTGATTAGTTGATTGAACTTATGATTCAGAAATCATAAGAACATGATTCAAAACATAAAAAGAGCATCTCAGAGACCCTCTCTCAAGTCTATTACTTTACCTTAAAGAGTCCACCAGTTGATGCACAATGGTTTTGATGTAACCTCGTACAGAATCAAGGGATTTCAAGTGAGAGCATTTTAGCTGCTTGGTGTTTAAACGTTCTGGCGGCCATCTTAAGACAATGCCCTCAACCTTAAGTAGCATTGCGTCTGAAAGGAGGTAAAAAAGTCTTTTGTACAAATGTTAAGAGGCTGGTCAAACAGGCCTTGGTTTGTAACCTGGGGCGCAAGGTGTCAAAATGTTGGTTGTCAATATTTGGCCAACATACAGTAAACTAACACAATGATATTCCCCCATTTCCTTTAAAGACCCCTGCACAAGAATGAATGTCTAGGCCTATTTGTTTTGAGTGTGTCAATAAAAACACTTTTAACTGCTTATTATATTGCACAGCACTATAGCATACTGTATGATCAGTGTAAATCCAAAGGAGTGTTTGACTCTTATTAGCCGCAACTTAGGGGGGCGTCATATACCCCTTTCAAACTGACCAAAAAGCCTGTTTGAACCCGGTAACAATTGGCTCCTGTCAGTAGTTTGAAAAGGTTCAATCGACATTTTGACCCGGGTTGACAGACCCTCCAAGCGACACAGGTTTTAATCGGCTCGCCTCCGATCGGCTGGTCGACCCGCCGGCTAATTTACAGATGACGTCGGCGTACCGTCCCCACTTCATAATATCACACCCACCTCCTCTGTCTGTTACTGAGGTGACTTTTTGCCGTCTCAGCAACAAATTCCATCCACCTTTGTATCATCAGCACTGACATTGTACATTTTTAAAAAGGGACAAAAGTACAAAGTAAAGAAAACCGTGTTCAAGGCCTCCATGCTCCTTTCCATTGTTTACATGGAGGGGCTACGTTGCACTGAGGATGTCATCAACGTGATGACATCAGCTTGATGCGCCAGAGGAATAACCAAAGCCACCTAGCTCGTCTGCTGCCGATTCGATCTGGGTCTGCTGGCAGAGGAAAAAGAGTCACTTGCCGATTGGTAGAAGGCTAACCTGTGTTGACCAGCTAGTTTTAGTGTGAAAGCAGTGAAAGAAAAAGAGCTCAGTGAGTGCCTGTAGGGAGGATCTGTGCCCATGTACAGGCAGAAAAATGAAAATAGAGTGAAAAAATGAAGCTAAAAACACAGATTACTCAGCCATGCTCTGCTTCAAGATTATGAGGAGGCGAGTTTTATATAAAGCAGACTTGAATTAAAATATTAAAACACACCAGCATTGTTTTAAGTTGCCTCTCAGTGGTACCTGGGGCTATTTTTTTGCCCTCTTCATTGCTGCTTTATTTTAGACTGCCTTGCCGTTTAGTGACATTCATCAGCTGTGTTACTCCACATTTTGACAAGAGTAGTTAACAACAGTAATAATAATAACTTTATTACCTTTGCATCTGTTTGTTCATTTCTCTGTTAGCAGCATAATTAAAAAAGTTATGGATGGATTTCGATAAAATTTTCAGGAAATGTCCGGATTGAGACAAGAAACGACTGATTAGATTTTGGGAGTGATCCAGATCACCGTCTGGATCAACAAATTTTTAAAGGATTCTTTAACATTATTAGATAGGACCATTTTTGGCATTTATGCATATTTGTATGTTTTCATGATCAAGGAATCTAAATGTTTAGATGAAATAAAGAAAGGACTAATATCTATGGTGAAAACAATATGGGTGAGGACTGTGGTACCGGCGAAGGTCTGCGCTCTCCGAGTGCTTTTCTAGTTTGTATAGGTTTCTTTAAAATACAAGTTTAAGTGCTTTGACAGACAGGAACAAACAGACGACAAAGCACAAGAGCATTTGCACATAAAAGGAAATACTGCAACTCACAAAGAGCACAGTCTAAGTCAAAGAACCATGAGCGTCTTACACCGAAGAAGAAAGAGGCATGAGCACTTCTGATGTCCCTCAGACGGCCTGTGCTCATGGCAGGGAAACATTTAAAGGAAGTTGAGGAATTCTAAGACCCAACAAAAAGTAGTTTTCCAGCCCCACGAATCACAGGTCCTCTATATCACTCAAACATACTGAGTGGCCAGACCAGGACAGTTTTTAACCCATGTGTGTGCCCAGGAGAAACTTGAAAACTGTGTTGCGTAACTGCAGAGTGATGAGCTTGTAAGATGTGACGTACTGTAGAAAAACAAGAGTTTTACTGGTGACACTTTTATAGTGAAGCTTCTGTGTGATCAGCCCCTACAGTAAAAATTGTGGCTTGGATTTTGTAAAAACTTCAGATGAGCGGCCCAGTTGGTCTAAAAGCACCCTGCCTTGTATTTAACATTACCAACATTTACACTGTAATTGACTGTTTACTTGAGCTTGGGTATGCCAGTCATGATCATAAAGTATCTTGTTTCTTAGATTGTAATTTGACTTTCTTGTCTGCATGTGAACAAACTAAAGAACTGTCATATCATCTCAAAAATCCCCCGTGTCCCAGCTTTTAACACATGCGGTTTTATTCAAGGTCAGAGACACATCTCAAAACATTTGACCATGTTTTCTCTGTTGTCCCCAGTTCCACGTTTTTATGTCAATTGAAAATAATGTTTGGATGAATATTTTGTCTTTTGCTGCAGAGTGTTTGCAGAAGACAAAAGCCCTCCCAGAAGAGCCTGGATCACATCAAAAAAGCAAAACCACGCAGTTCTTCAGTATCTTCACCTCCAGCCCTGTCAGCAACCGCTTCAAGACGCCAATCTTTAAAGAAAAACCAGCTCATGACCCGCTCCCTGAGACATCAACTCATTCTGAGCACAAAGAGGACCTGCAGGTCTCTGAAAAACAAACACCAAATGGTCTCAATGAAGTCAAAGAAGAGAGAAACAGTCTGTGTGTAAATCCTCCTCCGGGCACTGAAGGCGAGCCTCCATCACCGGAAGATTCAGATGAAAACGAGGAGGATCAGACCCTCTACTTTACTCCAGAGCTCTTCGAGGAGGACGAGAATGAGGAGGAGACAAAAGGAGGTGCTGTGCTGCTCTCAGAGGAACTTTTTGACTCCAAGCAAACAGATGTTTTGAACGAGCGGAGGGGTATTTCAGTCAGTAAGGAGAGCACAGAGGTGTCACAGGGACAGAGACAGGAAGTCATCTCAGAGAAACCATCGGAGGAGGGAAAGCAGGAAGAGAAGCAGATCAGGCAGACAGAGAATAAACTTAGCAGACTGTCCAGGTCCAGACAGAAAGCTCCCTCCACTCCTACAGGTAAATGAACACCAGACAAAAAGAGATTATGTCAATGCAGCAGAATGAATAACATGCAAAAAAAGACCACCATCTACAAATAAAGTTCTATGTTCAATAAATAATACAGATGAAAAAGTGTTCCCATTATTGCATTTTTCAAAAACTCTGAATAATAATTAGAATGAACAAATTCATTACATTTTTGTTCAATTATAGTAATAATTTATTACCTCTGCCAAGAAGGTTACATTTTTGTCAAGTGCTGTCTGTCTGTTTGTTTGTCTGTTAGCAAGATAACACAAAAACTACTGGATGGATTTACATGAAATTTTTACCAGAGGTGTGGTTTGGTCCAAGGAAGAGCTCATTACATGTTGGTGATGATCCACATATTTATGTGGATGCAAAAAAGTCCCAACTTTTGTACAATATCCCACAAGTTAACATTATTTAAAAAAAGACATATCTCTGAAATCAGTTGATGAATTTGCTTCAAAATTTACAGGATGCTATATGTAATATGACACTAGCATTACAGTCAATTTAATCTGGATCAGATCCAGATTGACGTCACAAAAGACATCAAAGTTTTTAATGGCAAATCCCATTTCATTATGGGAACTGTAGTTTATTTGCAAACTCACGTTCACGTTTTTCAAACCGATATCACTACTAGGGCTGAGTGATATCACCTGACCTCTGTGTCACGATTAATTGAAGCTCTTATCAAGATTACGAATTATGAATCTTATTTTATGCTATGCTGGAACGTTGAAACAGTTTTCCTGCAGTATTTTCTGCTCGTTGTCCTCTGCACAGAATCCAAAATGTGCCCAAACTATATTGTCTCCTCCATGTTAGAAGCATGTTCTTCTCTCTTGGTAAAAGTGAACATAGACTGTATGGAGGGAGCGCGGTCGCATGACTTAAACAAGGAAAAAAATCAAAATCAACATGAGTAAAATTACTTCGATTAGAGAGTCTAAATGTTGGTTTCGACTATTTTCCGATGAATACCTCAACCCTAGTCACTACATTACCCAGCTTCCCTTGCAATGGCAGTGGAGGACTTCTCCACATAGACAGACATGAGCAGACACTCGGCTATCATATTGTAGTACGTGATCCAGAATTGTATCTGGGAGGTCTGTGCTCTTCAAGTGCTTTTCTAGTTGCAGCTATTCTCCCCCACTGGCCTGTTTTTTTAGGCCTGGGCACACTTGCACAAGTACACATTCCCATACAGCAGGTGACCCTATGCAGAAAATTAACCTGCAAGTCCACCAGAGGTAGGCAGAAGCAGTAACCATGACCACCACTCCTTGATATTTTTTGTAGACAAACTATGGCTGATTTTGAAAGGGCATACTTCACTGCAGTATGTACTGCTTTTGCCAAAATGTATGGCTACAAACTTCTACAAAATCCACAAAAGGAAAGAGAGTGAGCATGTAAGCAGAACTAGAGTGAATATCCGACACGCTTTCACATGTTAGTAAGAGCTTTATGAAAGAATTGGCTGGAGGTCAGATGCTGAGCTGGAGATACTGCTGTTGTACAGGAATGTTCGGTAGTCACTTTAAGCTTTTTGTCCTATTAGCATCTGCTATTATGTTATAGATTTGTCGATTTTTTTGCATTTTTTAATAAAGGAGACAGCGAGTGTCGTCAGACATGGGGCAAGAGAGGGGGGCTGTCCCTAACAAGACAAGCACCTCCATCCATGAGTCATTTACCATTCTTTTGTGAAACCAATGGGACAGTTGACCAAAGTAAATCCATATTTTTTAATCCAAAAACAATACTGTCTCTTGTTAGTCCGCATAGTTTATTGGTTATGCTCATCATCTTTGTTGTCTGGCTTCACCTCTCTCTTTGTGTCAACGAATGCTCAACATCTGAGTCCAGGAGGTGACACGACTGTGTTTTACACCCAGAGAACTTCAAATGGCACCACAGTTACACAGATTCTCACATATTCCTGCTTTAGGGGCGAACTACGTAGTTAAAACTAATAACTAATCATGGATTAGGTCTCAGATTAACATTTTGTTTACACTCACTTCCCTGAGCCACATGTTTCTTTATGTTCAATGCAGTGAGATTTTGGCCAAAACAACCTGAGCAGTGTATAATTTTGGTTATTTAATTACACCAACAAGTCATCTCTTCTCTTATTTTCTCTTTTTTTTATAAGACCCATGAGGAACAGTAAGAAGGGGTAGAAACTCAAAAAGTTTTTCCTTTGTCCTACTCCTTTTCAAGCGCGTATAATTACTTTAACTCTTTTCTTTTCATGTATGTGAATGGTAGGGCTGGGATGATTCACTTTCCTCCCGATTCGATTTATTGTGATTTTTTTAGGTGCAGATTCGACTTTAAATTGCGATTCTACAATATTGCCGATTTTTGCAAGCTTTAGTTAGCTTTTTTAACACCAGCGAAAAAGAAGAACAATGATGATGCCTGCAGACTATATCAGGGAAAATACACATCACATGTGAGTCAGTTTTTAGGATTTATCCAGCAATATGTTTTAACCAGCTGTTTATGCTCCCTCTTCAAAAGACTGGACTGCATATAAAAGTGGCTTATTAACCCTTTAGGCACCAGCGTGAACGCCTCTGCTGCCTGCACTGTGCTTTTTAACCCAGGCTTCTCCCTCGTCTGTCCAGAGCTCCGCGGTCTACTCATTCCTGCTAACACCGTCACTTTTCGCTGTGTTTTGCGCTTCCCTGCATCCCAGACCAGTCCCCTACTTGGCACTCACCGGACACAGAGAGGCAAAGCATCGGCCTCGGTATGTGCTGCTTGGAGACTGTAATGGCGCGCGGACCCGCTCCGGCTGCGCGCACACACCCCGCCAGTTTTGTTCTCACTGGACAACTGACCGTCATCCTCAGAGAGTAAATATTCCTCAGATTCAGAGTCAGCCAATACTTGACAAAGTACTCTCAGCATTGTGAGTACTCTTTCTCTATAACTCAGCTATGGCCTGTTTTATTCAGCAATGTCGCTTGCCGCAATTTTGCAACTTTTATAAATCGGCAGACAAAAAATTCACGATACTTATGTGAATCGATTTTTTTCTCCCACTCCTAGTGAATGGTATTACACTATTTTTTTAAAATGTTTTAAATAAAAAAATATCAAATTCTATTTAAGTTATCTTTTAGGTTAGGTTAGGTTTTCAGTTGAATGATGCTAACCATGTACTTTGAGCTATGACAAAACATGTATCAGAAGGTTTGGGAATCAAGATAAGATGGATTTTGCTAGGAGAACATCTTTTAACGCTAAAATTCTCCTTGATCATCAAGCCACAGCACAGTCTGAGTCACTTTTCACTGAAGGCCGTTTTATTCAGTGTCAGTGATAATTATTAATGTTCAGGCTGGGTATGAACTGAATGCAAGATTTTCATGTCAAGGGTAAAATGCATTATCATGTACTTGGCTTAGGTTGTTCTAGCATTAAAGTGTGTTGCAGCTGCCATAAACACATAAACTGACGCACACTCTGCCACGTGCACACCGGGGAGGCTGCAGCCGTCTCAGGTCAGCTTCTCATTCAGTGTGACAGTTCATCTTATTAAGGCCATTCTCAGAAACATAAACAATTTGCAGCTATGATTGTGTGTGCATTTTAACAATTCATTAAAATACAAAACCGTGGAGGTATTTGTTTTCAGCAGATAATCTGTTAATTCTGTTTTAATGATGTATTTGAAGATTATGACAGAGGGATGCAGACTTGACTCTTTAGACATGCTTCAGTCAACATTTCAGCTGAAATTCCAGCGGTGTAATTATGAGCTACAAACGTTAATGGTATGAGCTGTGAATGTAGACATGGTTCAGAATGATGCTTTTTTTGTTATGTTGCTGATAAATAGATTGAAAAAATAATGATGCATGCAGATTTGAGGTCATTTTCATACCCAAAGCTGCAGAGAGTAAGAGTACCTATGACAGTTTAATCTTGACCCAATTCATTTACACTACTCTCTAGGTATGTTATACGTAATTTTATTTATCTTAATATTTTTAATTCAATTCTTACTGTTGTTTTGGCACAGATTTACCAAGTCAAATTCCTTGCATGTGTAAATGTTCTTATAAGAATAACAATAATACATTTTATTTAAAGGCGCCTTTCATGACACTCAAGGACACTGTATAGAAGGGATCATCAAACACATTTGTTTAAGGGCCAGATTTTTTCTTGGCATATGCTACGAGGCCAAAAAGGTGAAAATAATTAACAAAACAATTAAATGAAATACTGGTCCATTTACAGTATTATTTTTTATCAGCCCCATTCACTCGTCCTGAAGCACAAACACGGGATCTCAAATAGTTTTGGGTATTTAGAGACAAAATTTGTCATTAAAACAACACATTTTTAGCTTGAACATGTTTTCACTTTGGTAACACGGCAGACCATGCGGACCAAAAAGACAGAAAGAATGAGAAGAAAAGAAAATTTCCAAGAAAACAAGTCCAAAAGTAGAGAAAAGATAGAGAATTATGTCATACTTTATTTGTGATCTCAAAATTTGATTTAAGAATTCAAACTTTACGATTCTTATTTCTGTCAGTCATATAAAAAAGTTTGATTCTTAAATAGATAATAATAATCAGGAGGTCAGATGGAAAGCTTCAAGGGGCCTGATGTGGCCCCAAGGCCGCCAGTTGGTGATCACGGATGTATAGGATGAAACAACGAAAATATCAAAACAATACAACTATAAAATCAGCAAAAGACAACAGACAGTAATGGATAAGTGAAATGGCAGTAAACGGCAATAATTACCAGTTGATTCTTCTGAAAGAAAGAGGGCAGCTTCTCCATCCAAATTTACAGGGCGGAAACCTTCAGGTGTTACTATAGGAGTTAGGGCTGGGTTAAAAAAATCGATTTAATCGATTTAAATCGATTTTCTGTTAACTGGTTCATAATCGATCCATAGAATTCAAAGATTGATCTTTTAACTTGGGTAGTTTTTCTTCTTTGGATGTGCAGAGAAGCAGCCTGTGGTATCAACCCTGCTAGTCTCGTGTGATCAGCGTTTAGTGTTGCTTTCTACTGAAGAAGAGCTCATGAGATGTTACTGCAAACAAACATGGTGGAAGCACTATATGGGCACCTCTGGCAAGTTTAAAAGCTGATGTTTGGATGTACAGTATTTTAGATTTAACAAGTACAAAGTAAAATACGAATTGGACAAAAAACAAGTAATGTGCAGAATATGCATTAATGCACATCATTAAAATATGATTAATGTAACTGCTTTGAGTTTAGTTCTTCATTTTAAGACAATTTTTAATGATGTACCAGGTCACTTTTTAAATTTACCGCACTATTTTAACTGAGATATCCCAGACTTGAATCGTGAATCGAATTAATTTGAGACCTTGTTATATCAAATCAAATCGATCCAGAAAATCTGAATCGATACCCAGCCCTAATAGGAGTAATTCAGATTAGACCATGGAATCTTGATCAAACTGGAAACTGAGACTTTGTTTTCAATTAAGAAATCTGTACCCAAATTCTGATATTAAAGTAGATAATAATAATGATGATAAAGAACTGTAATGTAAGTCCTTTCATTTGATTTCGCTCCTTCATAATTCACTTACATTCAGACCCTTACCTTGCTGTTGTCTTTTATTCATGGTTGACAGCAACAACACAGATTATTTTGTACCTCGTGTGTGCAGCACAGTAGCCTGACTAATCAGCAGTTTAATGGCCACATTTGATTGTTGGACTCTGAGGAGCCGAGGTCGTTTAATCAAGCTGATGCTAAATGCACAATCATCAAACGGGCCGGGCCGAGGGGGAGACAGAAAAATGAGATTAAACGTGATTACGCTGATGTGATTTGTCTCATTATGGCTCAAACTTCACCAATGTGTGATTTGCACGGACGAGCAGAGCGGACAAGTGTTCCATTAAAGCCTTTCTTTGCTCATCAGCTGCCTCCCAAAGACCCTTAATCGTGGAACGACCACTCGTTAACATCATCAGGACGCCGAGCACAGAAAGAAGAGGCCGACCAATGTGTGTTAAAAGCACTTAATAGGAGGCAGGCATTACTGAAAGACACAGTAATGGATGTGAATGAAGGCTTTCTCCTGTTCAGACTAATTTATCCTATACGGCCAACAACCAATCACTAAAGCTTCACTGAGACAAACATTTTTATTATTTTAAAGACATGACCAAATTCTCAAAGAGGACA
Source organism: Scarus forsteni (assembly GCA_036419115.1). Taxonomy (NCBI): domain Eukaryota; kingdom Metazoa; phylum Chordata; class Actinopteri; order Labriformes; family Labridae; genus Scarus; species Scarus forsteni. Next base: position 2,042,369 of record JAZDUH010000198.1, read on the forward strand.
CGCAAGAAAAGGCCCCTCATGGTCACAACTTAAAATGTTGATCTTTCAAAAGAATAATAAGAGATGTGGCTTAGTCAAGACAATTAAAAATGATGATGAAATGCAGATTCTCAAGTGCCTACAATTTTTAATTGCATCTTCCTCCACAGCTCAGTTAATATTGGAGTTGAAGTTGAATTCTAAAGATGCAATAATGCTGTTGTACCAATTAATTGCCAAACAATTAAACTTGGTAATAAAGATGTTGATTACCTAATTAAGTTTAGTTTATATCTATATACAGTATATATTTTGATGTGTTTTCACTGTTTTCGTGTTGACACATTTCTTGAAATGTTGCCATCTTTACAAAGAACGTTTTCCATATGAAAACATTTTTGTCCCTGCAGACAGGCCCTTAAAGTCTTGCTCTCCCCTGAAAGCAAATCCTGTTGTGAACTTACACGGGTACATCTTTTTGCTGTCAATTTGAGCTTCTGAAGATGTAACACTGGAGCTTCATTCACACACGTTTGTGTAATTGCCCTGGATTGTTGACACTGGCCCCACTTACATGGGTCAAAAAATCCTATTTACAATCAGATTGAAAGGTCAATCAGATTAGAAATGTCTCATGTAAACACCTTAGCCAATCAGATTCACCCGGTTCTGATTGTATTTCGGATCGGACTCTAAGAGGTAGTCTACGCCGACTGATAATCCGCTCCATGTAAACGGCTGAGTGGAGCAGATTGGGTTGATAGAGAGGATTGTTCGGTCTGCACAGGCGCTCTGTAGTACATAAGAGACACAGAGTGACGTACGCGGAGTGTGCCCAGGAAGTGCCCCTCTTCTTCTCTTACACATTTGCAGGTAGTGGCAGAGTGACCTTCTGCGCATGTCAAAAAAAACAATACAAACCGATTCAGCTTGGGCCAGGCAAACGCGGATTGAACGTGGATCTCTTTACTCAAAGTGCATGTGTACAGATTGAATCAGATTCACTTAATCCGATTGATTTCAATCAGATTGAGGAAAACTACCCATGTAAACAGGGCCTATCTGGCTGGCAGACCACAGTGTGTTTGTGTTCAGCACTGGGTGTCAGACAAGGTAGTCAGCAACACTGGGGTCCCCCAGGGGACAGTCCTGTCCCCCTTTTTCTTGATCCTCTATGGTGCAAACTTTCTCTAACTCATGCCACCTTCAGAGTTCTCTGATGACTCAGTTGTGGTTTAATATATTAGCAAGGTGAAGAGGATGAGCACAGGCCTGTGGAGGGAGACTTTGTCACGTGGTGAGAGCCGAACCATCTTCTGCTCAATGTGACAAAGAAAGGAGTTGACTGTGGCTCTTAAGAAGATAAGGACTCCAGTGGCCCATGTTTCCATCCAGGGGTCAGTGTGGATGTTGTAGAGGAGTATGAGTACTTGAAGAGTATTTGGGTTACAAACTGGACTGGACGAGAACATTGAGGCAGCCCATAAGAAGGGACTGAGCTGCCTCTACTTCCTGAGGAGGCTGAGGTCCGTCAACATCTGCAGGACCATGCTGAGGATGTTTTATGAGTCTGTTGTGTGCTGGAGCAGCAAGTTCAGAATAGCAGACACCAACAGGGCAAACAAACTGATCCACATGGCCTGTGATGTTAAAGACAGAGAGGAGGACGCTGTCCAAGCTGCAGGACATCCTTTGAAAAGATCTCTCATCCCCTCCACAACATACTGGACAGTCAGGAGCACATTCAGTATGAGACTCATCCTCCCATGATGCACCACAGAGCCTCCTGCCTGTGGCCATCAGACTTTATAACTCCTCCCTGTAACATCACTGTCAGGCCATGGAGACTAAAACAAGTTTCTCTGTTTTTCACTGTGCTTCTTAATTCATGTTCACTGTATGATCACATAAATGTCTTGTATTTCTCCTTAAAAATGTAATATCCAGTTCAATATCCTGTTTTCACTTGTTTTTTTTTTTTAATTTACAGTCATGAGGGGAAATTACAAAGCTTTAAAGATTCTGCACACTGGGTTTTATGCTTATTAATTTGTATTATACTCTCATAAGATCAACAGAAACATAGGGATTTCCACTTCTACTTTTTTATCCTGATTCTGAAATTTTTCTGGTACCACTGTACAAATATGAATGTAAAAATGTATGACTTTTTTTAAGATTAAAAAATTAAATTACATGTTTTTAGGAGTGAACTCTGATATCTTTGACTAAAATAACACTGTATTGCACTTAAATGTTTATGATGTTCTCCATGTCCTTTTAACCAGTTGTCTATCCATGTTGTTAATGCTTTTGCACCTTATTCATTCATTTGTCATATCCTGGTCAATTACTTCACAATACTTGTAGCTAAATATCAACACTGCTGCTAAGTACCTTTAAGTTTCGACATTCTCCTATTCCTTTTTGAACATGCAAATGATGCATTTTGTTGTTTTACTCTTTGGTTGCTGTTGTTATTTTGTTATGTTGCCATTTTTTATTATATTCAAAATAAATAAAAAATAAATACCTGTCACATGTTAACATCTCTGTCACTTTACCTGACACATACTGCACCGGATGGCTCAGGTGTCCTGTATAACACTTACTTCATTCATTTTAATTTCATAATTTTAAATATTTCACCTTATTTTTTTATTTTTTGCTATTGCACAGTTTGTTGATTTATATCTTTATGCTACTTTACTCCTGTACTTACCCTGTAATGCTGCAACACTTGAATTTCCCTTTTGGGGATCAGTAAAGGTTTATCTTATTTTAATAATGTTTTTGTTTTTATGATAATCAACCTAAATGTTTGTTGACAGGTCAAGGCAGTGAGTTGAGGAGTGTAGGGAAAGGGAGACTTCAGCAGATTGAGACCAGGAGCAGCCAGAGGAAGAGAGAACAGACCAGAACCGGGCATAAGGTAAAAAAAAATATCCAGAGTTTGAAGAAGAGACAGGGATCCAAGAACAAGGATCCTCGTCAAACAGAGGCTCAGGCAGATAGCTGGATAACCCGCAGACACACTGAGAAGATCCTTAAACCAAATGTGGGAAATGGAGTGATTAAAACGGAGGAACCCTGCATTGGAGTGAGAAGAGACAAAGGTTTAAGAAAAGGTCCTACCACACCTATTAATTCAGTTATGATTGAGTATGACATTGTGACTCCCAAACAAGATGATGCCATAACAGCAGGATGTAGTCCCATGAGTTCAGCTGCTGATGGAGAGGAAAGCCAGCAAACTAAACACAAAGGTAAGCCCTTCTCACTCCTGCATTCCTAAATATTAAAACAATTGGGCCGACAGAAAGAATGAAGGAAGCAGTGGACATGCATGTCCTCGATGGATGACAAAATAGAGTACTTAAAGTTTATTTAATGAAGATCCTTAAACAGAACAAAGTCCCCAAGTGATTAACAGAATATTACAATAACGACACATTAAAATATATAAAAAATAAAAATATCTCAATTGTATAAGATTAAATTGCACACTGATCAGTTATAGGCAAAAACTGAAACAGATGTGACCTAGCGTGATTTCTGTGTTAACATGCTTACACCTGACAAAATTAGTGTTTACATGATGTGTCATTAAATACTCAACTGTGCACTGTAGGTGATGTCAGAGTTAGAGGGACACAAAAAACTATCGACTTTGAATGGAGGAAGTAAAACAGAAAATATTTGAGAACTTCTTCTATACAGTAGGTCTTGATATTTATGTTTGAGGTCATTAAACTATGCTGCTGGTCCAAATAAAGTGACTGTAAATAGGACAAGTTGATGCTCGATTTTTTTTGATGCGCCAGCCACATTGGAAGGTAGATGATGAAGATAATTTTCACCTCTGGTTTACTGACTTTTGGCATCGTTTTCCTCCCAAACCAAGCCATAAGAGTCCAGAGAACCTTCAGGAAGAAAAAAAGAAGATTAAACAACAGTTCTTCAAAAAGGAAGGTAGGATGAATCTAGGTACTATTTTTTTCTCAAACCATGGAAAAGAGACGCATTTCCTTTCTAAGCTTGCAATTGTCAAACTGAAACATGATGTTGATTGGCTCATAAATCATTTCCTTGTATTATCCAATGCTGTATATAACAATATGATTACTTACATTCTCCACAAGAGCATAGAAATAAATTGTCTACTTTCAGAAACCCAAAGATCAACCGCCCTGCTCTTTCAGACTCTACTGCTCCTTATGTGAGATGGAGCTACTTCCTCTGGCACAAGGTAACCAATGAGAGTGTTTCAAAACTTCAGTCAATGTTGAGTTACAGTACTGAAGAATTTCCCTGTTTTTCAGGTGCATTTGGATGTTCTGATTGTGAATATGAACCTCTCTCTATTCTGAGGGAAAACACAATAAAAGCTGCTCCATCGAGCTGCTGCTGTGGATGTGAACCACATCAGGCATCAAATCAAGACGGATCACTGCTGGAGGTCCGAAATCTTAGACTTCTCAAGGTCCTGCGGGCTGCCCTGCAACCTTATCAAGATAGCACTTTAACTGGTGAGTTCGATACTGGATTTATTGGGAGAATATTCAGACAGAGTTAGCTGCAAAATTATGACATTTACATAGAGTTTATGAGCAGAATATAAGATACAAAACACTTAAAATAAGTAATTGTTCAATTAATTTAGCATTGTACCATTCATTAAGCGAGGTCACAAAGTCAAAAGTTATCATCATGTCTGGAAAAAAATAAAAACAGAAAAGTGCCATTTTAGAAAATGGCATAACACACTGAGTATATATGTATACAGACTAGGGCTGAATCTTATGGGCAAAATTTCATATCCCGATATTCATACCAGCTATCTTGATATTGATATGATATGACTACGGGTTTGGTGAAAAACATGCATTTTTCAGAAAAATAAAAAAGATTTTAAAACAAAAGAATGTGAAAAATGCAGTTTTGTTTATAAGAAAACTATATCACTATATTATTGCTTTTTCTATATTAATATCTTGAATGTTCATATCTCGATATCGATACAATGACGATATATTGTTCAGCCCTAATACAGACACCATAAAAAGATGCGTCCTTAGCTACAGAGGGTATGTGCAAAGCAGAAGAGCTCTGAAGTGAAGGATTCCCATATTCCAAGGAATAATCACCTTTGTTCTGATCAGACAAGTCGACCCTGATCGGAAAACCGAAGGGGTCGACTGGGAATGTAGGGATGGAGAATATCAGAGATATATAAAGTTGCCATGCAGTGCTTCATAAACAAAAAGACCTTAAAGGGAATTTTGAATTTCACTTGGAGCCAGTGCAGAGTAAACAAGGTTGGAATAATATAAATGGGTTTACTGGACCTTGTCAACAATCAATCTAGAATCACATAGCAGAAAGTCTTCAGTTAAAGCATTTAAAGCCTGATGTGTGTTTCACCAAAGCCTTCAATCTACTCTTAAATGATCAAATACTTGATATTATGAGATGATATAATTCTCTTTCAAAGTCAGTCAGACATGCTCTCGCTTGTTCATGCAGCATATAATGCCATCTGGAACCCTGAGGACGGCTCTGTCACCAGATTTCTGCAGTGTAAAGGATGTTTGTCTGAACGCCCTGCTCAGGCTGCAGCTTTGGTCGCAGCGGAGCTTCATTTTCCCCGAGACCCTACCAAGGATAAGGTAGGTCTGTTGGTAGAAATGAAAATATCTGTTGGAAAGAGAAACAATCATGCTCCTGCGTTGTCGGGCAAGTTACTGTTTGCAAATCACCACTAAAATCTAAACAGTTCTCTCTGACAATGATATCAAAATGTTTTATAACTTTTCGAATTGTATCGCTAACAGACAAACAGGTGCCTACAAAAACATAATCTCCATGGCAGAGGTCAAAAAAAAAATCACAAAATTTATATGAAAGTGTTCTGGAATAACCACTGAGGAAGTGGAGTGTCATCTGTATTTTGGTTGTGTTTTGGTCACAACAGTGAGTGAAGCAGTGGAAACGCGTTCTCTGGAGTGACGAATCACGCTTCTCCATCTGGTAATGATGGATCAGTCTGGGTTTAGCAGTTGCCAAGCAGAACAGTACTTGTCGGACTGCATTGTGCCAAGTGTAAAGTTTGGTGGAGGGGGGATTATGGTGTGGGGGTGTTTTTCAGGAGCTGGGCTTGGCCCCTTAGTTCCAGTGAAAGGAGCTCTGAATGCTTCAGCACACCAAGACATTTTGGACAATTCCATGCTCCCAACCTTGTGGGAACAGTTTGGAGCTGGCTCCTTCCTCTTCCAACATGACTGTGCACCAGTGCATAAAGTAGGTCCATAAAGACATGGATGACAGAGTCTGGTGTGGATGAACTTGATTGGCCTGCACAGAGTCCTGACCTCAACCCAACAGAACATCTTTGGGATGAATTAGAGCAGAGACTAAGAGCCAGACCATCTCGTCCAGCATCAGTGTGATCTCACAGATGTGCTTCTGGAAGAATGGTCAAAAATTCCCATAAGCACTCCTAAACCTTGTGGACAGCCTTCCCAAAAGAGTTGAAGCTGTTATAGCTGCAAAGGGTGGACCGACGTCAAATTGAACCCTTTGGATTAAGAATGGGATGTCACTTAAATATGCCAGTCAAGGCAGGTGAGTGAATACTTTCAGCAATATAATATATTTGAGACAAATAGAGGATTTGTCTAATAGTATAAAAGGAGAGTCATTATTAAAAAACACTTCAGAAATCGCTGATGAACAGTGACAGCAACATGGTGTATTGTCTGCTTTAAAAATGTTGTATTTCCCTTTGCTTTTGAAGAGTTCGTATCAAAAAAAGTTTTATAGGTGCTTCTGTTGTTCTGTCACCTCAGCCTCAGTACAACTCTTCAATTCGTCTTATATTTGACCTCTGGGAATGTTCTGGATTTTTGATCGATCATAACAGTTCTCCGGCTTTTTTAAGGATTTTTTCTCTGACTTTTTTCCCCCAACCTTAATACTACAGAATTATTTTCATATTTAATAATTCTGTTTGTGATTACTTATTTTCCTGAGTTGCAGCCTCTCCTTTAGCTCCCAAATAGTCATGCACAGTTAATCAAAATATCATCGTTGTAGCAGTACAAGCATTTACTAAAACACTCAACAAATGTCTGAATTCATCACATAAAACCATTTTTACGATTACATGCAGTTGTTTCTGCTTTGCATTTGTTCATAAAACCAGTTTAATTTAGGCCCATTCATTAATATCTATGATTTTAACACATTTCATGGATATTCTAGTTCTGTTATAACATTGTGCTCATAAACAGAGATTAGACATGTCCAAAGCTAAGAGAGGTGATTAAACTGTACTCGTCTTTGAGCTCCTCAGTGACGGTGGAGTCGTCTTTTGTTGTTTGTCACTTGTTCCCTTAAACTTGTCATGCACACATGCTGTGCCAGGAGGCCAATTTCAATCAATAACCTCCGACTAACCCGCCCCCCCTCGAGCCCCTCCATAATCGCATTTACAGTCTCACAGAGCTAAGTATCACAGCTTATTCTCATGTCTCAGCCAGTTTTTATGGATCTTTAAGTCCTTAAGCTGCTTGTTTAGTTGATTTGGGCTGAAGTTGCCTCGGTGAACGAGGCTCTGTTTTGTAGATGTGAGGAAATTTGAAGAGTGTTGTGTAAAAGATGAACAAAGTTATTGAGTTGCATTTTAAGTACTTTATGAGGTCAGATATTAATTTCTTTTTATACAAATGTAAACATTTCAGAGTTTGTTTACAAGTCTGTTAGTTTAGTGCATTGATAATAACATGCACTATTTTCCAGCTTTCTGAGTATATATACTGACTATTGTTTTTATTTGGTTTAAATGAAATATCCTAAATGACTCATACTTACTTAGTTTTGTTTTGTGTTTTTTTACAGCCAAAACAATTAACTTGTCATCAAAATATAAATATTTTCTTTTGATCAAAGTTTTTTTTTTTTTTTTTCATTTTTTGTGATTATTGCATTTGAAATATTCAGTATTCTGGTCTCATTAATATTGAATTTCAGCAGCAATCAAACTGAACGAGTAGCTCGGTGTGTCCTTGTTAACAGCGGAGATTATCAGTGTGACCTATCAGATTAAAAAGATTAACCCTGGCTGACTTGTAAATTCAGGTTAAACTGTAACTTTCAAACTCTGAAATACTTTCATATCTGAGCTATAGATCTCACACCATCAGGTTTTAATAGATACAAATCCACATTATGATTTAAAAACTTCAAATGTTTATTTAGCTTTTTCTCTAAGGCGATAAGGAACATGAAAAGAGTTCTGACAAATATGCATATTGTTGAATTTCACTTTTTTGTCCCATGTAGTTTTGTCTTTTTAATATTGTATTTAATCTGATGGTACAGTGGTCTATATTAAATGTATTTGTTTTCATGAAGAATTCTTTCTGTCTAAAAGCTAAATGTTATTAAGAGAGACAATAAGAGAGACAAGGTTTAATATAACATGCCTAAATTGATTGTCTATTGTTTTGCATGTCTCGAAGTAGCATTGCTTTACCAGTAAAAGTCTTAATATGATCTCAGAAGTTTTTAATGGGGTTTTTGAAAGGTGTTGAAGCCCTAAAGTCATTACTTTATTTTGATTATGTTATATTTATCGCAATAAAGTAAATAACTGTTCAGATCATTCTCATGCTTTCTCGTGCAGTAAAAAAACCCTTAGTTTATTATGGATTGAAACTCGGTTTTCAACTAAGAACATTGTAAACAACAAGCTCAACCAGTGCTTTGTTTGTTTGCAAAAGTTGCTTCATAAAATCTAAAAACAAAAATATCTTTCATTTCCTTGAGGACTAGGACCTGAAATGTAAACCGTCTTCATATCTTATTTTGTATTGTATTAAACGCAAACACAAGTCCTTTTTCTGACATGTTTTCTTTAATTAAGCCAAAATACTAGACCTCAGTATCCTCTGGTATTCCCCCTCTCCAGCAATCCTTTGCCCTTCTCATGTGTGCTGCATTATGTAAAGTTAGAGCTTTGTCTGTGAAAAAGCCTCCAGTTCTGTGCCATCTGGGTCTCAGTGTGAATCGGACTAAGCCCACAGGCGAACACACGGCTCGAGCCCCCCTCTGCCGTGACGGCTTTGGGACACTCGTTGCTCGGGCCTTCACTGTTTTCCTCAGACGCTCGCATGAGGAGCTCGCATGAGGCGTTTCACGTTCCTGCTGTTCAGCTGTGATATTTGACAGACACCATATTGCATGTAAAGCTGCGGAGTCTGTCTGGGTGCAATCAGCAGACACCCAAACTGCAGTCTGCATGCAGCAGCTCACAGACCCCACGACACTCTCTGCGTGAGGCATGACACACTCACAACAAGTCTGCAGCCATCATCGATCCTCATCATTTTGATCTGTTCATTTCAATTTGTCATATTTGTCATGAGCGCCCCCCTCCCCATCATTTATCGCTTTGTTATTGGTGCCAAAACATGTCACCCCTTGTCCCGCCTCTAAGTCTGTCTTCATAGTCGTATATGAAGCCTGCAGGAGGCATTACATTTATAATAGTTCATCTTCTGATAATAGGGAGGCACGCAGACACCATGTGTGTGTTAATGTGCTTTGTTCCAACACAGATTGGAGGCTTGCAAGCTCTTATATTGACCTTTAACAAAAGGCAATATTCACGCCCCGGTGGTTATTAAAGGTGATTATTTTCATCTGAGTGATTTGTAGCTGCAGATGAACGTGAGTAACATTAAGCAAAAAGAAATGATTCCCCCAGATGGTTTGGAGCTTAAATTCATCATTATCTATTCATGATTTTAAGTTGTGCACCAGGTGACTTATGTTTGAACTTTATTTCCACAAAAAGGTGCTGAATTATTTAGGATATCTGCCGTATCAGAAAGGGTTGGATTAACATGCAAGCTGTGTCTGCTGCTGGATATGAAACACACTCAAACATGAACACACTATCAGGAAAACTAAGCCATGGGAGGGAAATATACCCATTGCTACTTTTGCATTTTGTTACTGTATTAAGGCTCTGGCTGTTCAAACCAAAACAGGAGATTTATTTGTTTATGTGGAGGAGATTTGATTTAAATGAAAGTCTGCCATGTATATATACACACTTAACACCCTGCATACATAGTGGGGTTACGTAAGTTAAAAAAAAAAACATAGATATGAAGTAGTACATTTATTTCTTTTTCAATAATTACTTGATCAGTTTTTCTGTTGATCAACAACATGTCCATAACTACAGAAAACACTCAGAAGGGCTCAACAATTAATCCCAATAGCAATAAAATCTCAGTATAGCCCATTGCAATATTCAAATAGAAAATAATGCCAGTGCAGGGACCTCCCTCTCCCTCAGTGTCATATGTAGGGATGAGAAGCTAAGATTCTATTAATGCCAATCAATATAATTTTTTTAACAATTTTCTGTGGATTTTCTGTTGGTAGAGGCAGAGGCAACAATGCCCAACACATTACTCCATATATGTAACACATACTTCTGAAAGTTGTCAGTGTTTTCACCCACTGTGAAGCCTCCTTTTGTTCAAACTTGAGCCACAGTTTACGTCTGCCCTCTGTCTCCCATGATTACATATTCGTGGTATATGTTATTGTTTCCACCGACACCCTGTGATTAGGGTTTGATATCCTTGATTAACAAGACATGCAGAACAAAGAAGAAGGAACTGATAAGGGCATAAAGACTAATATTGATTCTAAACTGGATTTTTTTTTATTCCCATCCCTAGTACTATGTCAAAAAATCCTTGTAAATAAAGGACACATGATAAAATCTACCATCAAAGCACAAAAAATAGCTAAATTTCCTTCAAAATAGAGCCATAACTGGCTATGATCGTTCCTATAAAATACCTTTATAATTTTGGCAAACCAGTTCTTAAATAATCAGGAAATTCTCTTATAACCAAGAGTATACCATTCAAATGGAAAGTTAAGGGTTCAAGTCCGGCTCAAGCCAATATGTCCTTGCCTAAGGCGCCCCACCGCACATTTGTCTCACTGGTGATGCTGGTGATACACTGATGCTTTTCATCAATGTAATGGAGAAAAGGACTTCAGCATATAATTTCACGCAGAGACCTTTGAAGAATGTCTTAGAGATCTATCATTAGAAATGATATGCATATGCAGTATGTAAACCAAATTTTGACAACTTCAAATCTGGCATAGCTGTGCACCCCCTTAAAACCTTCTAATTCATGTTGGATCTTTAACCATCAGTGAATTAATGTGGGGGTGAATATGTGTGAATGGGTAGATGTGACCTGTGGTTTTTATAAAACTTCCACTAGAAGCAAGACTAGAGAAGAATTATGCAGGTGTAAGTCTATTCACCATGTGGAAAGGAGCCACGAGCCAGGCTTAGACCTGGGTCCCCCGCTGTAAGGACAACAGCCTCAGAGCATGGGTCACACAGACAGAACCACAGGCCTACTGGTTCCCTGAGGAGAGGAAATTTAATGGAAATTCAACTTTTCTGCAAAAATATTTGACAAATTAAGCAGAAGCCCCCAATTTAGTCGTAGTCAACCAAAGAAAATGATGTTTATTCAAAATTACAGCCACATACTGATACAAGAAAATGAACATCTCATAAAGTTTTTGACTGTCAGTTCTCAAGAATCAACTCGTATATGATATTAGTTATCTATCCTAAGTCTATTTTCAGGATTTTTTTTAATATAAACTAATAACTTAAAAGGAAATAAATAAACAGAATGATGCATGTTTATACAGAAGGAAGATGTTGTATGCTGGTATGAAACATGGAAGACAATGTGCATGCTGGTCAACTTTACTCACTTTTTTGTCCGTTTGTTTCTATAAAGGTCTTTTTAGTACAAAATTTGATTTTATAAAGTATTTAGAAACTCTGTCGGTTATTCCCCAAAACATTTAAAAATGAAATATTTCAGATGTGCCAGTAGTGCTTCACTATTAGGCAAGTTAAGCATGCTGCCAGATTTGTAATGGTACCAGAGATTTGTATTTATCTTAAAAATAGTATCTTTTATTGCAGCTGATTGTAGTTGAATCAAACCATAAAAACATTTGCTGTGCATTTTGTGGTATGTGTTCTATTTCTCTGGATTTTTTTAAAATATATGTTTTAATCCTTATTGAAAATAAGCCTTTCCTTTAATGACAAAACATTGAAATGACGTGATATCTTTGTTTTCATGAGTAAAAAATAGCTGAACTCTTCCTAAAGCTCAATAAAACAACCAGGATGTCTTGTAATAGGAACTTAACTTAGTTTCTTTAATGGCAGCTTATTTTTTAGAATTAAACCTTTATAGCCAAAGAACTGCATTAGGTGGATGGGTAATGGTATTGATTTCCTTAAGCGTAAAGAGCCTGATAAGGATTTGTCGAGCGGATCATCTCAGGGTGGAGGATCCAGAGCAATCTGTCTCCTGCAGCAGCTGTCAGAACTTGGCTTGAGTCAGAGGTTTGGAGCTCTTTGGATAATAAACACAGATTTGTTTCAGAGGGTCAGTTGAATTAGACACCTAATCTGCCTTCCTGGTTTTATAAGTTGACTAATCTTGATATAGACATCCGTTATTTGGGCTCATCTTAGTGTGCTTACACCATAAGCTGGTTAATGCTATAAGTGTGATTGTGGCAACCATTTGTCAGCTGAGGGCCTGGTGCCGTTTTTTTTTTTGTTGTGCATATTGGAGGACGATCTCAGCAGGAGAGCATTAATGGCTGGCAATTAGCCATTATGCAACCTTAACGCCTCTTTATGAAAGGACACCGACAGAGGTAAGAGGCACTGATCCATTAAACTACTTACTGTCTCTGCGCAGTATCATGGGAAGGGGGGGGGCGGGGGTTTACAGTTGTCTGATAGAGTATAATTGTTGGTTCATGTGCTGCTGCTGCTTTGTAATTAACCAGAAACACTCTTTGGTATATAAATACAGGGATGACATGCACATTTTTGGCAGTTTTTCCCTAAATTGGATTTGCTGATTCACACCGTAGTGGGGTAGAGAGAAATATGTGGCTCCATTTTGTTGTTTATATTATTTTTTGGAGCTAATTTTCATTCCTTGATCAAAACATTTGAGTTTTTTTTTTATTGAAAATGGAATAAGATGTGTTACACATGCTCAGATCAATATCGTTGATTGATCTTCTGCAGACAGAGCTAAGAGTTAGATATGGGGTAGGAAACTTTGCTTTTCTTAAAGGGCCACATCACTGAATTGTCATTCCCAGAGGGCCAAATTTTTCCAAACTGTATGATACTCTTAATGACCAGTTTAGAATACATTTCATAGTGCTGCTGCACTCTCCACACTCTACTCCCTCCTCTCAGCGTAGCTCTGCTGAATTGAGCCACAACATGCTTGAAACCATAAAATAAAATGTTCTGTTTGTGAGTCAGGAATAAAAAAGAAGTGTAGTCCACTCTGAAGACAAAAATCCAGCAATCATACCATGAAAGACACTGCACATCAGCGTGTCCCAACCCTGAATGGAATACCCTGTAAAACTTTCTAGTGGCCTTTCAGAGTAAAAGCCGGTTTGTTATATTCAGTGGTAGACGACCAAGTTTTCGCCCGATCATTTTATTTTGGATATGTTCCTTGTCCAGATGTTCAGTAATACATGTGACTCTCAGTGTTGTTGGGCACTTTTCCTTCTACTCTTTTCAACTTTCTTTCCACAAAAAACACATGAAACACACCAGACCAAAAAATAAAAGATGATATTTTTCATATCAGGTCCTTTTTCTCTGCCTCTTTCCCTGCCTCTCTCTGCGTACAGATTTTTTTGAGCCTAAATGTCAAACAGTACATATTTTTGATAGATAACATTATTTTATTTAGCTCCAGAAAACATCATAGCAACCTAAACCACCTTCCTGCAGAAATGGCAAATTGTGTGTAAAATGAAGAGTAATTTGATTTGTTTATTTGATATAATACATGTCCAGTTATATAAAATTAAGTTACATCGTAAATGACAAGAGAATAACAAGCAATGATCCATAACAAGAGAGAGGAACAAATAACACTGCCAGCTTCAGCTGTAGATCACTATAAATATGACAGCTTTAAAGGCTAATTTCTAAGAATAACAAATGAATTACTGTAAGTGAAGTAACAAAGATCAGTGGATGCATTCATCTTCTATTTCTCTGCATAAAGCTGTTGAGTGAGACACCTTTTTCCATTCTTACACATCATTACTGGATATTGGCAGCTTATTGGAGGGCTATATTTAGTCAAAACAACTCCAACTATGACACAAAAGGCTAAAGTTTTACCTTTGTTTTTGTGTTGCTCTGTTTTGTGCCAGCTGTGTGTGTGCCATGTACTTGAAATAATACTATTATCAATCAGTCTGTATTTGTTTGTTCAGTGCCAGTTCATAATAAGTGTTCTCTCAATGCAGAATACAATAGAACAGGCTGAAGGCATACTCTTTTTTTTAGATACACATATATGCATACATAAAAGTAATATAAATATATTTGTACACATACATATATCCACAAAGGGACTAAAAGTAACAATTTATGATAAACTCAAGGACCCACATCATAAATCTGTCCTCATCACATTTGTCTCTGCTGAATATGAATCAATCAAACAATCTTTATCTATATAGTGCCATATTTGTTTTTGTTGAATACAAATTTAATAAAGGTAAGCCCCTTGTGGCATCTCATTTTCTTTATGTGACCCTTTGATTGGCTGGCAGCCAGATCAGAGAGTTTCCAGCCTCTTGCCTTTGTCAGTTGGTATAGCCCCCTGCAACCCCAAAAGTGATATAGAGAATGGATGTATGGATTGAAGAGGCTTCATCTGCAGGAATATATTGTCATAGCTTCTGTGTTGACTTTTGCTGCACAGATTCAGAGCTGATCTTTATTAATGGGGCTAATGTTTAGGCTAATACTAGGTACCTCATACAACCTCATTTCAAAATCCCAAACTATCCCTTCAAGATCAGTTTAATACCAGCATACACACTGTGTTAATGCGTTGAGCATTGTTTGTACCCTGAACAGAGCTGGAATGTGAGGGTGTGAATGTCAGAGGGGTGGATTGGTATGTGGTACATAGGTTTTGAATCCATTATTGTCACACAATGAGAACTGGTATTTGTTTTATTTAGTGAAAATTCTCCTTTTGAGAGCTATTATTGTATCTTTGTTGAATAAAACGGCAAAGGACGCCAAGCTAAACAAGTGTGACCCATTATATTACTGTAACAGAACCCAGTTTGCCACCAAGGTGCACTCTGCCTATAGAGATATTTCCATAGATTGATGGTATGAAAACATCTTTAACCAAATGCTATCCAAATGAAAATTCTTGCGGAGTATTCCTGTCATGGTAAGGTAATATGTGATTTTCAATAAAGCAAAAATACAAATATTTTGAGTGATCAAGGTGTTTTTAGGGAGGAGTTTTTGTTTCTGCTCCGACTCTGTACATGTTGGGAAACTCCCTCTGTTATTCTTAAGCTTTCCATGGTTTGGGAATCCTTCTGTAAATATGTCAGCAGATCAAACATGTTTCTTCTCACTCATCTCTCTCTAAATGCTCTGCTATTCTCTCTTGAGAAATGATGGATTGCCCCTTTCTTTTGACAAAGCATGGGTGAAAGGTGAGGTATTAAAGCTGTCAGAAATCAGCCCGTCACAAAGCTGCACTGGAGTTTAGGACTTACTGATATGCAGGGTGATGTGTTGAAGAATGGGAGGTGGAGTGAGAGCTGTAGGTGGTCCAGACTTTTGTAAATACCGTAGGTGTTGGGACGCTTTGCGTCAAAACATGCCAAAGCTTCATGAAGATTTCTGAGGAATGCAGAAACCCTGAAAAGTGTAAACTGTGAGTTTTTATGAGAACAGATGTTGGATTGGACAAAACAGGGGCGGATAGCTGGCAGCTCCAGGGTCACATGTGCCCCCATCACTTATATGATTGAAATTTAGTTGTGAATACAATTACAGCATGTCAAAAATGACAGAGGAATTTAACCTGTGTCATTAAAATGACAATGCACAACGACCAAATGCATTAAAATATGAAAAGCAGTTGTACTTTTGTTTGTTTTTTTTATAATGGAAAGGGGGTTGGGGTTATGGTGCAAGATTTTAGGTCCATCCCTTACCTGTTGCACTGCCAGCTCTGCCCAACATCACTACTGCCCTCTTGCTTTGAACTCTCCACTGCCCCAACATTTTTCAGCAGGCTCCAACAGAGGTTTGGGATAGTAAGTCATCGCTTCTTAACTTTATAAGGTACTCCCTCTTGGACCAGGTTGGACCCCTTTTGTCTTCAGAACTGCCCCTTCAGGCCATGCATTCAACAAGGTGCTGGGAACACTCTGCAGAGATTCTTGTCTATATTGACCTGACAGTATCACACAGTTTCTGCAGATTTGTGTGCTGCACAAACATGATGAAAATCTCCTGTTCCACCACATCCCAAAGGCCCTCTGTTGGACTGAGGTCTAGTGACTGTGGGGGCCACTGGAGTACAGTGAATTCACTGTCATGTCTCTGTGCCTAAATGCATGCACTGCCATGTAATTGACTCATTAATATTAGGTGAACCTTATAAAATAGCTTCAGAATTTTTATCCAGCAAGATGTGCATGTGGATTCAGCTTGGCCCGCTGCCATCACTACCTGACCACAGAAAAAATTAACCTAATTATGATTAACTAATGAAGCGTATCCGAATAACTTTGCCTCTATTAGTAGCCAAAAGATACAGAATATCGGTGAAATCTGTTTTTACTAACTCCTTCCTCCCTTTTCCAAATTATCTCACACCTATTCTCACCACACACAATCATTGTCAGTGTGGAGGAAAATCCCGGTGGAATAATGACGGGAAAGTTCTTTGTGCAGGCCTCTTAGGGGAATCTGTAAGTGCTGACAGACAAGAGCATTTAAGCAGAGGAGCTCTTAAAATCAAACAGGACACACTCAGTGTTTAATTCTGTGGCAACATACCCGAGAGCTTGCCCTGACTCATCACACTTTGAAAGCTTGCCGGCACACCTCGCCGTGGGAATGACACTTCTCAGCCCCATCTCTGTTTGAACAGGTTGATTCCACTTTCTCTGCATTGGCCATTCAGCTGCTTTTTTTCATCTACAAAAGGAGCCGGGGCTGAATGCACGAGCGCCGACTTCAAAAAGGGTTAAAACGTGTCATGTACAGGACCAGAGTGTGTGTGTGAATTCAGCTAAGCTCCGTTTGAAGTATGAATTAATCCTTTTTTATTGTAGAAGTCCTGGCAGGTCGACACTGAGGTGAGGACAGACAGGCATCAATAAAGCACCATAAATCTCCCCACAGACTTTTCCTTTCCCACATTTGTGTTTGGGTGGCATTCTGCTGACGCTCCAAACATATCCACCATCAACACAGATTAACAAGATCTCAGCACATCTAGTCTTCATCTTTTAGTTCAAGGCCTTAGCAGTCTTACATTACTTTAGAGAGTTTCTAGTTTAGATGGCATGTTGACCCTGACAGTGTTTATCACATTTTTTTTGTGGTGGGCTATTTATGTGTCACTTGAGAAAATACTGGTGGTGAACTGTAGCAGCGACATGATTCACACACAGAAAGATTTTAAAATAAGAGTGTTTTTTTGCAAGAACGTGTCGATATGAGCCATATCCTAATACATGACGATACAATTTATCACACATATCATACAATTTTGTCAAATTTTTAAACTAAATAGTCAACATTTTCAAATAACTTTAATGCATAAATAAACCTCAGTATTAAACCCACATACATTCAGTCTCTAATCCGTGTTAATTGTATAGATATTGGTCCCTGCATTATGGACATTAGGGATGGAAATCTCCATCCCCAGGACGATACGATATGCATCTCGATATGTAGGCTACGGTACGATACACTAACCATTCACATGAAGCATCTACCAATTCAGGATGATACGATTTATCTTCCTACCATGATGCAATCAGGATGCAATCACGATGCAATAACGATGAAAATCTGTGCAAATTCAACTCAACTTTATTGTTCCTTCAAGACCACTTCAGAGTGGAGTAGTCCAGATGTGCTTCTTCTTCTTCTCTGGCATCCTTCCCCGGGTGTTGACGTTCAGTGACTAGTGACGCCTACGTCGCCTAGTGGTGACTGTGAGTAGGTGAATCAGAGTGTGTTGTCGTTCCGCAATAAACAGTCCACTCGTGAGAATTTAACGGCTGAGAGATAATTATGGAAGTGAATTGACTGAAAATAATAATTTTAAATTAAAATATACAGTCATGGAAAAAATTATTAGACCACCCTTGTTTTCTTCAATTTCTTGTTAATTTTAATGCCTGGCTCAACTAAAGGTACATTTGTTTGGACAATTATAATGATAACAACAAAAATAACTCATGAGAGTTTAATTTAAGAACTAAGAACTATTCATTTTCCATGGTTTTCTTGATAATAACCAAAATTACTTAAATTCTTACATCAATAGCTATGGCATTGTACCGCCAAAAACACTACTTTTAAGCATTCCATGTTTTCTTTTCTGTTTGCTTTAAACACATGATACACACAAGAGTTAATACTTGATTGCATAACCATTGTTTTTGATGACTGCAGCCATGCGTCTTGGCATGCTCTCCACCGGCTTCTGACATTGTTCTGCTGTCACAGCAGCCCATTCCTGTTGGACAAATTCAAACAAATTTTCTTTGTTTTTGGGCTTGTGGTTCTCCATTTTGAGTTTGATGATTTTCCACAGGTTTTCAATTGGATTAAGATCTGGTGATTGAGCAGGCCAAGGCATGGTGCGAATGTTGTGGTTCTCCATCCAGGCTTTAACTGACCTTGCCGTGTGGCAAGGGGCATTGTCTTGTTGGAAAATCCAGTCATTCGAGGCAGGAAAGAGTTTTCCAGCTGATGGAAGAAGACTGTTTTCAAGGGTAGTCCTGTACATGACCTGGTTCATTCAGCCTTCACACAATTGCATTTGCCCTGTTCCACTCAGACTGAAACAACCCCAGATCATGACTGATCCACCCCCAATGTTTTACTGTAGGGGCAAGACAGTCTGGGTTGTAAGCTTCTCCAGGCTTCCTCCTAACCAGTAAGTTGGCTGGAGTGGGCATCAATTCAAAATTGGATTCATCACTGAAGAGAACCTTAGCCCAATCATCAACAGTCCAATCCTTGTGGTCTCGAGCAAAGAGTAACCGGGCCTTCCTCTGCCTTTCATTGATGAAGGGCTTCTTGCGTGCTCTGTGTGACTTCAAACCAGCTTCAACAAGTCGGTTTCGAACTGTCCTTGCTGAACAAGTCATTTCTCGACAGTGCCCACTCATTTTTAAGGTCCCTGGAGGTCTGGCAGACCATTCCTGACACAGGAGCGGATGAGTGCACGGTCATCTCGTGGGAGTAGAAAGAGCGTTTCCTGCCACGGCCAGGTAGCAATTTGGTAGTGCCATGTTCAGCTTGTTTTTTTTGTTGTAATGAACGGCTGTCTTGGAGATCTTCAGTTTTTTCGCTACCTGTCTCTCACTCATGCCAATTTCCAGCAGTGCCAAGATGGCTGCCTTTGTGGCTTCACATAATTCTTTTGTTTTAGGCATTATGTGAGAGCTGACAACTTCTGAGTTGTGCTACGGCTTGAATGTAAGCAGGAAACCACTCTAGGCCTTTGCATGTGCAGTGCTGCTTGTGACATGAAATGGCCTCTTATATACCCTGGGAATCAATTAAGCTTAAGAATGTCAAATAGGACATAAAGTATTATGTGACCAGCTGCATTTTTTGTTGTGTTGATTGTATTATACGTTTAGTGGTACCAGATATTAGAATGAACAAGAAATTGAAGAAAACAAGGGTGGTCTAATTATTTTTTCCATGACTGTATATATATATATATATATATATCATAACATGACATTTTACCGATGCAAAGCTTTTACAAGGCGATGCATTGTGGTTTCAGCCCAGTTTCTAATCCGATGCACACCACTCCAACCGATGCAACTTACCATAGACCCTCGCATCGATGCACTGATTGCGCATCGGATAAAATGCCCATCCCTAATGGACATACCTATTTTTGTTTGTCCTATTGAGAGAAATAAGGACAATTGATGTAAGGGACAGGCAGATATCCAAAACAAATGTCCTTAATGTCTATAAATTATCACCTAATCTCCATCCTATCCATTATCCGTGCTGCTTTTCCTTTTTTGGGTGGCAGGGGCTGGAGCCTGATGCAGCTTACGTTGGGATACAGGGCCACATAGAAAGATGGACAATCATTCACACTCACACTTCAGGGCAATTTTGAGTCACCAATCAGCCTAATGAGTATGTTATTGGTCTGTGAGAGGAATCCAGAGTACCTGGAGAGAACCCACACATGCACAGGGAACAAATAAACTCCACACAGAAAGGCCCTAACTGGCATGTGGATCGAACCAGCAACCATCCTGCTGCGAGGCACATGCACTACCTGCTGTGCCACCATACCAACCCTGATCAAATAATAGAATATTAATTTCCTACTAAAAATGATACTGTTTTGCTCCACAAAATACTCTAATATATTGGTCTATCAAAATGTTCTTACGCCCCCCTTTGAACCTTTTCCACATATGCTCATGCTCTCTCATGTCTGAGCCTCATTCCCTATCTTTGGAGAACAATATGCTTTGGTATTGTATCATTAAACCCATAATTAGTATCCTGGCTTGCTATTTTTTAGTGAAATTATGATGTCACTTAAAAAACAAATCTCCATTTTGGACCATCAAAGCAATAGAGTTAAATAAATCATACCAGGCGTCTGAAATTAACAGCCACCAAGCACCAAGTGTGGGTAAACTACCCGTCTGGCAGCAAAATCCCAGGTCATGTCCACACAAGTGGTGGGAATTTTAGAAACGAAATATGTGTGCTCTGATCTTCTATAAATATAAAAACAGCATTTTAGGCAATGGGAAACACATTTTGTAAAAGTCCTGCCAGAGTGAGGATTTTTGTGATAGAAACTTTGTTTACAAGCAGCACAGCCGGGAAAAAACAGCATTTTAGGCTTCAAACATCACACTGTGCACGGGTGTCTCATCATTGTGATGTCTCGCTCACACAAGACCTTCGCTCTTCTGTTTACGTGAGAGTTAGGCCACAGCACACTGTGGTAATCTTTTGCTGGTTTAAGCGTTGATAACTGAAATATTTACATGCCCAAACAAACTTTCAGCTGCTCCCTCACTGTGAAGCTGCTGCAAGCAATACCTCAACCTCACAAACACCAGAGACGCCTTGGAGGAGAACCGCTGTGCAGTTTTAGGAATAACCATGCCCACAACAGCTTATAGTTACAATATATGGAAACAAACAAGAGCACTCTTGTATGATTTTTAATCTGTTTAGTGATGTAGTTAACCTCATCAGATGTGTCCTGGATTTAAATGTATATGGGGACACATCCAAAAATAACTCCTTATGGTTCCTGTCAACATGGTCTCAAGAAAAAACATAATCCCAGTATCTTGAGGAATAAATTTTAAAATGCAACTCTGATGAATGCTAGATAATCTTTGCATGCCATTGACAATGCTACATGTGTTTGACATCATTTCACATCAAGTGGATGAGGTTTTTTTGAAACCAACTTTTTGGTCATTTGCTAATTTTTAGCCAAAGCTTGCAGCAAACCTCATCCTGTGTTTTAGTAAGTTGGTCAATGTGACTTGAACAGCAAGAAATTTTAGATAAAAAAAGACCTGCATATGTGAAATAACTTAAACTCATACCCCCACCTTCCACAAAGTCTCTGGCTGTGTCTGAAATGGCATACTAAGTGTGACGTCAAAATGAGTGTGTTCACATTAGATAGTATGAAAAGATTGAGTGTGCGAGAAATACCCGGATGTATACTATATCGGAAAAAATTTTAAGTATGTGAGGTAGGCGTACTAGTCACACTCAAACGCCCCATAATGCATTGCGCCATGCAAGACTGACCGGCATTCAGCCAAAAATCGGCCACTTGCAAACATCCCATTTTCAAAATAAACGCGTCTTTTATTATCTCCTTTTAGTTCTTTAACGCATTTGTAAATGGGCTCTTGTTTTTGAGCCGACCGGAAGTTTCTTCAACAGCATAATGGGGCACATAGCGGAATGTCCGAAATGCCAAAATGAAATTTGTGTCCATGCATTTTATGGCTCAAATGACCACATTTTGGTATTCTACATGGTGACTTTCTCGCCTAAAATGCTCTCTGAACTTTCAAATGTGGTGAATCAACAGAGATATTTGATAGCCTGGTGTGCTTCTGATTTTTGTCGTTGGAGGTTTGAAATGCATCATGGGAAACTTAGTAGTATACTACAGTGTGAACATTTGGCATCCTAATCATACTTATAGTATGTAGTATACTGTATATACACATGAGTATGTAGTATGTAGTACGTTAGTATGCCATTTCAGACACAGCCTCTGTCTCTGCTATTAAACAGAAGAAAAAAAAATCACACTCAGGAAAATAAATACTTTATTGAGTAAAGAACACAAACCTTTTTAAGCACTTTGAGTGTGGCCAGGAGTACTGGTTGATGATATGATGGGATCTGTGGAACATAACTGAACGCAATAAAACATGTATGTGACACTAAATTACTATTTATTATTTTGGTTGATGAAAATCATGCTTGGCTAAGATTTTTTTAAGTCTACCTGCCACTTTAGTAAGCTAGTAAGAATGAGAATTGAATCCCAATTCTAGTTAAGGATCAATAACAACTCTCTGAAGGAATCAATGTCATTAGTCTTTTAACTTATCTATTCCTTTCACTTTAATGTCAATGTTTACAAATCAAAAATGTCATGCTCTCATCAGAGCGGACTAAATAACACAGAAGTAAAAAATAATGGTAGAGGGGGCAGAATTGGTCAAACTGTTTCTTAATTTTCCTCAAAAAGATGCTTACTTTTTAAGAGTGTCATGTGTTTGACATTGCTGCCTCTGACAGTCGATGTGGGCCAGCTCTTTTCCACAAAAAAATAACAGGAATCAAAGTAACCGTTAACAAGTCAGATTGATAAGCAGACTTATTAATGGCATTTTCAAGGATAAAGTTGTGATTATTTTCCTTGTAGACACGAGAGCCTCAAGCAGTAATACCTGCCAATTTTTACTTCAATGTCCCTGTGACAACAATAAAACATTTCAAGCATGTTTGTGTTGTTTTGAAATGAAAAGAGATGCTTGTTACTTATAACAAGTTAATAAGCTAGTTATCATCAAAAAACATTTTTCTTGAAATAAGTAAAGGTATGTAGAAAAGAAGTTAAACTCCTTACTACTGTGGAAAATACTGGGTATAATTTAACCTGACAATCAGGGGGGGGAGAAAAAAAATCGATTCACGTTTTTTTGTTTGACAATTTTTAAATCGATTTTTTTGTTCAAAAATTATTATTTTTTTTTTTTCACATTTAAGTGCTTCATTTTAGTCTGTGTTAATAAGCCTCTTTCAAATACAATCCAGGCTTTTGAAGAGAGAGTTTAAACAGCTGGGTAAAATATATTGCTGAATGAATCCTAAAAGTGGACTCACATGTGATGTGTATTTTTCCTGATATAGTCCGTAGGCATCATCATTTTTCATCTTTTTCCCTCGTGTAAAAAAAGCTAACTATAGATTACAAAAATCAGCAATATCGGAGAGATGAATTTACAGTAAGTTGAATCAGCACCTAAAAAAAATTGTAAAAAATCAAATTGAGAAGAAAGCCATTGTTCCATCCCCACTATCAATACATGTTTCATCAAGGCATCTGTAATACGCATAACCGTTTTTAAAATAACAGAAAAATAGTTTTTTCTTTACCTTCAAAATGTAATGTCTTGCCTTTGAGTTTGAGTCAACATTCATGTTTCATGTTGTATTTTTTTATTTAATTGCAACATTCATCTTGACTTTGACTAAAGTTGAAATGAACTAAAGTGTGGACTAATTTCTGTGGATGGAAGAGACCAAATCTACATTTGTACAGAGTGCTGTCACAGCTCAATTATAATAATGAGCAATGCAAATAAAGCAAAGATCATCATTGATGAAAGGGCAGAGTCGATTTGAGTTCTGAGGTCATGGTAATAGCAGAGGATCAAGGAGAGATTGTCCACGCTGTGATTTAAGCTCAAATAACAAGCATTGAAAAACTGAGAGTGCTTCACCTCAGGATTCTTCAGTCAGGAGGAGTAAAAGTCAAAGCAGCCTTCTTTAATGCCCTTAAGAAACATCACCCTGCATTAGTGGATGAGCTTGTTGGCTGAATCTAAAGCAGCAATGGCCTTCCTATGGGAACATGTCAAACTTCACCTGCCTTCCCCATCTTTGATTAAATAACTTTGCTACAACTGTGTATTACAGAAGGCTGTGCAGACAAACGGTATGGGTAGGGTGTTTATTGGGCACTTGAAAAAGTTCAACAGGCACATTTTAAAATCTTTTTTCTAACTTTGAAATATAAGTAACATGGTTTTGACTAATATAAAAAGCATGTTTCCTGATCTGGCTATTAAATGATTAATAAAAGTTGAAACAAAGACTAAGTTTGTCCAAATATGGTGCTCACACTACCCGCAAATACTTAGATATCATAGCTATTTATCATGAAAACACATCAGATTATCTCATGATTCATTTATTCATATTGGAGCTGATGGTGTAGGAGTCTCCCAGTTTGACCAATGTGATTCAGTCACGCATCATCATCCACAGCTCACTCTCAACACCCCCTGTTCGTGTCAGAAAACAAAGGCTATGGGCTTCCTCACCACACATCGCCGCTGGGGCACCGGACAACACCTCCAAAGCAAACAGGCTTACCTTCTCTTTATGAGAGCAGCATAATGCTCAGCCTTTGTCCTTATCAATCCTCCACCCTGGCCCTCCTGCTCCATAACAGGTGCTGCTTCAAGTCTCTTTTCTGCTTCATTGTTGCTTTGCTTCCAAAAGCCCGCCCACCCTCTCTTTTTCATCTGTCCTTCAGACGGGTTGTGTAGGTGACTTTTTCCTAATGTTCTTGACAAAAGAAATAAACAGCCTTTAGACTCTGTGTGGTGGAGAAATGAAAGCAGGGCTTAGTAAGAGTGCAACCTGATCTTAGTGCTCGTGTTTGTGCTGCTGCCTCAATGAAAGCACAGCGGCCCATCCTGTGAGAATTAACACTGCCTCTGAAATGTTCAGCCAGATTTAATAAGGCATACATTTTATAGAGGGCTGCAATAGTAAGACCTGACACATGGAAATGAATCAGAATTAAGCATTTCTGATCCTACCATCGCAAAGCCTCAAAGATTTTCTTTACTGATTTTTTTCTTGCCTTAAGTGAATAGAGAACAGACAGTAAAGAAGCTGGACAGAGGACAACAGAGAAGAGGACGACTTCTAAAATCGGAAAATTTGGGCCCTTGCTGGTCATAGTTGGTTAAAACACTGCTGCTATAGCAAACTGTTTAGCTATCAGCACCCAAGTCTTGAAGATTTTCTGGATGAGTTTTGGTTTTAAAATAAGGTCTTTGGCAAAAATAAACCTCAGGGGTTTTAAGTTTTTATCTCTGCAACTTAATTTACTGTATACAGTACAGGCCAAAAGTTTGGACATACCTTCTCATTCAATGTGTTCTTTATTTTCATGACTCTTAACATTGTGGATTTGCACTAAAGGTATCAAAACTATGAAGGAAGACATGCTGAATTTTGTACTAAACAAAAAAGTGTGAAATAAATGAAAACATGTCTTATATTCTAGTTTCTTCAAAGTATCCACCCTTTGCTCTGATTACTGCTTTGCACACTCCTGGCATTCTCTTTATGAGCTTCAAGAGGTAGTCACCTGAAATGGTTTCTCTTCACAGGTGTGCCTTGCCAGGGTGAATTAATGGAATTTCTTGCCTTGTTAATGGTGTTGGGACCATCATATGTGTTGTTCAGAAGTCAGGCTGATGCACAGCCAACAGCCCTATTAGACAACTGTTAGAATTAATATTATGGCAAGAAATAATCAGCTAAGTTAAGAGAAATGAGTGGCCATCATTACTTCAGTGAGAACCTACAATGTAATTAGTGATGAAAATAAAGAAAACAAATTGAATGAGATGGTGTGTCCAAACTTTTGGCCTGTACTGTATCTGCTAATGCCCAGCCTGGAATTTCAAAGTTATCCTGCGTCCTATAATGGCAGATGCCAAGAGCTGTCTAACTAAGTTCCCGTTTGCAAAACATTGTTCAAGACTCATCACAGATTCGCACCTCACTTGGTAGATGATGGATCAAAAAAATCCAAACCTCAAGAAAAAGAGAGAGGTCCCACACCAAAATCTACTTATGAAGGATTTTATTGAACACAAGTGATAAACACAGCTCTTCCTGAGACTTGGAAGAGTTGGTTCAAAATGACACTTGTGTTCAATGAAATCCCTCAATGGGAGCTTTGGGTGTGAATCTCTTTTTCTTAACAAATTGTTGACTCAAAGTGAAAAGTGCTGTTGCTCTTTAGCTGTGTTTCAGGTGTCTAAAATGCATCTCAAAGTGCAAACTTTTAAAACAACAAACCAGGTGACTCTCTGAAAATGGAGACTGCTTGCAAATGTGCACAACTGACTTAGTCAATCGACTAGCGCAGGGATGATGTAATTTTGTTGGCCACCCTGGAATTTAACTTGTGCTTGTTAAAAAGTACTTAGATTTTGTTTTACGTGTTTCTTTTTTAAACAGGGCTGTGGCTTAAAAAACTTTCTTGTTTGAAGCCTCTCTCTTCTCTCTGTGCAGCCTGAAGAATGAGTGTTAAATCTTTTGTATTATCTGAATCTCTTTTTTTGCTTTCTCTTTTAAGTGTTTTTAGTGTAAGCATAAATGTTTCTTTTCTGTAGGTTGTCTGCAGTGTGTCCATATTAAAGAAATAAGCTGATTCAAACATTGCAAATATAGAAGCTACATATCTTAAAGATAATTTATTGTGCTTTTGAATGTCAATCAAACGATCCATCCTCTCAGTGCAGTGAAGACAGAAACAAATCCTGAAGTAAACAAATTTTCTTAATATCACAAGATTACATCCTGAATCGTGTGGATTGAAAATTGAATTTAAACATGTACTTGGTTGGGAATGGAATCAAAACGCAAGAATTGAAAGGATCAAAGTCCTAATTGTGGGGCTACTGCAGAACTACAGCTTGGGTGATGACCTAGATGCTACCATCATTGAGTTTCCAACTTTTATTCATGTTTTTCCCTCCTCTTTAGTGATTTTACTCTGATCTGATGTGTAATCTTAACAAGTAAGAACTTGATTAGGTTGCAAAAAATTATGCTTTCAGTTAAACTAAAATATTGTACTTGGTCAGGAAAAATGCTGTTAACTCAAAAACAGAGTCATGACATTGGCCTTTACAGCACAAGTCCCGTTTGTCTGCATGAAATTGAGCAAAATGGAAAACCATGACATCCCCCCACCCCAAAAGAAAGGCAACCCCCCCCCTCCCCCCCCCAAAAAAACAGCGATTTCTATTGATCCGTGGCCCTTGCTTAAAATATCATAATTCAAATTATTCCGTAGCATTTGGTTTCATTTGAGAGAAGATGAGACAAAGTAGAGTTACTTAAACCAAAGTCTAAAGTAAAATCAGTTGGTGTCAGAGGAGGTTAAACGTTCATCTGCAGACACTAATCTCTATCAGTCCAGGGTCAGGTAGAATTAGTAACCTAACTCAAAATGATCAGTTCCCTATAATCTTTTTCTGCTTGGCTTTTATACATAACCAATGTCGACATTTATTTATATTGTTTGTGTGTGTTGGAAACTTAACAGTTGGAGAATAAATGCAAGCTCAAAGTAATATCAGACTGTTATCCCCCTAATCCAGCACTTGACCCTCCGCTGCCCCCGTTTAACTTGAGCGTGGGGTCACAGGACGTGTCGGGGCGTCTTGTAAACTTTATTAAGTTCAAAAAACACTAAACCAACAATACTGCAGAGACAATGGGCTCCCTGCACCCAGGGTACAGGAGCTTGAACCGTGAATCAGACCGTGAAACAAAGCAAAGTTACGCGCGTGTATAAATAGACAATTTACTGGAGTGCCATTTGGGGACGGGTACAGGACCCTGAGGTGTGGAGTGGCTCATATTGACAAAAGTCTGGTAATCCCAGAGCAAAACAAGGTGACAAACTATTTAACACACTGTTATTGTGCAATGCTGTGTTTCAGTGAGTATATGGAGACCTGGAGGTCTGATGTTTATGGGTAGATCTACTATCAAACAAAAGAGGACGATTACCAGAGCCTCATGCTCAAAGTGACGATAGAGTTTTATTTATATGACATAAAAAAGGGGTTAGTGTGCACAGTAATATTCCAATAGGAAAAAGGCCATATAGACTGCTATCAGCACAAAGTTCAAAAGCCAACATCTCCGATGGCATGGTACTATGTTAGTGCCCATGGCAGGGGTAACTTGCACTTAAGTGAAGACACCAATAAAGCTGAATGGTGCAAATAGGTTTTGGAACAACACATGCTGCCATCCAAGTGACATCTTTCAACATTTGTGGTAAAAGACAGCAGGTACTACACTGGCCTGCCTGCAGTCTGGATCTGTTTCCCACTCGATGAAAATGTCGTATACACATAATAGGACAAAGAAGAGACTGTTAAGCAATTAAGGTTGTATATCAAGCACAAATGGGAGAGAATCCCACCAACAAAGCATCAACAATTGGTGTCCTCAGTTCCAACACCTGTCAAAAGAGAGATGATGTAACACAGTGGTGACTATGCCCCTGTCACAGCTTTTCTGGATAATATCACTGGCATCAACGTCAAAATTAGTGAGTATTTGCGAAAAAAGGAAAAGCAAATAATGTTTATCAGTTTGAACAATAATTATCTTGTTTTTGTATTGTGTTCAGTTTAATACAAGTCGAAAAGGATTTACGAATTATTGTATTCTGTTTTCATTTACATTTTACCCAACATCCTGACTTCATTGGAATCGGGGTTTGTGAAGATTTTCAATATCAGATGTGTTTTACTGTAGATGTGAATCCATATCTCACACATTTGACTCAATAATTAATTCTGGAGATGACTAATCAATTCAGAATTAGTTATAAATGGTTTTAATGAGCTGATTCCTGGCTCTAAAGACTTTTCTGTTTAGCACTAGGTTATTTTTTAAGTTTCCCATACTCACACGTCACAGATGTAGCCAGCGAAAGGGCTAACGTTAGAAGTTATACCCCAGTCACACATTCACATTTCCATGGTGATTGTGCACAACTGTACTCGATTGGCAAAACTGGTGTGGTTGGGATGATACCGGAAGAACTGACTGTCTCTGTAAATACACTCTCAGTAACGCTTCTACAGCGCTTCGGGGGCGTCCGTCCCGTTTCAGTTAGGTCAGTACAACACAAAGCATTTCCATCCTGCTGACATGACGTCAGCCCCATTCGAGGCCAATTTGAGTCACGTGAGCCCCGACTGAAACCCACTGCTTGCGTGGCCTTGACCTACTGTTGGTATTTTTAAAAACAAACTCAAGACCTACCTATTTAATTTGGCTTATAGCAGATTTTGTTTTACTCTTTCAATCTTCATCATATGGGGTTTACTCCATTTTAGTTACAGAGTTACTATTTAATGTTTTACCACTTTTTATTTATTTAGTGTTTGATTTTTAAAGAGTTCTATCTTAATCAACTTTTAGCATTTTATTACCTTTGCACCTTATCATGGTTTTATTTACTTATTTAGTCAGTTAAGTTTTAGCTCCTGTGTTTCCTCATTTTCAATTCAAGATAGCGTTTCCTCAGTTCCTTTGTAGATTTCTGTAGAGTCCTGGCTTAGAGTCCTTGTGTGTGTTTTTGTGTGTGAGTGTCTGTGTTAAATGTGGGCTGGGAGAGTGGGTGGGGTTCTCTATTTAATTCTGTATCCCCTTACTCTGATCTGCTTGTTTATTTTAATGTATAGCACATTGTTATACATTTTAGATATGAAAAGTGCTTTATAAATAAAATTTGATTGATTTGTTACCATGAAAAATAAAGAGTCTGAGTTGCACAGTAGCTCAAGTGTACCGACATCTTATGAAATGAACTCTTGTGGATTTTAATAGAACAATGTAAAGGCTACCTTTGGTTAATAATGTATAAATCCACTGCAGGGGGACTCCTTAGAACCTCTTGCTCACTCAAACAAGCTTTTGAGAAACGGTACATAAAAACTGAAAATCCCATAATTTACAATGGGATTAAGTATGCTGGCAGGCCAAGAGGAAACAGCCTGAGGAGCTATGTTTTCCACGGAAAGTTTGCTGTTCGGAAATATTATTATATTGTGCAGTTGCAGGTGGTTTCTAATCTTTTCTCTGGTTGTTTTTTTGTTTAACCTTGGCTGTCTCATGCAGGGAAATTATCCGTGTAACAAGACTATTTCAAATTCTATCTATCCAGACACATGTGATGATAGTGAAGAATGAACCAGATCATAATTTCACTATTTTCTTTACACTTCTTACAGTTGTGCTGTGGAGTATATCCAGGTGCCATATTGTGGTCTATAGGAAAAAAATCATACCAATTTAAAGCAAAAGAAAGCAGATATAGCACTGATACAAGAAAGAAAAGCACCTCACTGATGAGAAGACGGCAGAGCGTAAAAGCAAATGGGTGGACCAGGAATATCACTGTACCTTTTTAATAAAAAAGAAGTGATATTTTGATTTGATTGCTAAGAGAAATACTTGTTGAAACTGTCAAATTCATAAATACATCTCACATAAAGAAGGAAGGCGGATGGTACAAGATGTAACCCTATAGGGACCAAAAAATGACTGTTAATAATATCAATGCCTGCAGTTGTGTTGACTTTCTTCCAGAGATTTGTTATATAATTGCAAATATGAGCTTTTCTTTACTCATCTGATTGATATGAAGGACGGAAAATTTTAAGTCTGTAAGGTGGTCTGCCACTTGGCTTAATGACTACCAGTTTCACAGGGTTTGTTTCTTGTTTTTGTTTATTCCTCGCTAAGCAGTTCAGTGTATTTGATACATAGTGCTTCTTGTATTTTCATTTACTTACTATTATCAATTTTATGCATCCTATATTACTTAATTTAAATTTTTGCGTGCTTAAAAGGAAATATCTAAATAGGCTAATGAAGAATTCTGTCATGACCACCGCTGAAATATTATTTCTGCAACTTAACCGATGTTGTGTTCTAAAAAATTTAAATAAAATCAATGTATATAAATATTTAATGAAGGGTTGTTCTTGATAACACCATGATCTCAAATACAGGTTGAGATGCTGTGTTGGTTGTGTGGGCGAAGGGATGTAAGAGGAGACAAGTGGACTAAAGTAAGAACTAAAGTTAGTGACAGATCCATGAACCATAGACCTGTCGTCGGATTTATTAGAGGTTAGCCTCTTGAGATGCTACATCTCGTTTTCAGGAGGGTCCTCATGTCTGAATGGTTGTGGTGATCACTTTATGGGAGTATAATCAATCATTTTCTTAATGAAACACATTTATTCTGGAATTGTGTTTTGGTTATTTTCTTAATCAGCAAAGAACAATGGTAAATGAAATGATAAAAGGTGCAAATGTGTCAGTGTCATTGCAGTATAGCCTAACTCCCATGTTTGTACTCCTATATTGTGTGCACACCCACTGGGGATTATAGACTAAGTTCTTACTATGGACAATAACCCTATAAATCCCTGATCAAAATATAAAAAGTGACCACTTAGTTTGAATTATTTCTTGTAGATTCATAAACACAAATTTGGGGTTTTCGCTGAAAATTGATTGGCAACAGAAATCATTAGTTTTTGTTTCTTAGTACCAAAAACATAGCATATATATTTGCATGCAGTTGTATCCTAACATTAACTTCAAAGAATTCCTTCTCTATTTTGACTCTGGCTGTATATTATTCTTTTTTAAAGATCATGTTTGCTTAAACGCCTTAAAACTCAGGGGCAGAATGACAAGATGAAAGCGTGCAGGAGCAAAGACAACATGTCAGTAACTGCTGTGTTGATCTGCGTGTACCGAACAGCCATACGTCAGTCAGTCATGTAGGTGGCAGAGGTGCAGCAGCAAATATCTCAGCAGGCCTAAAGCCATCGGATCATGAGAGTGCAAACACGATTATTGACAGGAACACAAAAGGAGGTTTAAGGCCGACTCATCCGAGCTGTGTGAAATTTCAACACAACACTGCCATGTACAGTGAGGGTGGGCAGGTGACAGTGACCCACCCCCACGTCCAATTTGTGTGCTGTTTCCTCTGTTCTCCCTTCTTCATTCATGACCCAGTTTTGAGGGGACAAAGCCCCCTCGCACCCCTGTTGTGCTGATAATAGTTTCCAATTAAAAGGACAGCCTGTATTTCTGTGTGCGTGCATGTATGCAGCCTAATAATCCTTTTTCTGTGACACAGAGGTGTCGCAGACATGCTGTCTCTGCCTTCACCCGCCTCCTGCTCCAGACCTAAAGCCTGATTGCCCTTGACACACTGCCCTGCAGAGGACGAAGTCATTCCATCTGTCTTACTCTTTGTGGACAGAGAGGGGCGCTCTAAGCTTACTTAGCGTCAAGAGGCCTGTGATGAATGTTGCCAGGTCTGCCTATTTAAGGGACTTGTTTTCCTATTGAGTTGATCTTTAACATTTACAGTCATGGGTTGCATTTTTGGGTCCTTTTATTAGTTGAAGAGGGTTATTAAGGTTTGTCTCCTGCAGATCCTTAAAAAGTCCTATGTTATATATTTCAAAATTTTTTTTAAGTATATATATATATATATGTATGTATGTATGTATGTATACATATATACATACATAGAAATATTTATAAATATATATATGTATCTTTTGTTTTGTATGTTGTATGTTTAAGTGAACCTTGAAAAACCTTTTGTCCATTACCTTGTGGGCCTTTTACATGTCTTTTCAGGAAATGCTGGAAAACTGCCTTAAAAACAGCCCCAAAAGCAGTGGACAGATACCTGCACAGAGCAAAAAATACTCCATTTCATTGTCTTTCTTTTTGAGGATGTTTAGTTTTGAAAAATCATTATTCTATTACATCCGCCTGTGAATTGGCTGTCCTATTTTTTATCTGCAACTATATACTCTCTTACACAAAGGAAAGACTTGATTCTTCACAATGTATGGAATCTTTTAGTACCTTACAGCAGCAGTCATCAATCCACTGGGCCTCAGAACCAGGCAGGAGATTGTCTGGTACAGAGCCGTAGAGAAACAAAAATCATTTATGTCTTTACACTTTGTTTAATAACCGACTGAAAGGTGCTTTATTTTGAAAAGATAACCCGATGTCCTTGTGTCCATCTGTGTAAGTTGACCGCACAGACTTTACAGTCAGGCTCTCTGTCTCTGTAATGGCTGTAATAGAAGTATTTCCAGAGATAAACTCACTGTTAAACCATGTGCTCATGCACTTTTTCCAGTCAGTGCTCTGGATAAAGTTGCAACTATATTTTATGCTGCACAATGTGTTTCAGTGGACAGTTGAGTCTTATTAGAGCACTCAACTTCCTGATGTAGAGGAAGACCCTTCAGAGGTAAGAACTGATAAAATACTTACCAATAACCAATTCAAACATCCAAAAAAAGACTGATGGATAAACACAAATGGTCCCCCCCATATACCATGTCAACTGGTGACTTTCAGCCAATTGTGTTCCTAAATGTCATTTTTAATCAGCTGAGGAAATCAGATTGAGTCCTCATGAATATCCCCGTATTTTGGTTAATAAGTAAGTCCATTGTTACCTCTGACAAGGTAAACTATGCACAATGCGTATGATTGCTCTGTTTCAGTAAAATTTTCACAAGAGGCCGTAGAAGATGAAGGAAGACAGAACAAAATAAAGCTCACAGAGCAAAACTGAACTTAAAACCATGACCTAACAGAAACGATGTAGGAATAGAACTGTGGGCCAAGTGTATTGTTCTATCCTTATTACACATTGTGATATGTTAGGACACCCCTGTTGGTGTCTTACTCTGTTAGTTTTTGAAGAGTGCAGTTGCCTCTTTGAGACTTTTACCCATAAACTTGGTTGTTTTTTACAAGATCTGGCATCCATGCTTCTGATGAGGTGTGAATTCTGTTCATGAGCTCACCGTCAGGCTCTTGCAGAATTAACCCTGATGGATCCTCACCATCAAAGTGACATCTGTTTCTTAAGCTAATTCTGCTCTTTTGAGATCGTTCTCAGAAGAGGGTGGCCTACGGAAAGACAAGAAGACGCGACCATTGCTCAGCTCCTCTTGTCACTTTTGTTTGGCCAAGCTGTCCTAACAGATTTACAGCAGCTGAAATTGCTTGCATGAGAGAATTCAGGAATGTGTCAATTAAAGTAAAGATACAGGCTTAGGGTCCAAAATCGATAGTTATATCCCTGAGAGAAGAACCATCAACAACGCCTGTTTGTCACTGCAGTGATCTGAAGTCAACCCAAACACATAAACTTGAGAAGAAAAATTGTTGCCAGACTTCTTTGTTTTGCTTTTGTTGTCGTTTGGTTAAAAAAAAAAAAGGCATGTGAAGTTTATCTGGAGAAAAAGGTCTTCTCAAGGCGACATCAGTAAAATTCCATTCTTTGTTTGTTTCGATTGCGTAACTTTGTTTTTTAGTATCTTGTCTAAATGAATCAGCATATGTTTGACATTCACAGTCTGTGTAATCAAGGTTTTTCAGTCCTGTTGACTGCACTTGTACCATGCAGCAGTTTGGTCAGGTTTCCATTTAAAAAATCCTTACTCTTGTAGGAATCTAAAGGCTAACTGTGCAAAATAGTTTAAACTCTACATTGGGCACTGCCCGTATGCTCTGTTTTTTAAGTTTCCTGTCCAAAAATCCCCTTGGATATTTGATTTTAGGGTATAGATAAACCCTTCTGTTTAAGCCCTACCCAGAACCACCTGTTTCAGAGTACACCCTCATAAGGTGTGCCTAACCATCTCCCTCTCAGGAAGCGCTAGCGGCTTTATTATTCCTCCTACTTTTGTTAATGTTAACTGAGGCTACACAGACTTACCCTGACATGTTTCTTACTCCAGAACTGCATGTAGACTGAACCAACACCTGGCTTAAAGAATATATCCCTGGTGAAGTCATTTGGGTAACATTTTCTAATGGTCACACAT
This sequence comes from Scarus forsteni, assembly GCA_036419115.1. NCBI lineage: Eukaryota > Metazoa > Chordata > Actinopteri > Labriformes > Labridae > Scarus > Scarus forsteni. Next base: position 2,077,625 of record JAZDUH010000198.1, read on the forward strand.
TTTACCCCCAAGAAAGACCTACCAATGTGAAGCCCCACCAACTATGTAGTTAAAGCCCATTGCCTCGGGTTGGTTATCTCAGTACCATTGAAAATGGCACGAACTTACTGAAAAGACCAATTACCATTGAGTAGATCAGTCAGCAGCCTGGGCCTTCGTAGCAAAGCTTCTCTTAAAAAGGACAGGTGTTCCAACTGAGAGAGAGAATAGAGGTGGATCAAGGGAACTTAGTATTTGAAAACTAGAGGGTTTTTTTTACCCTTAGTGATTGTACATTGTAGCACATCAAAAATGAGTGTATTCCTATTTATGTAATGAAGCAAGGCATTGATATGAAAAGTGAAAATATATACTCTTGAAATTCTCTCAACTGAATAGAATGTATGAACACAAACATGCAATTTACTCTAACATTTAGGCTTTTATTGGGACCTACTAAAGCAATACATCTGGTGTGATGCAGTTGCATGTAATAAAACTGCTTAAAGGATAAGTTCGGTTTCTACAGCTTTCCCATTGTTTATAGAATGAAGTAGAACAATATACTCACCCAGAAGGCTTTCCTGATCCAAGCAGTGCTTCGGGAGATATTTAGATCCAAAATCGAGCGGCGGACATCCGTATAATGGTAGCACATGGCATGTATAGCGCCGCTCCTAAAACTGCATTAATCGTCCAAAAACTCATTAGTTTCACCAATATTTCATCATGGTCCGCTCGGGCTACTCCTCCATTACAGTCTGTCGCTCCAGACATGTTTTGTGGCTGTGCTGACCTCTGAACTGAAGAAGAAGAATGTTTGCAAGGTGGGAGCATTCTTCAGAAATTTTGGTCCATATGGACCTAAGATCCCATCATCATACAGTTGCTGCAGATTCGTCGACTGCCAAACCATGATGAAAATCTGGTATATCGCCACATGCCAAAGGTACTCTATTGGATTGAGATCCACTGTAGAAGTCACTAGAGTAGAGTGTACTTATTGGCATGTTCAAGAAATCAGTTGGCCATCATTTGAGCACTATCTTGTTGAAAGTAGCTTTAGTCATTTTTCTTTTTTACACAATTCTCTGTAAACCTTAGAAATTGTAGTGTGTGAAAATTATAGTAGATCATTGGCTTCTAATGGATGAGCCTGTCTTGCACCAGTAATCGTGCGTTTTCAAATCACTTAAATCACCTTCTCCATTCTGACATTCTGTTTGATTGACTGTTTAACTATTTTGCTAAACTGCAGACAAATGGGTGTGCCTATCAAACTGGCTAGTGAGTACGTGTTCTCATTATTAGATGTAAGATCTCCCTGCATTCATAAATTCATTTTTTCTTTTGTTAAGCGTGCGTGTGACTGGACACCGATTGAATTAGTGCTGAAAATGTCACTGAGAGTGTTAACTGCCTCCAGCAAACACAAAGCAAACAGGGATTTCCCAATGCAAACACTCGTGTCATCTGAACAAAAACATCCACACACACTCTCACCTTGTTAGCACACACTGTGACACAAACAGAAACGAGGCAAACACGCATGCAGCAGCAGCACGAGTCTAATCTGCAGGGCAAACGAGGGAGTGGAGTCCCAAACCTGGGGAAGTTCTCAGCCAGAGGGACATTTGGGTGTCGGGGAGAGCCCTACCTCTCACCTTCTGAATGGTCTTTGCGCACACATGTGTTTGCTTGCCTGTCTGCGTGTGTGTTTGCTTCCAGGTATGGATAGAAGTTAAATGTTTGCTCTCTTAGCCGGCCTGACAGCTGTCTCTCAGCTAAAGCCCTCTCCAGTTCAAGCCTTTCAGCAGCTCCCTGTGCTAATGGAAAAATGAGCTTTGGAGGGGCGGCCAATCTGAAAGAGCTCATTAATTATCACCCCAGGCCTTTGTTTCTTCTGACTTTGACAAATGGACCGTCAAGTCAGTGTCCTAATAATTTGTCCTCCACCCAGTCGGTACTTAACTTCATCTTAATAACACAAAAGTTATTGAAAGATGACACTAATGCACCTGCTTAATCAGCTCAGGTTAAGTCACTATTAATCTAAAGTACACTGATCATCGTGCTCACTGGAGCCAGACTGGAGTTTTGCTTTGTTTGATCAGGAGACACATTCACAAAATCAAACAATAAAACATGTTTGTTTGTTCCCTTTAGAATGATACACTCCGAACATTAATCATTTTGATAGTGACAAGACAAGGTTCAGTTAAGTTTAGGGAATGATAATGCTTTGCAAAGTCGGGGTTAAATAAGTTAGTGTGCTTTAAAGTCATCCATTTGTTCATCAAACCAACAATTCATCCATCAATGTATCCACATATCAAACAATATCTCTTTTAAAGTATAATTTCTTTTGTCCATCCATTCATCCATTCATCAAATCATTCAACCAACCATCCAAACCTCTGTTTGTCCATCCATCTATTAATATACCATACCGATATCCATTCTTTCATCTACTCACCCATATATCCATCCACTCATCCATCCAGTACTCTGCCCATCCATTCATTTACTAACTTATCCATGAGTTGATCAATGGCTAGACTCATCCATCTATTCATTCTGTCATCCTCCAACCATGTCTGTCTGCCCATCCATTGGCCATTTATTCATTGATCCATTCATTCATCATCTCATCCATCTATCCATCCATCGATTAGTCCATCTATCTATTCACTTATTACCTTATCCACCAGTCCAGCCATCCATACATCAAGTGAATAGAGATCTAAACTCTGTGCCTCTGGAAATGTGAACAGTTTTACACGAACTCCAGACTAGACAAGGATCGAGTTTCATTTATCACTTACAAAATTAAAGCTCAATTCACTGTTGACAAAGAATCAGCGCATATATTGAATGCTGCTAATCTGCTTCAACTGTGAAGAAACTGTAAGAAAAAAATGAATAACTTTTTTTAAAATTACAATCTAAATGAGGTAATTATTTGCTCTCTAAAATGAAAATGTAGACCGTAATTGTTTTTTGTCTTAAAGGGACTGTGAGGAGAATCTGTTTCCGGTGACATAAAGACTCTGCTACCCATGAGCATGCGCGGCGACTGTCGTAATGCTGCGTTCCAGTAACCTTGGAACTGGTAGTGATATCATCTCCGACTTATCGCCGTTCCAGTTGAAGTCGGAAAAAAACATGCCGATCTACCAGGCTATTGTTAGCTGTTGTTAGCACGCCCTGTGTTGTATGAAGAATGTGATTAATCACTATGGCAGCATTTTTGTAAATATAAGTCTAACAATACGATGTATACCGCTGATCTAGAGCGACACACCCGAATAATCAGAAGTGCAAATAAATTGATTATTACAGGAGCTAAATAACTGTTCACACTGGGGGCATCCATCTTCGATTGTCAACTCGGGGGTGGCGAGGTTTCACCGCGTTTCCCAGTAGGAAACTCTGACTTCAGGGGACGTTTTAGTTGCAGTTTCCTACTCGGAACTTGGAAATTCCAACTTCTGACTACAACTTGAACGCACCACAAGCCAAAGCGTGTGCTTGTTGTGATGCTAATAAAAATGCAGCTCAGACCTTCCTCAGAACTCTGCATTACTTTACAACTTCTTGTTTCAACAACTTACAGGATGCAAAGCGACGAGGTAATGTATCTCTTTCTAGTTACGTAGCGGTAGTTTTTGATGTGTGACAACAAGCAATTTTTGGAAAACTTATTACGTAGTTTTGTAGCCGGCTACATATTGCTATTCCAGCCCGGTGCTCTAAGACGTTTAATATAAATAATAAAATAATATAAATTTGCTCTAGTTTTAATTGTCTTGTTCCCGAAGTTGAGTATCCAGGCCAGTCCAGCCCTGTCCGACCTGACCGGAAGGCTAAGTAATAGCATTCATAAATAACCTATTTTGATGCTATCAAACTCATCTTGAAGTGTGTATTTCGATCAGGCATACATCTAAAAGGGAGACTTTTTTGAAATTACTTAGAAACTCCTCACAGTCCCTTTAAGTTCATGCAGCATAAAGCCCCTACCAAACCTTGGCTATGGCTGAAATCACACATTATACAATGCATGAGGCAGTCTTTGCTTTGTGTATGCCTCCTCCACCCCTTCCCCACCCACTTTCTCCTCTTCTTCCCCTACCATTGGTGTATACAGTGTATTCCACATTCTCGTGCTGCAGCAGACACTCTGTCTTGTTAATTTCCTGATGGTGTAATTATATCAGGATGTTGTTTGTGTTATCGGAGGATTCAGTTCTTGTCATTGTTTGTGCTGTGTTTGTGTTTGTGTGAGATGAGTGTGTGTGATAGCAAACCTCGGCTCCATGTTTGAGCTATCAGAGCCATCAGAGATAGCAGCTCCTTCACATAAACCCGCCCTTACAGCCAGCTCCTTGTTGTGAATGATTTACATGTGTGGTGTCAGGAAGAGCTGAAGCAGTTAGAATCTGATCCATCCTCGCAGAAACCTCAGGAGGAGGGTTTACAGGGCGGGCGGATGTTTTTCATGGCATGGAGAGGACACAGATCCTATCCTGCACATTAACTGTAATTGTGCTTGTCTCCAGTTCATTAGACCAGGAGTGGGGCCTGTAGGAAGAAGGCAGCGGAAGGGGAGGTGTCATCCTCTCACATCAGACATGAGGCTCTGAGGCCAGCAGGAGACGAGGTGCAAATGAGTTTAGGTCCAAACGAATATACGATCGACACGATAAGGCCCTCTGCCCACCCTTCCTGCCCTGGTGATGATAATCGGTCAGCCTGTTTGACAATCTGATAAAAACCAAGGGTTACATGACACAGCTCTAAACAAACACTTAGGACGATAAAGGACAGGCGAGCGGTTCACACAAGTGAGTCCAGTTGTGCTTTTAAAGGGCTGTTACACTAAAAATGACTCATCCAGACCTTACAGTTTTTCCTCATTACTTATAGTCTAATGAAAAAAAGCTACAAACAGGGGTGTCTAAAAAATCTCTTTCCTTGGCAACATGACTTATCTTTATTTTTACAATGCAAAACTTGCACTACAGTTGCAAAATACCTCCTTGTGCTTTGGATAACTTGGGAAATCATAGTGCTTCTACTCGACCCATGTAACCTGCAATTGGCTTCTTTGACATCTGTCAGTGATCCTCTTAGAGCGACACAACACTGAAGGTTATTCCCTCGTCCTCCGTGACGGCGGTGGAAGCATGTGTTCTGTAAATGTCCCCTGCCAGGAGCTGCTGTCACAATCCTTCCTGGATTTGTTTTGGAGTTTTTCAATCCAACCTAATGGGATCACCCTTTAAATACCCTTTCAAACGGCTACGCTAAACGGATGCGCGGCCCGTTTTTCAGCCATCTCCCCGATCAACCTGGCTGTGCTGCGTTAAGTAGACACCTGATTTGACGGTACGGCTCTGTCAGATCGTCACAGCCTAAGCTCCCAAGGGGATGAGCCCAAAATCACCTGCTAAGGCTCTTTGGAGTAAGAGCTGAGGACCTAAATCCCCAAGTTTACCTTTCTTACCTGTGCTTAGGCCTCTTATCAAACGCTAACTTTGCAGGATGCAGGGTTGTGTCCTGGATAGACAGGCTGGTAATCCAACACCTGCTGTAAGGACACCTGGAGTCCAGATTTCTGAGATTACGCTACAAGGGCAAGGCCTGTGCTTTACACCTCGGTTGCATCAGAGAACAGTATTTGTTGGTTTCAGCAAGATATGAGTGCAAATCAATATTCATGATAATTGTTGCTTACCATGTCCATCCCTTTATGACTAGTGTACCAATCTTCTAATCCATCCACTTTAGTAGCCAGCAGCGCCATGCCAAAGGTCAAATCATCTCAAACTGGTTTCTCGAACATAAGAAAGAGCTCTCTGTATTCCAGTGGCCTCCAGAGTCACTGGATCCCTACCTGGTAAAGCACTGATATGGTGGAACAGGAGAACCTCATCATGGAAGTTCAGCTGACAAATCTACAGCGACTGTGGTATGCTATCGTGTCGATATGGACCAAAATCCATGATATCATTTTTCCAGCCTCTTGTTGAATTTATGCCACCAAAGCTTTGAAGGCAGGAAGTGGTCCAACCTAATACTGACAAGGTCGACCTACCTGTGAGGATATATTTAGCAACTTTGGAAGGATTATATTAGTCTAGATTCCCACCTCTTGTACAAATTCTTTGAGAAGCCATTGGAAGACATCTCTAAAAAATTAGTCCTTCACTCATAAAAGTTTGACCTTTTCTCTTATTTTTCTTTTACTCTCTGCAATAACCATTGCTTTTTGATGAGAAGAATATAAAAACTTTTATTAATTTCTTCTGTACATCTTTTAATTGAACTCAATTACTCTTACATAGAGCATGGAGTAAACACTGAAATAAGGTTGGACAAATTAAGACCTCCCTGATCCCATCATGAGCTCACCTTCCTAGAGCGTGCAACATGACAAACAGAGTTGTCTCCTGCCTCTCACCCAGCCTTTCTTTAGGTACTTAATCACCTTCATTGGGATAGTACCTCCTTTGGATAACCTGACCGTCTGCAGCGTGTGATCCCCTCTAAATCGTACTTACCAAACTTAAGGCCTTGATCCGGACCAGCAGCAGAAGAGGCTGTGCTCAGAGCATTGTGATTACAGATTTACTGAAGGACAAACATCTTAGCAGGATATACGTGACTGATCTGCCCTGCATAGAGTTACAGGTAGAGATTTAAGCCTGACCTCTGTCCAAAGTACTCACAGTTAAATGTGGTAGAGTCATTTAAAGGAAACATATGCACTTTAGCAAGAGTGTTTGTGATTGGGCTGATCTGTAAGGAACAAAAAACATAACTTTACATAATTTAGCTGAATGGCAATATGATAAACAGGCCTTTGTTTTACACCTTAAGTGCATAGTATTTGTTTGTTTTCATATATTAAATAATTGTGTCCTCTATTTAGCCCAATTTGTCACTTTTACTCACACTGAGGGCAAATTCTTGCAGCTTGTAAGATACTTACAAGGTTAATATAATAACTTGGAATTTGATAAAAGGGACAAAATATTATCTGAAATAGTATTTATCAGAGCTCATGATATCGGCAAATATATTTAAAAATACAGATGCAAGCATTAATGGTTAATTAGATAATATAAAGGAAACTTGTTGAACTTGTACATTATAACCGAGGGGAAATGTATCTTACTGGAGAATAAAATGGCTATATTGACTGAAAAGGTGTTGCAAAAACCCTTAATTGGCTACAAACATTATTCCCTGCAGACCCTTGTGCTCTCCTGATGTTTTCTTTTGACAACTGGAACAACATCCTAAGGCTAAAAATAGTTTTGAAGTTGAGGTAAACTGGTATTTTTACGACAATTTAGAAAAAGAAAATGACAATTTCTTTTCTTTTTAGCTGCACAGAAACCAGGACAACATTCTATCATGGAGTGCTGTCTTTTTGTAGGTTGTCTTCTATCCCTGTAGGATTTATCTTGTTTCAACCAGTAGAGGGTATACGTTCACCAGGAGCAGATTCTCCCTCTGCAGAGCCTCATTGTCTCATTATTTACCATCACCAAGCAGCTCCACATACACTCAGGACAGCAGGAGCCACTGTCACACTTTGAGCTCACCTCCATGTTCTTCTTTTTATGGTTATTCGTTGAGAGATATGTCTTCCATCTGTGGGAAATATCCACAAATCTAAAAACAAAAAACATTGCCTACAGAACGAGTAAATCCAAGGAAGTTCATTGAATGGGTGCAGCTCTTTAAAAGGACTCACTAAGCCGCGATGAATCTAATTAGGGTGGGGGGGGGGAGGAAGTTTTAGGGGTCTTTGTGTCATAGTACTCACAAAAAAAAAGGGCCAGACATCAAAAAGACTCCAGGCAGAGGTGACAGAGGGCTGAGCGGGTCTGAGGAAATAATTAGGGAGCCACAGAGAGCGTCTCAGAGCTCACTTGGTGGACGGCGAGGCAGGCACCAGATGGAATGATATTTTTCTTCCATTGGTCGCCGTGTCAGAATAGTCAATCATAGAGACATAAATTTGTGCTGTGACTTGGCCTAAAGACATAACAGACTTCACTGTGGTACTCAACCAAGAATCACAGTATGTATACTGGGGATATCTACATGTGTTGATATCTGTGATGACTTTTTATAGCATTGAAAGGAAAACAGGCAGGGCTAAATGACACCTGCAAATGGACTATAAATATATATATACACACACACACATATATATATATATATATATAGATATATATATATATCTATATATATATACACACATATACACACACATATATATATATATATATACATATATATATATACACACATACACATATATATATAGATATATGTATATATATATATATATATATAGAGAGAGAGAGAGAGAGACATATATATATATATATATACCTACCACATTTTATTTGCATTTTCAAGTGAATATTAAGATGAAATCTTTGCTTGATAAGTACGGACTTGTACACATCTTGCAATCAACATACCAATGTCTTCAATCCAATCACAGCACAGCTATTTTGTGTCCCTTTGCTCACAAGATGACAGCAGTCTGTGTTTGCCAGTGAGTTGTAACACTTGATAATTAAACTATGATTACATAAAGTTAAACTACTTAAGACCCAAAATATTTGATTGGAACAGTTTAACAGTCAGTTTATAAAGAGTTACGCGTGTGTGGCGAGAATGTTGTCAAGACATGCTTGTACTTGCATATAATACAGACCCAAAAAAATTAAGCCCATTTAAAGGCAAAATGGGCATGTTAGAACCGAGAAATTATGGTATTCTGATTCAAGGCTCATTGCAGCTGATTTTTTGTGAATAGTCCTGAAGTGTGTGGCATCAGTCCATTGAGGTTGGATCTTCTCTGTTCATGAATCTTGAACATCAGATGTGTTTGATCTTTACACTTCTACATCGGGTGGTCTCCAATAGGATATCCATATTAAGTGATGGGAATCAAGACTAATTAGTTCTGAGTAGTCTAAATGGGATCTCTTCTGCTGATCCTCATTTTAAAACATAGTGATACAATGTTGGACGTCCATGCTAAACCTCTGCGAAGGTTCAAAACATTATCTACAAGCATGTGCATGTGTGCATGTGCATCCACAAAATGTGCATTTGAAAATGAGAATTTGACATTGTGTCGTAACTCGATGCAACACAAGCGTGCGTTCTGACACCAAATTAGGCTAATTACATGGAATCGTATGTGAGCGTCCAAAATGCCCATGAGTGACGCAACAGAAGCAGACAAAGTGAAAGGAAAGAGGGAGATTAATGAGGGACTGGAGTATTGTCATGTTTTTTTTTTTTTGCTTTATTTCTCTTATCAGAGCTTGTTCATGAAGTGTAGATCGAGATTTAATTATCCGTTTCTGAGAACGTTTTACTTTCCTTACAACACAGAGAAAAAAAAACGTTATTTTGCTTGCAGAGAGCTGTATGTTGACAAGCCTCTGAGTACAATGCTCACAAAGCACTTGGCATCTATTGCTAAAATTTCCATGGGACAAGGTGTGAAGCAGAGACTTAAATCTTTAATTTTTATTTTAGATTGATGAGAGAACATTATGTACAAGGTGTGTTTCTTTGTGGCATCATGTGAGCCTTAACCGTTGACAAAATATACCTGTAGTAGAAGACTAGTGGAGAGTAGAAGGACCTGCCCTACTTCCATGGATGTAAACAAGCTGTAGATCAGTGACTCAATAATCAGGATGTTTGCCTATGACAGACTTTTGTATAAATGTGCAGTCATACCCAATATGCAACAACACAAACGTGTGCTCACATGCTTTCACAGTCAAGAAATGTTCCTGTGATACATGTTGTGTTCATGCTGAATGCTGTTTGACAAGATACAACAAAGGACACAATTTCACATGATGCCAGAAGAACTACAGAACCGACTAACAGTCGACAAGTGACTCCTTTCCCACTTGCAGCAGACCTGGGTCTAATTACCAACAGACGAGCTGTGTGGCTGTTTTTTTTGGGTTTTTTTTTTCACGTTGATGGCATCATCAGCGCGCCGAAACACGTCCATGTAAACATTGGAAAGAAGCACGGAAACCATGGACATGTTGGTCAGCTGTTTTCTGTACTTTGTAAAAATGTCCAAAGCGCAAACTGAATAACATTCGAGTGCTGATGATGCAACGGTGGGTGGAATTTGTTGCTGCGGTGGCAAAGAGTCACTTAAGTTACAGATGGAGGGGCGTGAGCGATATTATGACATGGGCCGATATAATGCTGTTACACCAACGTCAACCGTAAATTAGCTGGTTGACCCAGGTGTTATGTTCCTACTGAAGCAGATCGGAGGCAAGATGATAAAAGCCAGTGTGGGTTGCAGGGTCAGTCAACCCAGTTTGAAATGCTGATTAGACTGTTTCAAACTGCTGACAGGAGCCAATTGTTACTAGGTTTAAACAGTTTTTTTTGGCCAGGCTGAATGGGGTAATAGTTGCAGTAGGTGGAATCATGCTTCTTGCTAATGGATGTTTGAGCAAGAATATGACACCTTACGTCAGGGGTGGCCAAACTTTTTGCCATGAGGGCCAGATTTGGTAAGGTGAAAATGTGCGGGGACCGACCATTCAGCTTTTGACTCTGTCTCTTAATATCTAATGAAATGTCTTCGATTCTGCGTACCACAGTGGTACAAGCCAGGCAGACATTGGCAAAATCTTATGTCTTCTCAGGACAAATTTTCTCAACTATTTTCAGCACAAGTCTTTAATAAATTCACCCTCAGTGAAAGGTTTGCAGTGCTTGGCAATAATCATTGCCACCTCGTAGCTAGCCCTTGTGGCATTTTCACTTGACTCACGGGCTCCTGTGAAAAAGCGCTGATGTGCCGTTAAAAAAGCTTCCAGTTGTTTCAATTTTTCGCCGCGTTCAGCCCCAGTTAGCTTGTCGTATTTAGCATGTTTTGTCTGGTAGTGCCGCTTGACATTGAATTCCTTTAAAACAGCTATAGTCTCGTGGCAAATTAGGCAGACATAGTGGTTTCATATTTCTGCAAAAAAATACTCCAATTTCCACTTGTTCTGGAATCGGCAGCACTCGCTGTCAACTTCTCTTTTTTTAGCTACAGTCGCCATGTTTGAAATGGGATGGGCTGAAATGATGACAAAAGGTCAGGTGTCAAGTGCCACAAGGATGTGGCCACAGCGCTACTGCCATCTTCGGGTGAAATGTAAAATAGTTTTTTTTTACACAAGTATTTTATACAGCAGTCAACGGTGCAAGAGGGCCACATGTAATTGATTTCATAACAGAGACTGCGGGCCAGTGAAAATTTGAACACGGGCCATATTTGGCCCCCGGGCCTGACTTTGGACATGCCTGCCTTACGTGCCGTGGTACACTGTAAAAAGTCTACAAGGACAAAGGCCTACATCCTCCTGAATATCTTAGAACTAATGGCATTGAACAAGAGCCCTTGTTTGTCTATGCAGCAGAAGTGAAAGCATCCAAATGTGCATGCATAAGTGATCACACCTGCAAAGCTTAATGAAGACCTGGAATGCCTCAAAGGAGATGCAGCGAAATTTGTAAACTCCAAAATAACAAGTCAATCAAAAGGCACAAGTTTCACTCAAGAAATCAGAGGCAAGGTGACAGCATTGAGTCATTTATCAGTGATCTAAAGATTAAAGCTAAAATCTGCCATTGTGGAGATTTGACTAACAAGCTTTTCTGTGACATAAAGTGACTGTCAAAGAAAATCAGGCAGTGAACTATCCATTAGCAAAAGCCATTTCTCTCTGTCAACTCAATTAAAAAAAGGAGAGTAGCAAGACACTAGCAATTCAGGCTACCAGTGTTGAAGTGATTTAGCCAGCTTACCTCAGAAAATGAGGATAGTTTGAACTTTTTGAGGTGAGGTTGCTAGAGGCCCATCGTCCAAGTTATTTTGTGTGCCAATAAAGCAATTTGTGAGCTTTATCCCAAATGGAGAAATCCTGGGGTCGATGCTAGCCTAGAAGTCATTGGTGCCACTCAAAGCCTTGTAATTTACCCACTTTTAGGTAGAAACTAAACATTGGCTTAATTGGAAGCTGCAGTAAGATTCTGTACAGCATTTTAATTTTCCCAGACAAAACCCGTGTTTAGATATTTTGTGTGTATTGTTATGCGACGCTGTAAATCCAAAACATGCAGTCAGAATTGCATTGAAATTTTTTTTTCCAGAAGACAATTGCATGGGCTAACAGTGGATGAGCCTTCAAACATTTTCGGTGGATGGTGTCCACTTTGATGTGCGTGTCTGCGGCACAAACACTCTTGCAGAGAACAGAGATGAAGGTTTTGTTACAGTGTACATAAACAGCAAGTCAACAGAAAGCTTACACAAGAGCAAAATGAAATGTCATGCCACAGTAGACACTCAACAGATCAACAAGTGGTGTGCAGGTAGTGATGCAGTGAAAAGCTTCAAATGTGTTTGGCAGTGTTGAGGCTAAAAGCCTGTGTAGGCCCACAGAAAATCAGCTGAAATTGATGATGAGAACGGAAACTATAAATAGTATCAATAAACCACTTCGTATCATCAAAATCGTATCAATTTCTGTCCCAGCCTGCTGTTGTCTATGAAAGGGAGGTGATTAGAAGGCTACAGCTCAGCAACATGGCAGCAAACATAAGTACAACTAAACCTCCACCCATGGTCTTTTCTCTTTTTTTGTAGTTATCACTTCACGCCAGGACAACCAGCTGCTGACATTAACCTTCCTCCATATTTAGCATATCTCCAAACAGCGGGTGTGAGATCTCACAGTCTGGCTAATGGATGATATGTTTGCATTCGAAGGATCAAAATCAGTCATAAATGTCCATTTTATCTGCGATCTACCGTGTTCTTGAAGTCGGAAAATTATTTAGTATGTATCCACTCTTCTTGAGCCGTACCTAAGCCAAAGATTATGTCATTCTTTACCTAAGTTAGCATGTGGCATGTCATCTTCACCTCGGGTTTTTTGTTGTAAACACTGGCTTCAAAGACCAAAAAAGTTGCATGAGACAGTCAGTGCAGTCTCAGGCGTCTGTCTGACTCGAGTCAGTTTGGCCGTCTCCATTCTGATAGCTCTGCCTGAGACAGAAACAGAAATCAAACATTTTGTTCTAAGCCGAGTTTACCTCTCCTTTTATGTGCAAAAGCTGTTTCAGTTTTATAGGGAATTAAAGCTTTATACTGAGCCGCGGGTTGGCCATTCACGCTCCATTTTTCAGTCTTCAGAATTAAATGATCTGATGGTCGTAAATCGCAGGGATTAACTTTACAAGCCACATGATGCACCCTGCAATGAATAGATGTTACCTGCCAAAGCACAACAATACTGTTATGCAAATCATTGTATATGCACATGAATGTTGAGAAGGACATGACTGATGTTTTTTAGCTGTGACCAGAGAGAAGGCCAATTTTTGAATTGCATTTTCAGCCATTAAGTCCCGCTGATTGCTTGTATCCCTTTCACCTTCAAGTAGGTTTATTGAAGTATAAAAGTAAAAGCCGAGAGTACGCCAGTAACTGTAAACTGAGGATCTGTTTACATTGTGTTCGTAAGTGCCCTAAAACAGCAGGCAAAGACAAACACAAGCAGTTTGATATTAGTTGAAGGTGTTTATAGGCAGTAATCAAAAGCCCCCTAACAAGCACTTTTTTACTTGAAGTTAAACCTTATTCAGAGCCACAGGAATTTAGAACTTTGCAACAATCCTAAATATTTATACAAGAATGAGAAGTTTTTTTGTTGTTAATACTAAAAATTTGTTTTTTTATTTTCAGGGTAAAGGTAATAGTTTCATGTTAATAAGCTTTTTAGAAACAGGTGAAACATCATTCTAACATCCTGTCCATGGGCTCATGCTTGCAAAAGGATGAAAATCAAAGCAACCATTAATTTTCAACCCATAATAGTAGTTTGTAGTTGACGTATTAGTAGGTGAGTTTTCACCAGTGAGAGCAGTGCCCTTTTATAGCACTGTGTTATTCTGGTGTAAGTCATCTCCCAAGAAGATTTCAAGTTCATGTTCAGCATCAGGTAACCAGTTATCCAAGAGTAGAGGTAGTTTGCCTGTCTCCATATTTTTTTTTTGAGGAGCCTTATTGACTTTAAAATTATTGCCAAATCATTTTAATGAGAAAAAAAAATATTTTTTCTAAATGAAAGGGAAATGGTTGATTGTGATGATTTGATTTTGTAGTATGTGATTGTAAAGATGAAAAAAGTGTGGGTTATTTGAGGATTGTACAATCTCAGCCTGATATCTGGGCAGGTTGTAATGAAGTGAGGCTCTGTCATCCATTGTGTAGATATAAATGTATCTATGGAGCAGGCTGATAAGATACAATAACATGCATTTAAAAGGCTTCAGCTGTGTGGATTGAGATTTTGGCTCAATGTGTGTCTTGGGAAAAACTAGTCTGAAAACCACTGTTGTAAATGTTCAGGCACAGGCTTACACATATAATACAAACCCATGATGTATTAAGGTTGAAATTAGTATGTTGTTAGCATTGCTAAATTTTTATACTTCAAGTTTTATTTAGTTTTAACCTTAAAGCACCCTGAAAAATATGGTAGATAATTAATTGCACTGAAAAAGAAAGACAAATCAAAAAAGAGAGAAGATACAAGATTTTGTGTGACTTTACCGACTCAGCAACGCCCTTTACAAACACACATATTCTGAATTCATCTCAAACATTTTCTCCAAAGTGTATAAAGCAGAAGATTTACAGAGTAATAAAACAATGTAAAAACTACAAGATTTCAAGATGTAAAAACAGCTCCAAGTAGTCAGTCAATGTGAATGTTGTACAGGTGAAATTTAAAGGCGAGATCTGAGTACATTTTGGGCTTCCTTTTGCCCGTGTAGAGGCTGTAGCATTTTAAAATGTTACATGTTTGTCTAAAGCAAGGGGGCCCTCCCTTAATTTAGTCCCACAGTCAATTTGAAACCTGCATGCTTATGAAGAAAACTGCACAATATCTTCTTTGACAACATCATAAGAGCAGTATTTCAAGAAAAATAAAGCTATAACTGAATTACATTGTTTCCATGAAACTCTTTTAATGCATCCTTCAGATAGAAGTGTTGTAATATGTGAATATAGTGTCATAACAAATAAATACAAAAATGTAGTTGGATTTGTATTGAATTCTATTTAAGTTCATCAGAGTAAGTATTTTCACTTTCATTTAAGCCAAAATACATGTAAATGTTATTAAAATCACTTTGTTGACAGCTCCTTTTTTTACCTTTGTCATGTTATATTAGTCATTTTAACTCATAAGAGAATCGTTCAAAATTTCAACAAATTGCAACAATGTGGCCCGAGGGCAATGAGGATAATTTTGATTTGGCCTTCTTGTTTATTAAAGTAGCCCAGCGTGGCCTAAGGCTCATCCCTTCACAAAATTTCCAAGTGCTTTGCTAGCCATGAATAACTGTACTATTTTGGCTTGCCTTGCACTCCTCCTTCGGGAATCTCTGCTTCAGAAAAGCTCAAGTAAAATGAAAGAACTTCCCTTAAACCTTTAACGTTTTGGTACCTCTGAGGACGTTTTCTCTTCCTTACCCCTGATGATTTTTCTTGAACCTTTCTCTGAGGACACGGAACATGACTCCCTTTTTTCAGTATATAGTTTCCTCACACTCCTCCTTGTTAGAATAACAAATAAAAGTCTAACTTTGAATTTGATAGCAGCTTAAGTTTGATTTACTTTTGTCTTTTTTTCATGTAAAACTCTAAAACCTCAGGTCCTAAGAGGAAACTTTGTTCTTTATGTTTGTTTGTCATCTCCAAAGAGTGCCAGTATTTCCAGAGTGAAATGTTTTAGCTGAATGTTAAATGTAAATATCCTGTGTTTTTATTCTCTCTGAATGTCTAATCCTTGAATTTATTCTAATGATAATTGTTTTTTACGGACTCTTTTATCTGGAGCCATTTTGAAATACGGACGTCCTGTTTAATGCAGCAGATTTAGCTTTTGGTTTTTACTGCTGCCAACCAGCTGTGTGTTTGATCAGGAGACACAAACACAGTCTAATGTCGCTCTGCAGAGCTTTGAACCCGCTCTGAGCCCTTTTGGCCCAGACGTCCAGCCTCCCACTCCTCTGAACGCTGCCCACTGCTGCTACTCCATCAGCGCGGGATGTTTTTCTTGCAACATTTTTGACAAAGGACTTGAGAAAGAAGACTTAAAAACATCAGCATGTTCACGATTCTTCTTTCTTCCCACTGTGAAGTGTCCCAAAGCACATGGGAGATAACTTAAAGGAGCTCCAAACGAGACCCCGTCCTCTTCTCTGCATGTGGACCAGATCAAAATGATCCACTAATTGAGTATTTACAGGCTCCAGAAAAGCCTTAATGGACTTGATATTAAATCCCCCTCTGATATTTAAAGTGTCTTTTTGGAGTCATTTGCAGAAAACCCAGGCTTCTTTCTTTTTTACAAGGGTACCAAGTTAAGCCTGTCGGTGCGTCAGAACGAGCCAGCAGGGCCCGGGTGGCTGTTAGACGGGATTATGGGACGACAGTAGGCGAGGGCAGTGCAATGCAGGGGAGAGGGGAACGACCAGATCTCTCTGCAATCATTTCCAGATGGACTGCAGGCTCAGGCTCTCTCACCGGGGATACAAGCTCAGCCTGGTTCACTCACTGAGCTCCATGAGGGGCTTAGACCTCTTTGAGATCAACCAGGGTTTTATGTGGAAAGTTAGATAACATAAATTTAACATATCTGCCCTGGGCCTTAATGTACTTTTAAGCCTTTGACTAAAAACATTGGGCCATTAATCTTTGGTCTTACCTTCAACTTCTGCTCTGGTTTAAGGAGCATTTGAACATTTGAAGCTACAAAAGCTACTGCCTCTTACTTTGGAAAAAACTCATAATTCTCCCCAAAGTTAGCACTATTTAACCTTTTTATACAGTACCATGTGTAGACACTCCTCAAATTTGTAAACAATGTAAACTTTTTGGATGGGGGGGATTTAACTGAATGCAAACGCTTCCAGAGATACACGCAGGAACTATTAATCAAGTTTGAAAGGAGAAAAATACCATGAGTCTTGACTCCCGGAATATGATTGGTCACTTATCCTCTGGGACCAAGACTGTTACTTTAAATCAATTTAACAAACAGGAGCAGACTGGCTGAATTGCATCATTGCTCCGCTTACATGACTTCTTTTTTAGTTCCTGTGCACATGCCTAAAAGGTCATAATAATGTTTGGTCTTGACCATCTAAAAAATAAATGGGGTGATGCTAAAGCTTTGACAAACTGGTCAGCTTCCAGGTGACCGGACTTCCATCAATGGTGTGTGTAAAAGCCATCTGAACCAAACAAGGACCAAACAAGGGAGCTGAGATGGTTGGGACTAAAGCTGGCAGCTAGCTGCACAAACTAAGGGCAGAACATACTTATACATTGAAGGTCCAGTCGGTAACATTATGTGTCATTAATGTTGGCGTGATAAAATAACTGTTAGACAAATCTTAGTACATGATGTGTCCAGATTAAAACTTTTGAGGAGGAAATTTATTCCATGGGCTATAAACTCTTTCACTATGATATAAGGTAACAGAAGCAAAGGACCAATATGCTGAAAGCTGAGGGTACTGAAAGAGCACAAAATCTACAGGTTGTGGATCTAGCTAGGTGAAAAAAAGCTGCTAGCAATAAAGGCGTGCATTCATTTAGTTGTTTTTTTTTCCTTTGCATTTTATTTATTTTAGACACAAGTCCAAGACTTTTTTCAAGTGACTTTTTGTGCGATTTATGCACCAAATTTCATGGTTTTTTGTTATCTTTCAGCAAAAATGTTATTTTCTTATTAGTCTTTCACTTATAATTTAAGGAATAGATCTTCAGATTATTTGTTACATTTTCTCTGTCCCAATTCTTTATTCCTTCAGAGTACTGTTACTTTGATCTATTATGTTTGGTTCATAGTTTGGATTATAACATAGACCATAAACATTGCTTTTGTGTGTTTCATACAGATATGGTTGACGCCAGCAGCTGTCCAGTTCTGCCCTCGTCTCCAGATCAGAAGCTGAAATAAAACCACAAAGAGGACAAAGCGGAAATGAAACCACGAAGATAGACTTTTGGCTGTATTAAGAATTTCTTTGTGATCTGTCTGCACCAGTTTTATTTATATCACAGTAGTCGAACATAAACTACAAATGGTGTAAGAAGTCAGTGGAGGAGCTTCGTGATAAAATAAACGGCATCTTCCGTAACTGTTTGTTAATCTATCTTTCTTTCGGGGGGGGGGTTAGAAAAACTCAAGACAAATGCTAATACTGTTGCATGTAAGCGCTTCACATGGTGTCCTTCCAAATACTTTGCTTTCCAAGATGAAATTGCTGCTACCAAACAGGATATATCAACATTTTTTATGTTGATGAATGTTTATTTATTTTAGAAACATTGGAATGCAAAAGTTAATTGGGGTACACACAGGAGAAACTTCTGTAGGTGAAGAGTTGACGGCTCTGATTGTAAATGGTGGAATCTACTTTGGGAACTGGAGGACTTGAGAAACCCATGATACCTGTTGAATCAGCTGAATAAATCGTGAACTCATGTCATCAAACTGGATGAAGTAAGCATTGGCTAAGAAAAATCACCTCAGGATGCTTCAGGATCTGAGGATATTATTGGCTTTTATATGTCATTTTTAAAGTAAGCATTCTGCCCTTATTTTTTATTTTATTTTATATAGGTAAAGGCCACAATTTCAATAATAAGTGGTCTTCATGACACTGTGCTTGGCGTGGAGTTAACCCTGGCTACAAAAACATTCTTTGCAAAAATTAGTGTGCTTGGTCGGCAGGATAATCCTTTGTACGTTTTGCCAATCTTTATTTGAGATGAATAATTACCTCCACCAAGGAGGTTATGTTTTCGGGAGAGTTTGTTTGTCCGTCCGTCTGTGAACAAAATAACTCATAAATTTATGGATGGATTTTGATGGAATTTTCAGGAAATGTTCAGTATGGGAAAAGGAAGAACTGATACGATTTTGGTGTTGATCCGGAGCAGCGTCTGGCTGCCATGACAAAAAATGTGATTTTTGTGAATAACTACTGAACTAAAATAGATATCATTATGAATCCAGTTGCTAATGGTATGTTTTCATGGCCAGGGAAGGTAAATATTTAGATGAAATAAAGGTAGGACTAATATTTATGGTGAAAATCACAATATGGCTGAGGACTGTGGCGCTGGCGGAGGTCTGTGCTCTCAGAGTGCTTTTCTAGTTATTTCTGTATTTGGCAAAATTCTGGTAAGTTTGCAGTTTGAGCCTTTTATTGCTAGCGGAAGGACATGCAGGCTGTGTGTCTCAAAATACAGTCTAATCAAAGTGGCTTGGTAGTGGAATATTAAGTAGATATAAACAAACCGTGTTTTGTGTGGTGACCCTATGCTATTTTTGTGGCTTGTTTTCTCCCACAATTCTTTAATTAATCAGAGAATCTGGCACCATGTAAAGCAATGTATAGCATTAGCGTCTGTCTTGGGTTTTTCTGAACAGAGATGGAGCTGAGCTGTGACACTGGCCCATGTTCAGGCTTACCCCATGCACCTCACACAACTCCACTTCAAAAAAATTGAACTAGCCCTTTAATGTTGTCAAAGTAAGGTTTACAAATATTCAGTAAACAATGTAAACACACTTAATGCTTTTTTCCCTTAAAATTCATGGTGAAAACTTGTTTGTAGGCCTGTTCTATCTGGATTTTATTCATGCAGACAAATTTTTGGGCTGCAGCGCTAAAGTTCACTGGTCAAGACTAGTTTTTTTGCAAATCTGGAACTACAGCCAACCATCATGTGAGCTAGCCTGACAACTGTGAAGAGCATGAAGCATTAATATAATGTTTTGTTCATTTCTTTTGCAAAGTCTGGATTTATTGGATTCAGTAGACATCAAAGTGACCCATTTCAGTGAAGTCCTTTGTCTTCAGCATCTCATCCAGCTGTCCACATAATCCATGCTTTAATACTTCACCCTGCAATATTTTAGTCATATAGCAGCACTTCTGCTTAGAGAACAGTTACAGTGAATCAGAAATGTAGACTGAGAAGCTGTCAGGTAGAAGTTGAAGAAAGCCTGCCTGTGTTATCCTGAAATTAAAATTCGGGTCACACAATGCATACATCAATAAAATGTCACATATGTAGAATAAGTGTGTTGAAATGTCTTGATACTTTTTGTCACTTATTTAAAACAATACTATATCCACCACTGCATTAATCAGTTACGTCTGTAATTAGCAGATCTTGGATACTTGCGGTCGATGTTCCTCGGCTTTATGTCACTTCACCCGTTTGTAATTTCTTGTAAAAATCAACCTGTACCATAAATGGAAGGCTATTCAATTAATATTTGTGGTGGATTCTCTTTCCAGCTGGGGTTTGAGTCCTTGCTCCAAGTGATTAAGTATCATGGAGTCTTGTTTAAGGATGAGGGTTAAAAAGGACAAAGAGATGGACAAGCAGAAATTAAAGGGAGAGTTAAGCTGAAGGCCAGACTCTCAATGTATCACTCCATCTTTGTTCCAACCTCCACCTGTGGTCATGAGCTCTGAATAATGAGTTAAAGAATGAAATTGTGGATTCAAGTGGTTTCAATGAGATTCCTCAGGTGGGTGGCTGGGCTCAACCTTAGAGGTTGGGTGGGGAGTTCAGATAACCAGAAGGAACAAAGTAGAGTTGTTGCTTCTTTGCTATGAAGGAGTCAGTTGAGGTGTTTGGGTAACTAACAAGAATGCGTCCTGGTTGCCTTCCTGTTGAGGTTTTCCAGGCACACCCAACTGCTAGGAGACACTGGGGTACACCGAGAACTCTCGAGGGATTATATAGCCCACCTGACCTGGAAATGCCTTGGAATCCCCCAAAGGAGCAAGAAAATGTTGTAGGGAAAAGGAACATCTGAGTTGAACTGCTTGGCCTGATGCCTTCTTGGCCTGGCCCCAGATCAGCGGAGGAGGAAGAGGATGGATAGATGGGGAGATGTCTTTACGGCAGGAGTGCACAGTGGAGTAGTGAGAAGTGCTATTGCCTCACAGATAGAAGGTTGCTTATTCTGTCCTGCATGCCTTGTAGGTCAAGAAGTTCAGAGGCAGTCAGTAGGAACAAACACAAAGAAGTCAAAGATAACCATTGCAGACAGGAGACAGAGGTTAGCTAAATGTTGGCTTCATTTTACAGATTTATGCTAACTACACATCATCCTGTGTCGGTGTGATCTGAAACAAGATTGAAAGCACAGCATTTAATATCAGGAGTATGATTTGTTTGAAATTGTTGCCACAGAATCAACATTCGCATTAAAAGGATCTTATCCATTCCCATTCTTACCCGTGTGCATATGTGGGGTTTCTCCTGGTACTCTGGTTTCCTCTCACAGACCAAAAACATGCTTGTTAGGTGAAATGATGACTCTAAATTTCCCTTTCTTGTGCGAGTGTGCGCATGTTTGTCTCTCTAAATTAGTCCTGTGATTGACTGGTGGGATTATCTGCCCCTATGGCCTGGAGAGGGTTTAGTAGCAAAGATAAAGGGTGGATGTTTTATAGAAAATTATGTTTTTATACCTGTAAGTGACTATAGTAAATGAGGAGAAAGGCCACGTGGTCTATGGGCAACCAGCTGGGCCCACCCTCCACTCACTATCCCTGTTTACAGTTCAATCTAGAAAACATGAGCAAAAACAAACATCAAATGAACATGTCCTTATTTTTAAAAACAGCTTGAAACTTAAAATGTTGCATGTGAAAAAGCGTGGTCACAATGTGTAGAAAGTCTCAGCTAGTATCCATTTTGTCCAGCTGATTTACAGTTTTTCAAATCTTAAGTTGAGCACTATCCGAGACTGCGGTTACACTTTGACAGCTGGCTTGATCGCTGTTCTCAGGGGAGTTCTCCCTCAGCGTCTGCAGATATGTGGGTGATGATTTGTCCATCAGAGTGGTAATTCTCTCCTTGTGAACTATCATCCTCCCGTCAGCTGAGTCAGGGAGATAGAGAAAGAGGTGCTGACACGATGCAGGACCAAGCCATCAGCATAACTCAAGATCTAATGAGAGCGCAGTGTGAGAGAAAACAGCACCCTGAACGCTGCTGTACTCGCCCCGCTGTCTCTGCATTCTTTAAATAAATCTGATCCACCTTTACGTCTCAATTCAGATTCCTCCGACAGTCAGTGATAAGATGGTTTCATACATCAGCACGCAAACATTTCAGCAAGTTTTCAGGACAGCTCGGACCAAACCTACCTGACTTTGTTATTCAAACATTCCTCAAAGTGTGAACTTCTCAGGCAGGGGATTTAATAACAGCTTTTGCTGCTCTTTGAGGTTTATGTTTAATGGATATGTAACAAATGAGTGACAAGAACCGACTTTGGAGCAACTCCAAAAAGCACAAAGCAGCTTTATTGTGCATTCAGTTTGCACTTGTCACTCACTTATGATTAGTTGCATCTCTGATAGAGGTCAGTTCTTGGAGTATATCGTTAATTCTCTGAAATTAACACAAAATCTAAAAGAAAATACCTGATGGGATTTTCTCCAAACTTTAAGCAAATAACTTATCTAGCTCAAAAATAAACTTGCTTGAGGAGTTTCTAGGTCAGTGTGTCCCCATATCTTGTTACAAACAATGTTCTTATGCCAGTTATGAAATGAGATTTCTACCAATCACATTGCCACAAAAACCTTCCCTAACCCACTCCTGCTTTTTCACTGTTTTGAAATTGTGCAGTAGTCACAAGCATTTAGTACAGGACATGAGAGACTTTTTGAGTTTAATAAGGGTACTCATTATTACTACTTTGTATGTTTTATCGTAAAAGAGGATGTTTTAAAAGAAGCGCCTTATTTTCTGGCATACTATAAATTTACATTTAATGCCTGAGCTGCAGAAACATAAAAACTTTCGCTTTTTGTTATTGTAGTAAATCCAAAACATTTTTTACGACAAAGACCAGAATGTAAAATGTGGTGATATTGGACACCTCGAGCGCTCAAGCTTATTTGAATTTGCTGAAATGCAGTTGGCTTGCACATTGTTGTGTTCTAAGTAAATATTGCAGACCATTAGAGGCATAAAACTGTTTATTATCAGGTGTGCAAAGTTGTCAACATTAAAAATGTTTTAAATTTAACAACACCAAATAAAGGGACACTGCTCAGTGAAGAATCGTGTTTGAATCCTTCAAACATTTTTCTCCATAATGCACCTCAGACTCGACCCTCTGCAGCCTCTCTGGCTGTTTTGTATTTACAATCTCTGCTGAATTTTTCCCACTAAGTCATTTGAGAGTGGGATTAGTGTGCCGCTCTCTTCTCCAGCGGTCACAATGGCTTCAGAACAATTCTTTAAGCTCCCATCTGGTTCTGCCTCAACATTCTCTGCTGTTCAGTTTCACTGAAATATTGTTTGGAGTTTGGAGCCAAACTTTGACGACCAACAGAGCGATGGATTAGTCTGAAACACTCAGCCACACAATTCTTTAGAGCAGTACTTGAATCACACTGATATCCAAGACCTGTAAGAGTTTTAAGATCAACATCAGCAGCTCTGACTTTGGACTTTTGTCTAATGAACGTCTTACTTGATTTACAGGGGTTTCTCTGTATGTACACATCAGGGAGAAAAAAAGATTAAGATTCATGTTTTTTGACCAACTGACTTTTTTGTACCACAGAAACAGTCTCACTTAAGTTGAGTTTTAAGTCAACACATCAAGGCTCACCTAATCTCACTTTGGCTCCTATACAATCAACAAGGACCTAATAGAGCTTTACTTTTGAATATGTTACCTTTTGAACATTAACACAATCCCCTTATGGGTGAGAAGAGCCCTGAGTTGGTAATATGTCTTATCATTGTATTTAAAAAATCCCAAGAAAAGTCCAAATCAGAGTAAAAATGCACAGAATCTTGCTGAAGACAGTCACCATTATTTAGTGGGAAAACGGGGGTTGTTTGAGCACTGGGTGGGTTTTTTTGTCTTTAGGCATTGATCAAATCAATATTAAAACAAAATACATGAACCGTACTACCTGAATGCGACAAAGGCTATCATCTACCACATAATTAGCTTGATCCCATGAAACCCAACTGAAGTGTTGCAAATGTCTGGAAGCAACAGCATGAAACTGAGTGACAAGATGCACTGTTTTACTTCTAATGAGACCTTAAGAGACTTTGCTCTCATCCACTGACCAACGCAGTGAACCAGAGCAGAGGAGGATGAAATGATTGATTTAACAGGGTGCAGATCACCTTTGACTCAACCTCTGGACTTACTGTGATTTTTTTTTATCCAAAAAAAGGAATAAAATTGTCCTCTACATCAGCATGGGTAAGTTCTAAAGATACTTCATGTTAACCTTATGTACTTTCAAATGTAAGACCCCCTCTCTAATACATTTTTTGTGCCACCACAGACAGTGTCGCTGCAGTCCTTTAGTGACTTCCTGATGTATGGGTAGGACTGAGGCTCAGCTCTCAGTGTGAGTGCATTTGTCATGTAGAAATAAAAACAGTACTTTGAAGATAACAGGTTTTAATATCCAATTGTGACACCATATGTGTGTGTATATATATATATATATATATATATATATATATATATATATATATATATATATATATACACATATATATATATATATATATATATATATATATATATATATATATATATATATATATATATATATATATATATATATATATATATATATATATATATATATATATATATATACATGTATGTATATATATATATATATATGTCTGAAGTTATCGATATCACAAGGTCAAAGTACGTGCATGTCAGTGCATGTTTTTTTTTCATGCTTGCAATTTGTTTGATTTTGCTCTGATTCAGTTGAAAACATTAAATTTGTATTTTTCCCTTGTTTTTTTTTAAGTATACACTCCAGTTTTGGTAGAGTTAACAACAACACTCACAGACAGGGCTGTCCTTATGTAAAATCCTCTCTCCATATGTAAAGATTGCCATGGCTACTTGTCTTGCTATGCATTATGGGAAACATGACTAACAAGCTTAGTGGACCGGTCACCTTGTTTGTTTGGTTGCTGGGTTGATTGCAGTCTCACTGAAAAGGAACCTCTCCAGGGTTTGACCAAAAGCCATCAGAGACCACCCCTTTTTTTGGTGCAGTTTGTACCGAAACAAAGTTCTGTTGCTGTGTTCAAAAATGTCCAAATAAACTGATCCAAAGGGGGTAATGCTACTCGTTTCTGAACAACTCTACAAAACAATCTAGACATTAAAAAATACCTTTATTTATGTTTATGTATATTCAAATTTATGATTGCAATAACTGGTAATCAGTTTGACCTGTGGATCATGATTCTATTCCAATATAATGACTTGACTGATAACATTAAGTAAATATATTATAGCATCTATTTCTTTTAAATGCACTCTTTGGGGATTGTGCTCCATTGGAAATCTTTTGCTAGTTTTTTACCAGTTTCAGCCTCTTTTTTGCAAGAACACAAAAGCAGCTGCTCATTTTCCCTTGTTGATCTTATTTTCTGGAAAACATTTTCACTCCATTGTTACAGATCAGACACTTGTACAATAGATGTTAGCAGGTTACTATTCAACTTTGCATCTTAGCAACAGTTGTGCTCTTTAACCAGTCCTTCATTTTGCATCAGGAACCACCACAGGCTTGAACATTTGCTACATATCTTCATATGAGTGAGAGAGTTGAGGCTCTGTTCATCACATAAAGAGCTTCAGTGAGAACACTGGGATGAAGATGGACTTGGAGTGCAAATCAGCAATGACCGGGTCAGTTTATGATCATCACTTGGCATAAGCAGCCCCAATCTTGATCAGTTTTTACCCAAATACTGGACTGCGAAGTCCCTCCATGTTAGCTGTCAGTCCAGTGAGCACCCACTTGGTACTGATAGGATGGATCCCGGATGGATATCGTACCTTGGGTTGGATAGGCTGAGAAATCTCTGTGGGGACGAATCGGCGATCCTGGTTTCTTGTGGTACAGTGGCGGATGGCCTGATCTTTCTCTGGACCCCAGAACAGCCGGGGCACATGACGAAGAGGAGGATGGTGGTGGTGGTATGACTGACAGACCTCGCTGAGCTGTCGCTGAGTTGTAGACGCTCAAGTCAGCTGGGGGACGTGACGCCATTGAGGATGCAGGGTGTGGTACGACTGGTGTGACTGCAGCAGCGTTGGTGAAGTGAGCTGCAAAGGGCTGATACGGGACGCCCTCCATGCTGTAGCGAGGGTAGGGCTGCATGGTAGCTGCCCACATGTTGCAGTTAATGGAGGAAGAGTTAGTCAGATCGTCCGTGTCCCCTGCTCCAGATCCGGACTCTGTTTCCATGGCACCGTACATACAAGCCTCTCTAGAGTTGATTGTCTCAGTGCAGTACGGATGAGAGAGCAAAGGGGAGTCATATGATGGGTATTATCTGTAACGGCAGAATTCAAGCAACAGTGTTGAGAAAGGGCTATTCTATACAGCACAACAGAATCAACTGAGTAACTGCTTGTAATCATACACTGTGTCCTCAGTGGGAAAAGACAATCAGAAATCAGAAAGAACTAGAATGTATCAACACACTAAGCAACAGTGTTGAGAAAGGGCTATTCTATACAGCACAACAGATATAAAGAGCAGCACTTCAGTTTTATGAAACAGCCTTGGATGTTTTCTACACCGATGTTATTTTCAGGCACAACTTGCTCATCAATTTTGGATGTGTGATGGCAACACAGCAAACGTTAAGGAAAAAGGCAGTCCTTAAACAGAGCCGGAAATTTTGGGCCACATTAAAAGATATCACGTCTGACCCCATCCCAAACAAACTCCCAAACAAACCAAAAGACAGAAATAAGCTTCAGTGGAGAAAACACTTAAGCTGACATACAGTAAATTATAAATTAAAGTATGTTCTATGAGGAACTTCCTGGTATTTGGATCATTTTAAGCATATATATGTAATTTCATTACTTATTAAAGCAAACTGATTAAAAAGTAAATCATTGTATTGCTTTAAAAATATGAAAAAATGCAAGAAATCTCTTGAAACTGCACAAATAAATAGCTGTTATTTGGAAAGTCTAACCCTCTTGGCACTTCTCCCACTTGGCAACATATGTGTGCAATTTGGATTACGTTTTTCTCCTTCTTTTGACAACTGAAGTTAATGTAATACCTGTATATGAAAATCTTAAAATTTCTTGTCCACAACGTGACTTTGTTTAGGTAAATTGTGTGGGGCCTCATTGATCTGAGCCCGGGCCTCTAAATCACTAGCATAGCCCCTGCTTGGAAACATACCTCTGTGCTTGAAGCAGTGGTACAGGAGGCTGGGGTCTCTGCTCTGGCTGAAGTGGTTTGAGATTGGATCTTGAGGGTCAGAGTTGGTCAGAGGAACTCCACCCTCGTATTGATAAGAGGCCAGGACCTGAGGGTGTCCGGCAAGAACTCCAGCCCCAAGTTTACCAGCAAGGTGACCGTGTGAAGAGATGAGCCTCTGTCGGACCATGTTCTTCGAGATCACCGGATAGTCCTTCCTGTAGTGCATCAAGGGCAGAAACACAGGAGAATAAAGTAGATTTTCAGGGAATGCCTCTTTTCATCTTACCTCAGTGTGCTTCAAAAGCTCTATTTATATTTCTCCATTGAATCTGTGCCGTATATATAACATATGCCTATGTCACCATGGCTGCTACACTCTTAGGAGCTAGTGATTGCATACTAAACCTAAGCGCTGAGTGGCTGTGCAGTTTTAATGCAGTTTAAAGTTTCTTGCCACATTTTTTACTTAATGTTTATAGGAAATAAAGATGGGACCTGACTTGTTGATATTTGCTCCCTGACATAAAATTCACAAAAAAGTCCCAAGACTATGTGAAAATTGTCTTTTTTTAAAATTTACCAATGATTCAGTCCTAGATTACCCTTTTTGAGGTAAGTAGTGTAACTGAATGCTGTTTGTCAAGCTAACATAAAAGACCATAAGAACAAGAGACATGCTGAGATGTAACTTTGACCCTGAATTATAAAGTAATGCTATTGAAAAACGGGGTTAATGCTGTAAAACAGTTTTATTGAATAGAAAAAATGATGATTTCTTTCTTCTTCCATCTCTTTCGATGTGGCGCCCAGGACGTACATGTAAATCTTTTGTGCTATTCAAACACAAGCATGTGACATGCAGTGTTCCCCATACACCTCGGTTAATGTTGAAAAGTTCTGACTGCTGTTTGCTGTTTTCTTCAGTATCGCCAAAAATTAAAGTAAATGTGTTGCTCAAATTTATGTTAATAATTTTCCAATACCCTAGCAAAACATGCTCTTCAATCAGTTAGCTAAAGATGTCACATATTGTATACTTACAGCACTTGTGGCTAAATACCTTACCTTTAATAAATAACACTCAGTGTGACTGTGAACCATGCGATTTTATCCTCATAAAATAGGTCTTATTGTTTAATAGCCATAAACCATAAATCAGGCTCACTTGAGCTTTTAGATTACGCAAGTTGTTTCATAGCTGTTCAGCTTCCCTTGATAGCGTTAATCAAGAGTGTTTTAAATCACTTGGTAAGCTTTATATTTCTGTCCCGGTACACCAGATGGATGACCAAGATGGGTCTACCTGATGATTATCATCAAACTTGTGATCCAGATGCCCCAAAAGGCAATATTTACTTTTATTTAAGGAAATTTCACTGAGAAAACATGGAAGCAATTTTCATATTCTTGGCATTAGCAGCATCAACTGACCTGGAAAACTCCCTCAAAAATAAATCTAGTGTGTGAGATAAACTGTGAGAAACAGCTTTTCTCCTGTGCCCTCAGTGTCTTTAAAATTGATGTAAGAATTAAGTCTCTCCTTGGGTTTGATTGATAGGTGAGAAGGCTGTGGCATTCACACATGCCCACATATTTTTTTTGTTTTCGTTGATGAAAAAGGTACGTGACAGATTATGCGTTCCATCCTACTTAATCGTAATCTGACCCGGTCATTAATAGCCGCAAAATAATGCCTCCAAAAACTAGTACATGAGCATTATCCTTACTTGATGTACTGAATGGTTCCATAGATGAAGTTAAATCTTTGTTCTTTTGGTGCACACTTACCCCTGTAGCCTCGAAACTCGAAGATCTCCTTCTTCACTCCCTCTGAATCCTTTGGCAAATGGATTGTTCTCTATCTTCAGCTGTGTGATCTATGAAAAGAGATTTCATTGAATCCCATTTACAGTCCAAAAGCACAGCTGAAAAAAAGTATAGATCTGAGCCCCTTTGCTAAAACCACACATGTACCAAATGATGGGGACATAAATCTTCACCCTAAGAAGAATAGCAAATTCAATCAACAACATGACAAAAGAGTTGCTGCATCTAATCTGTTTTCTTTGTTAAATATATTTTTGTTGTTATTATTAAGTATAAATATTGTTTTGTTGTTATTGTTCCTAAGACAATTTTTACAACAGACAATGTTTTTTTTATTTTTAATTGGACCGCATTGTCTGTTAAATCTCTGTACTATATATCTGCTTTTTTGAAACTATCTCTTCTCTGTTGCATCTCCTTTCTTTTCCTTTAATTTTGTCCTTGTTAAGCACTTTGTAAGGTCTGCGCCTGCTTGATGATACACAAAGAAAAATTAATGCCTTCCCAGTGTTGAGGGAAGTCAGAGGGTTGGAGCAACTTTAGCTTGTTTGTTAAATAACACAACAAATACATAATATATCCCTCTGAGATGGGATTATTCAGATGTCATCTGAATGGATTTCTGCTAAAAAAAAAAAAAAAAAAAGGTAAATTTTGGGGTGCTTGTTTGGCTGAGTCGTTAGCTACCAGGCACCCCATGTACTTGCTTCTGCCGGTCCAGGTTTGAATCCCGCCTGTGACCGGTTTGCAGGGTGTCTTCCCCTACTCTCTCACCCCCTTTCATAAGCCTATCCACTGTCTCTCTCCTATCAGTAGAGGCACAAAATGCCCCAAAAAATACATAAAAAAACTGGTAAATTTTATTTACAGTCCAGAATTATTGATGCCAGAATGTTGAAAATGTCAGGCTGAATTGAGCTAGGGACTGAAAATATCATCTAGGTGATGGGCAGGGCCAGACAGTAGGGTTGGGCTGGATTTTTGTTTGGCCTCATCTAAACTCTATTGTACCCAGCTGCTCTTTCTTTTCTGCTTGGGGAAATGTAACCTGTCTGAACACTTCTGCACTACTTAATCAATAAAATAACTAAAACAATGAAAATTAATTTGACTCAGAAAACAACAACACTGCCACAAAGATTTGGAAATGCAGTTAAGCCACTAACGATGATGTTTAACGTTGAGAAGCTGCCCATCACTGCATCTACCTCTTATTTAACTGTATCCCTAAGTTAAAGGTGCTATGTGGAGAATCTATTACCGGCGAAATAAAGACTCTGCTACCCATGAGCACGCAAGGCGACTGTCATAATGCTGCGTTCCAGTAACCTCGGAAATGGGAGTGACATCATCTCCGACTAAGCGTTCCAGTTGAAGTCGGAAAAAAACATACCGATCTACCAGGCTATTGTTAGCTGTTGTTAGCACGCCCTGCGTTGTTGTTCACAAATATCACATGAAGAATGTGATTATCATGGCAGCATTTTTGTAAATATAAATCTAACAATACAATGTATACAGCTGATCTAGAGCGACACACCCCAGTCAGAAGTGCAAATAAATGGATTATTACAGGAGCTAAATAACTGTTCACACTGGGGGCATCCATCTTTGATTGTCAACTCGGGGATGGCGAGGTTTCACCAGTAGGAAATTCTGACTTTGAGGGACGTTTCAGTTGCAATTTGCTACTCAGAACCCTGAAATTCCTATTTCTGACTACAACTGGAACGCACCAAAGACGTGGCTGAAGCCAAAGCGTGTGTTTGTTGTGATAATTGCAGCTCGGACCTTCCTCAGAACTCTACATTGCTTTACAACTTCTTTTTTCAAAAACTTACAGGATGCAAAGCGACCAGGTAATGTATCTCTTTCTAGTTACGTAGTGGTAGTTTTTGATGTGTGACAACAAGCAATTTTTGGAAAACTTAGTATCATAGCTGTAGCCGGCTATATATCACTACTTACAGCCCGGTGCTCTAAGACGTTTAATATAAATAATAAAATAATATAAATTTGCTCTAGTTTTAATTGTCTTGTTCCCGAAGTTGAGTATCCGACCCGACCAGAGGGCTAAGGAATAGCATTTATAGGTAACCTATAAAACTCATCGTAAAGTGTGTATTTCCATCAGGCATATATCTAAAAGTGAGACTTTTTGGTAATTACTTAGAAACTCCTCACAGTCTCTTCAAGTCTAGGTCTTTCTAATTAATACTATCTTCTCATATCGAAAGGAATGCTTTAGACTTTAAGAGAAAAGGGATTCTGCAAATACCTTCTAACTCTGTCTTCACAAACACTCAAACATTTGTAAAACTGGCATCTTGAGGCACTTGCTCGGATTTTATGTCAGTGATATACGGTACGTGTGTCATTCTTGGCTGATATACCTTGTGATTTTGGTAAGACGTCACAGAGATGAAGGCCGTCTCATGAAAAACATGAGTGCAGTAGGCTGTGTTCTTGGATCCAAAGGCGTTGTTTTCATCAGCTTTCACGATGTGCAGTCTTGGCTGATACTTGTGCATAGAGTTCAGGATAATCTGGGAGGGGCAAAAGAAGACAAACGATTACTTCCACCTTGTTGAGATGTTTTTGATTTGTTGTATTTATTGTTTCTAAGTTCCTCTGACCACAGTCATGTACTCTAGTGCCTGAAGATGGTGCTGTTAAGTTATATCGCAAGTCCATGTTTGTTTGTTTACACTCTAAAATTACTGTTAAAAGACCCACCACAGTCACAATTAGATCAGGTAATTATGGTAATAATGTTTTTTTTCTTATTTGTGAGCATCAATGCTGCCTGTTGTCAGTGTAAGCTCATTAGCTAACCAGAAGAAATGCGCCACTTCAACCCACCTGAGTTTGATGAACAGCAGCTGCTCTGACTTCAGGGACACTCTTGAACCGCTGAACAATGAGCTCTTTGCTGTGATCTTACCCTATGCAACAAATATTTACTGATGATTCAGCAAGTACACTTAATAGGCTTTTACACTTCATAACGTCTCACCACATGGCAGTCATGTTGCTTGTAAAACGTCATCTTGAGCTACTTTTTAAAAATGTCCCACATCATGAGCTGTTGCTGAAGTCAATCCCAAATCCTCTTAGTTTTTTATTTTTACATAAATAAAATGTAGTGGTGGAGTGCGGCAGGAGTTATTTTCTCAAGAAGTTGGACTTTTGGCAGTTCCTACCTTCTTTTTTCAGAATTTTGTTTGAGCTTGAAACTGAAAACAATAGAGAACAGTCTGATGTCAGCAGGTAATCACTGTTTTATGTAGACAGAAAAGTCAGACACCTGGAGAGGTCTTCAGTGTGTACACACAGCGCCAGATACCTCTAGTTCACGCTGCTCACTCATCTGGACACCTGCTCTATTCTCCACTGGCTCACATCACAGCAAAATGTTGTTTCTCCTCATTCTGACTTGTTCCTGCTCTCCTTGACACCTCACATTTTCATAATCAGAGGTTATCTGGTGACTTTGTATGTATAAATAAATATTCACTCCCTTCAAATGAATAAAACAGTTGCCTATATCCATATTTATTCATGTAAAATACAGTCAAGACTGATTTGTTGTTTCCGCATCCATTATCTCCATCACCCTGGATCCACAATCTAAATGGGTTGTTGTGCATGAGCATAGCAGGCAGCATGTGTTGAGTGGGTCGAGTGTTTTGGTTGTTTGGGTGGCTGCAGGTCAGCTCACTAGCATCAGTCGGCTCTCTGCAGCCGGCTGCTGTGCCCAGCGGAGCGTTAGCAACTGTGGGGCAGGGTCAGCACTAGTCCAGCTCTGTCAGGGCCGATTAGCATCACGCCCTGTGCCTCGGCTCCCCTCCTCAGTCTGCACACACTCTCCTGAGGAGCCTCCTCCTCCTCCTACAGGGGGCTCCCAAAGAGAGGCCGAGGTCGAGCAGGGCGCAAGGAGCGGGGCGCAGGTTGAGCACCAGACAGCCCCTGCGCTCACATGTTCCTGTTGCCGAGGCAGGCTGGAGACAGAGATAAGCTATTGGCTGGTCCTCAGCGGGCTCCGTCCTGACCTTTGTGTGCTCGGCTGTCTGACTGCGGTCTGAGGTGATACCGGCTGATCGTCTGAAGGCAGCCATCACCGAGGCTTTCCTCGGATCAGAGGGGAGCTGAAGAAAAGGTTTGCTTTCATCTTCACTGATAGAAAAACATTCACAGAGGATTATTTGCTCCAGCAGATATACAAGGCTCTGAAAAAACATCAGGTTTCCTTACTGAAGGCAACATTTGAACACTGTTTATGATAGATAATAAGATACAAGATGCACAATATCATCAGAACATTGGCAGAAAGTTGCCTCAAAAGCTGTTTTGCAGATAGGAAAGTTTCTGCCGATAGTCACAGCCAATACTTTGGACATACATAGCCTACTGGCCATATATTGACTGTAATATTTGCAGAATTCAAAATGAAGGCTGCCATAAAGGCCAACAATATCATCGCCAAATGTCTCTTTTATAAACCAACAGTATCGTAAAAAGTGAATAAAATGTTAATTTTCTTCATCACACATATAGGCTATGTTTTGAAAGACAAAAAAGACAGTCATAAAAGTAACTGGTCAGTTTGGTTTAAGTAGAGTCATTGTGGTCATTACAAATAAAAATGGTACTCTTGAGGTAGCAGTGATAATGAGTTTGAAGACATTGACATATTGGATATTGGCTAGAATCCAATATTGTGCACAAACCCCTTCATACAAACATGTACTTAAAAGTGCGTAATAAGTTGTTAAAGATTCAATTAGTCTAATTTTCTGTAAAATCTGAATCAAGTTTTGTAGATAATATAAAAAATGACTCATTCTGCAGCTTTGATAACAAAACTATGAAAGATTATTTATTTGGTCAGTGCTAATTGGTCAGAAAAAGAGTGAGGGTGACAGGCTTGGTTTGTGTAAAGTGAGAAATTGACCAAAGCCATGTGCCAATATGTTTCCCTGATTGAAAAGTGCCCCACATTCATGTTTTGTAAAAAAGAAAAATAATAATAAAAGTAATCAGTTTGCATTCTATTTTTTTCCATATTAATATGAAAAATTCTAAAATGTTGTTTTCAGCGACTTGAATACCTCCAAAAGTTTTTCAAAGACAGAGATATTCCTCATTTTAGTAGTTGTAGCAAAGTGTTTTATGGTATCTGTCAGAGCCACCATGACACACCCTGCTAGTTTATCGTTGCTGTGGTAACATCACAGGTCCCACGAAAGACTGCTACATAAGGGTGCAGTGGCTGCACATTCTGTTGATGCATCTCCCTCTACAATGCATAACTCTGCTACTCCACCCCAAACCTCTGGAACAGGGTGGAAAGACAGAGTTCAAAGTAGAGACGCTGTTGGCTTCGCCCAACTCCACAGCATTTCTGTTCTCTTCTTGATTAAGGACTCTAGTTGAAAAATGTACGTGTTTCTTTTATCAGTTTATCCATCCTTCCAGCTATACAGCCATCCATCTCTTTAGCAATACAGCCATCCATCACAGATGCAGTACAACCACCCAATCCTCAATAAAGCTGTTCATCCATCCAGCAATAGAGCTTTACATCCACCAGTAAAATGATCATCCATCCATCCATCTTGCAATACATCTATCCATCCAGCAATACATTCATCCATCCATCTATCACTCCATCAAGCAATACAGCCATTCAATCATTTACAGCAGCAACAAGTCACCCAGCCATCCATCTATCAATAAGAAATGTGAATCTTCCAATAGGTAAAGAAAAAATTATATTGCCGTTGTGGTGTTGCGATTTGATCTAAAATAGATTTTTCAATCAAACACATTCATGATTTACAATACAGACTCCATTTGTCACAGAGAAGTGTTTAATTCAGGATCTGCCTCTGCCTGCAATCCATTAAAAGGCAGGTTAATGTCATTTAAAGTTAAAAACAATAAATATTCTGTATATATAGTTCATGTATGTGTAATGTTTGTATCCATACAATAACAAAGTTTCAATGTGGGAAATTTAAAACAAAACTAGAAATCACTGATGCTGACATTAAGAAACTTTAATATACACCAGCAAGAAAGAAAAACACAACCCTGCTTGGGTAAATTCTTAATCTATTTTTGAATATGATTTAATTTAAATCCTTTTTTGGACACTTTTACCAAACACACATCCATCTAGCAATGCGGCCAGTCCTCCATCCACGTATTCTACCATCCGTTTATCCGGCAACACATCTGTCCATCAAAACATCAAGAAAGCTGTCATCCATCCACGCACCTGTTTGTTCCACCATCCAGCAATACAGCTGTCCATTCACCCACATTCATCCAACCTTTCATCCATTAAACCAACTAACCATTGATTCATCCATGAAGATAACGAAAGCTATTATTTTGGATTTTCTTATGTAGTCCCAGAATAATGTTTATTTCATTCGGCAACACATTTTAAAATATTTTTCATTTTTCACCATAGAATACAATATATAGTAACAGCAGCAACAGAAGCACAAGGCTGACTGTGAATTTGATGTCTCTGCAAGATTTCAGCTGTTCAAATGAGAGTCAAATGTGTTTCATACCCACCAGTCAGTTCATCTGACCTCAACACCCTCAGTGTCAGCAAAGCTAGCAAACCTCACAAAAGTGTCGCTGCAAAAGCAATTGAATAGCAAAACCGCACAAAGCACATGTAAGGTAACAATACAGACTAGTCCCCAAAAATAACTTTCTCTACTATCTTTTATTTTTTTAACCCTCTGACTGGCATTGTAACCGTGCGGTTGACTTTTTGCAGCCTTATCACTGTATTTAAATTTTTGAAAGCCTGTCTTTGTCTGAACTGGAAAAATCGAAAGTGAATTGTTGCTTCTCAGAAATCTAACGATAAGAGCATATATCAGGGTAAAAAAACACCTTTTCTGATATTTCTTGAAACTGTAAAAATCATGATTTAGTTGAAAGAAATTAATATAATAATACAAAATATTTATGATTCCTCGGAAAACGGAGTCAACCACAGAATATCTGAATTTTGCTCTCCGTGATGTTCCCATACGAAAAACAAAAAAATGTTGCAGAAATTAAAGAAATCTATTCACCCCCAGGATGACTCTTGACAGGCAAGCCAACCAGCTGGTTGACCAAATATCTGCTTCTAAATTGGGTAAGCTGAAAAATATTAATATTAAAAAAATAAAATAAAATATATGTGGTTAGGACTTAATTAACTGTCACAAAATGAAACAGTAATTATCCTGTGATTTCTCATTTATCCATCCATGATCCTTCCATTGCCTACCACTTTTGGGGTCTTTGGGGTGGAGCCTATCCCAGCTGACATTGGGAGGATTGCAGGTGGGATGCACCCTGGAACAATAACATGACCACAGAGAGGGACAGACAACCATTCACACTCACACTCGTATCTAAGGGCAACCAAGAGTTACCATTCAACTTAATTAGCATGTTTTTGGTCTGTGTGGGGAAGCTGGAGTGCCCAGATAGAACCCACACATGCACAGAGAGAAAGACACTGATAGACATGGGGATTGAACCAGCAACCTTCTTGCTGTAGGGTGAGGGCATTACCTGCTGTGCCACTGTGCTGCCTGATTTATCAAGATCAAAATTGTGGCCGGTGGGTCCATCTTGCAGAGCCTCAAGCGTAAACTCATTCACTTAGTCAGACCTATGAAAAAACTAGCAGTGTCCACCGAGGATAAAGGTGGTAGCTATAAGTGAAGTAAAGATGTGCATAAAGCAGTGTTTACAGCAAGACTGCAACAGTATATGCTTGTCCCCTCCAGGTTTCTTTTTTTATTGAAGCTTTATTTGTTAATTTTCCGTTTATTTTTCAAACACAAAGGAGAAAGACAAGCAACACAATACAAACGAACCTGCCAGCTCACAGGAAAAGCAGCAGTGAGGAAAAAAGCAGTGTTCAGAGGTTAGGAATCTGTGATGAGTCCTAAAGACCGGCACCAGATGACGTCAAAGACATTGTCATTGATTTCACATTCAGAAGAAATCAATAGTTTTCTGCTTGAAAGCATTCAGAAAGAAAATAAAATCATCCAAGGTTCTTTTTAAAGGTTATTTCTCCCAAAATACTTTCATATTGGTGGCTCAGAAGAACTTATGAAATACGTCCCTTTGATATGTGAAACTGCATCTGGCAGTTCAGGTTAAATAACAATGCGCTTCAGCAGGAAAAATCACCATCATTTAAGTGATTTAGCGTTATAAAACCACATCACCGTTGTGATTTTTAGTCATATTTTCAACCTAAAGAAAGACAGAGCCCCGATTGAACCGAACATATACGCTGGCAACATCTTTAATAGTTAGTATCAGTGTCGAGACGCAAGGGACATATTTACTCTTCCCCTGTTCAACTGAATAAATCCACATATTGTCAATGTTTTAGATTGTCAATGTTTTAGATATTTTTTAATCAAGATTTTATGCATGAGCTTGCTTGTGATTTTTGATCATTAAAAACAATCCATTATCTTATAGCGGGTGTTTAGGACTTCTTGTATTTTGTAAAAATGTACTAGGCAGGTGTCAATCTCATTGAGCTTAGCTAGTAATAAAATTATTCTCATGTAAAATACAATTTTGTTTCCTTTTTAAGCCTGAACATTTCAAACAGATAATCTTGTGTGGTTAACTAGTAACTCTTTATGCCAGTCCTGTGATTGACTTGCAACCAGTCTAGCTCTCAGTGAAATTAACAGCTTAGAGAGTTGAAGAGCATAAATAGTGCTGACCAGCATTGACCAATGTTTTTTTTTAATCTGCACATGCTGTCCTATGAAAACCACTGGTGGACAGAAATCTAGTACAAACAGCATGTTTAAACCTCACAGCCTACTTCAGTCTTGTTGCTGATCAGGCCTATCCCTTTAAGACCAGATCATACCCATCACCTGGAGGCTACTTCCAGGGTAACGCTCCATGTCACAGAGCTCAGATTATCTCAAACTGGTTTCTTAAACATGACGGTAAGTTCCCTTTACTCCAGTTGCCTCTACAGTCATCGGGTCCCAATCCAACAGACCACCTTTGGTATGTGGTGAACCAGCACGCGCTATACATGGATGTATGGCCATAAAATCTGCAGCAACTGTGATGCTATCATGTTAAAGTAGACCAAAATCTCTGGGGAATGTTACCAGCACCTTGTTGAATCTATGCTTCATGAATTATCGCATCTCTGGAGGCAAAAAGTGGTCCAACCTGGTACTAGCAAGGTTTTAATTGTGGTCTAAATAATAAGATTTCATCACATCATCATAATATATTTGGAAAAAGATGTTACTTAACTGAACAGTCTTCTGTTAACCATAAAAGGCCAATGTATGTTGAAGATTTTGGTGATTTAAATCAGTCACAGTTGAGTGGGCGGCCCCTCTCTTGTCTGTACGAGGCTCTAACCCTCTGAACACTTCCTGGTCTGGGCGTCATGGCGGCTCTGCCTGGCCTCAAACGTGCTCTGTCCTCATTACTCGCCCTTATCACTGGCCAGGCACCCAACTCAATCTGACAGTGGGCCCCGCCACTGATCTGAGAGGTTATGAACCTAATGAGCCCGCCCATTGATGGGATGGCTTCAGACAAGCTATCCCAGAATCCCCCTGGGGAGGGCTGCCACGGTCGCACTCTTCACCTCCCTCTGCAGCCTCTGCCTGCTCCTCGCCTCCTCTCAGACATCTGCCGTGAAAAACACCTTCATGATTTGGATTCAGCTGTTTGCACACATATCAAGAAGATTTTTCACATCAGCTGTACGTTTCACAAATATTTCCATCTCAGCTATGACACAGTCAGAGGTTTGGCTGCACACAGCTCCCTCAAGCCATGAAATTACAGTCACAGTGAAGTGTAAAAGGTTTCTTTTAGACAAGCTAGACTTAATTTGTGAAATTCCCTTTAGGAAGATTAAAATGACTTGTTAACGTTTTAACTGCTGCACACCACTGAGCAGGGGTAATCTGATTTTTTTTACAATGGCGCCATGTCAGACTGTACTGTAAACATAAGAGCTGTGAATCACACCTTTGCTCACGATATGAATATGTGATATATGGTTCACTGTAAAGTTAATATTAAGAAACAGCAATATTGCAATTATTGGTTTATTTCAAGAATATTGAATAGCAATATGGCACAATAATTGCTTCACAGAGGACTAGACAGGGGCTCTACTAAGGACAAATGAAGGATAAATGTATTAACTGAGAGTTATTGTATCATTTGACCGACTTTGACAAAGACTGAAAAGGAACAATGTTCATATTTAGCTTAGCAAATTTATTGGGTCATGAAATCAAGTGTTATTTTGGGAAATGTATACTTTACTAGCAGAATATACTGTTTTTGCCAAATTGTGGCATGTAATATTCTGAATCAATGAATATTGAATTATCCGAATGACGTATGAGTTCTATACTTAAATTTGGTTAAAAGTTTCTGAAACCTTCTCACCAACATGAAAGCTGACCAATGACACTGTGCCCAATAGCGATGATATTTAGTATATTTATATAGTATTCAAACATTTGCGAAATCTGTAGTATGCCAAAAATACCCAGATGTCATATTGTTTCGGAAAAATTCGCCATATCCACTGGACCAATCTACCTTATGTACTGTTACCCATGATGCAAAGTGGCAACGGGACAGGGGTTGAAATGGATGACAGCCTTGGCATACATGGTAATATCTTTAGCATTGTTAGCATTAGCATTGATAATGTTACGTTTAAGTCACACAAGGATGAAAATTGGTAATTTTACGTTTTTAGAGTCATTACATGGATGCTACACATTTATCATCTGTATGTT
The DNA here is from genome assembly GCA_036419115.1 of Scarus forsteni. Classification (NCBI taxonomy): domain Eukaryota; kingdom Metazoa; phylum Chordata; class Actinopteri; order Labriformes; family Labridae; genus Scarus; species Scarus forsteni. The sequence continues at coordinate 2,117,737 of JAZDUH010000198.1, forward strand.
AAGTGGAGAAAATCATGAAAAACCAAACAAATCACTCTTTGGACTTTTTAAATCCACTTATCAATATTAGTATAAAAGCACTAGCCAGTAGCTAAGCTATGGTGTACTTCTGTTTTCATGACCAGTGACAGAAATCATCTTAAGTATTGGATTGGGAATGAGGAGCATATAGCTTTGTTTGCTAAAATAAAATAACTATTTTGTAAATAAATATCTGCAAATATAGGTTTGATTGTTGTTGGAATAATTGCATTGATCCATCTTAAGCCTAGTGGGTGGCAGTAATATACATTGGAAGTTAGTTGCCACCTACCAGAGAAATTTAACAGAAAAGAATCAGCTCATCTGGGTGTAGCACAATAAAAAAATCACAGCACTTTGGCAGTCATACTACATATGACTACCAAATGCTGCATACTGTGTTTGGTTACTATATAGTTTGCAGTTTCATGTTATATGAAAGAGTACATTTCTTCTAAACACATATTTGTTTACACCAAATTTACCATCATGTTACTGTCTGGCCAAAAAATCTTAAGTTTCGAAAGCCCCTTTCTGTGGTATTACCACTGTAATATCAGCTCCAACCAGGGATCAGCGTGTGCCTCACACTGCTGTTGTTTGGTGTGCCGTATACGACCATGCTTCTCTTGTGTTTTTTATCCTTCCTTACCTCCTCTTCATGCCATTTCAGTCCCAAAAATTGGATAGCGGTGAGGAGAAGTCCTCTACAATTGAGTGTGAACTTTCTCATGGATGCTTTCTATGTTTGCAAACAGCTAGCTAACACCCAGTGTAACACCCATTCAGCACTATAAGCTGCTGTGAAAAGTCTAGTCCTTTACTTCAAATAAGACTCAGGGTATGAATGCGTTAACATGCCAAAAACTGCCTAATAAGTCTAGCTAATAGAGCCAAAAACCCTTTATCCTCTGGCTGATGAGGGTTGTATGCCAAGACGCATAATAGTGTGTTTATAAGATCAAAAACACCATGCTGTAAAAATTAAGGCATGTTAATTGTTTGTTGAGATCGCCTTGAGGTCTTTTCTTGTTAATTCCATGATTATGTGAATCCCATCTCAAACAAATTATTGTTTTTTAGCTAGCAAGAAAGCACTTATTTCTACTTTCTAATAAGTAGTCCTTGCTTTCCACTTTCCACTTTGTAACAAAGGTATAACTATTAAACAATCCCCCCCCCCCCCTTTTCTTTGTATTTGTTTGGAGGTGTACTCACATGCCCAAAAGGGTCCAGGTGATTGTTTGTTAGCTTGAGCTTCTGAAATGACACCAGCTGCCGCATCCAGTGAGCTCCGGTGGCAGGGGAGTCAGGGTGCACGTACAGTCTGCCTGGCATGGCTGGTTCTGCTTTACCAGCCACCATCCTAAAAACAGACACAATCAGAGGAGGAAAGAAGGATTGTTTAGCATTTAAATCAGTCTCTTTATATAGTTTAAACAATGGGAATGCTTTTTTAGAAAAATCCCCTCCACTCAGCAAGTGAACTTTTCCATAATGTATCTGTAAAGAGGCAGAGGAAAGTGCTGTTCCTGACCCAGTGGAGTGTTTAATCCCTCCGACTGAGAGGAGGTGGCCTCTGCTTGAACATCATGACTAATTATGCCGGGCTGAGGTGTCGCTGAGAAACACCAGAGCACTCCGGCTGCAGCCTGTGCCACACAATCAGAAACAAATGGCTGTAAAATCAAGTCTCTCTGCTGGAGACTCAGCGTGCTTTATACTGCTGCTCTGATGGTGGGGTATAGAGCAGAGTAATGCAATGATGTGGGTTCCTCAGTGTACTGAAGTAATGTCTGAGTTCAGCCCAAAGTTGATGTTTTCCAGCCTGTACTGTGCAATGAGCTGCAGGTTTTTCATGCTGTTCTTGCTAAGGTGCTTCCTTACAACATAACTGTTTATCTTATGAACAAACAGTTAAAGAAATTTTGATTTTTAGCCTTAGCCTCAGTGCAAGGACCCTGTGTGTGGGAAACAGACATTTTTACAGCTTAAATAAAAATCTTTGCCGCCTGGTTTAGAAAAATCGCTCTGGCCTAGAGATATATTACATCTATGTGCTCTCACTTTTCTTTCTCTGGTTTTAGAGGTAAGGGACATGGCTGCACAACGGCATGGACTCAGTGTTGGTCAGACAACCTTGAGTCTTGACTCAACATGGTCTCTACATCTGTGAGTAGGTTGATCTAAAGTTTAGTTGAGCAGTATTTGCAGTATGACAGCATCCATTATAACCCTTTAACAATGCCCTTTTGATAATTAAATGGATGACATCACATCGCCTCATCTGGTGCTTTTACAGCGTATGCATCCAGCTGATTCTTTTGTTTCCTTACAGACTATCCCTTATTTAATTAGCATCCTGGTTACATTATACAAGAAGCAAGACACCACTAAAGAACTGTGATGAGATTAACATTGATGGGACTATTTTGGTGGTTTATTTCAACTGGACAACATTTCTACATTAAAAGAAGAGTATATTTCACTAGTCCATCTGGGAAAGACCCTATAGCAAATGTTTGGGAATGGGCAGAACCTTTCTATAGCATCTCTGGCAGGTTATTGGATGATCATTCTGTCAATCACATTAATTACTATTACCATTCAGATAATGTAGTAGGCCGATGCTTCTCCACGGTCAAAAGGACAGAATTAGGCCACTTCCTAAATTTAACTCTATCTTGGAAGTAAAGCTAAGTTATTAGAAAAGATGATTTTGCTCTTCTTGTGATTGATTTTGGCTAGAGTCTGATTAGCAAACTGGATTTGATATTGTTCACGTACAGCACTATGCCATATGCTCTTTTGATCAGTCTGGTTCATTATAAATGTGATAAACAGAAGTTTCTCTAACAACCCTTTCAAGTCTTCCTAAGCATGGTATTGCCCAGACAATTATTGCATACATCTCATGGAAATATGAAATAGTCCATCGAGTTAGTCTGATTTTGTCTTTCACCCAAAATGAAATAAACAGTGAATGTAACAAACATTAACTTTGGCTGTTTATTGGCTAAAATTGAAAATAGAGCCATGACTATCACCCAGATCTGACCTAGTAACAGTTACTGAATGGGCAGTGCATGCTGAGAACCACTTCCTGTAAAGGCCCAGGCTTGACAAAGGATCAGTTGTAACCCTAACCTTTGGAAATTTCATGAGAAATGAACAAGTAATCACACTTAAGCAATTAGGGCTGAACGATTTAAGAAAATAATCTAATTGCGATTTTTTCCCCCAATATTGCGATTTACTCTGCAATTGTTTTAATGTTCCTCATCTTCTGTATTGTTAAACAAACATGAGCAGTAGATATTTTTATTGTAAAACCAATATGGCATTAAATAAATCTAAGGATAAAAGATTGGAGAAAAAGTGGAGAAGTGAAGAACAGAAGCAAAATAGGTATGAACTTGTAAAAACTGGGTAAAAATGGTATGAAAGCAGAAAAAGGTTAATAAATATGTGCAAAATAGGTATGAAATTGCAAAAAAAAAAAAAAAAGGGGGGGGGGGGGGGGGATGGCAAAAAACAAAAATCCAAAAGTGGCGTAGAAAAATTGATTATGGCAGCAAAATTGGGAATTTAAATTTGAAATTGAATTTCAAAAACTATGTAAAAATTCCAAAAATGGTTCTGATAGTGGCCAAAAAAAGATGGATGGAGGCAAAATAGGCATAAAGTTATAAAAACTGGGTTAAAAAAAGGTAGAAATGGTCCAAAAGTGGGAAAAAGTGTATGAGGTAAAAAAAAAATAGGCATGAAATTGCAAAAAACTACATCACAATGCCAAAATGTTCAACACATTTTGGGCTAAAAATATGGAACATTCTGCGATTTGAAAATTGCAACAAGCCATATTGCGATTTAATCTAATTTGCAATTAATTGTTCAGCCCCAGTAGCTATACATACTCAAGAGTTTAAGGTGCCAGTTTTACAGTAATGACTTCTGCAGGATGCAAGACACAAGACATTAACATTATGTGCAACTGTATCATACCACTTGTTGTCACAGAACTTGTATCGGTGGTCATCAGCAGGAACGATGTCGATGAGGAGGATGTATTTGGTTTTGGGGTTCATCCCGGTCACTTTGACCTTGTAGCTTGGAAACATCCGTCTATAAAATAAGAAAAGGTCGATTTCAGACATGATCTTTGAATAAATCATGCGTTGAATGTAGTGACTAAAAGTCTGAACACTGTCTTATTTGTCTGGAAATGTTGCATGTTTATAAAGACATTCAGTCTCACATTGTTTCAGTTATGTTTGTCCATCATCATTTTGTTTGAAGCAGGTTCCATTTCTGTGGGGAGTTTTTGTTTTTTATTTTCCCATCCGTTCATGGTTTATGGTTTATTTTGCACATTAACAATGGAAAGAGCAAGAATAAAAAATATACAGTGCAGGAGGAGGAAGAAAACTCTGAGATGCTATCTGAAGCTTTTAACAAAGTGATGTTACAATTGTACAAAGTTAAAGAGACAGACCATTAAAAGTTTCGGAGATACTCTGACCCATCACAATTTTGCCCTGGTCAAATCAGCTGAAATCCTTTTGCCTGCCTGGTTCTCCTGCTTCTAACACATAATCTTCCAGGGCAAACTTTCACTTGCTGTCTAAAATATCCCACCCACTGACAGGATCCATGCTGAAAAGATAATCAGTGTTACTCGCTTCACTAGTAAGTGGCCATCATGTTATGCCTGATTGTTGTAGTTAAGCTTCAGTACTTTCAAAAAGGATTTATTCAATGTAAACCATGTTATATGTCCAGTTAATCAGGTAATAGACTCTCTTGTTAATGTATTACAGTTTGAGCAAGAAAAAAAGGAGTTTACCATCTGCAAACATTGGGGTTAAGACATTAGAAATAAAAAAAATATTTAACCCCTGGACCCCTGTGGGACCCCACAGGGTAGTCTGGCTTTGGAAGTATGACACTCTTCAACACACTAAGATTGTCTTCTGTTGGTCTCAGATGTATCTATGTAAGTGAAGCTATTAAAATACTTGGAACAACTTTTGGGATAAAATATCACAATAAACTGGATCAGAAATATAAAAAGTCCAGAGAAGTACTACATGCAAACTGGTGACTTTAAAGAGTTTATGTATATATTTATTAAACATTATCAGTGAGGAGAAGCAAAGCCATATTTGTAGCATGATTCTTCTTAAAACCAGATGTTTACAGATAATTAAAATCTAAATGAAAGATAAGCCTCTTAAGTTCTTCTAGTCTCTTTGAAAAAGAGGGCAAGATATATGGATGTAAATTTATTAAAAGAGCTAAATCTAGATGTTTTATAACATCAGAATAACTTTAGCAACTTTAAATACTGAAGAACAACTCCGGTGGTGAAAGACAAAGAAAATATGTAGGCAAGTTGCTGTGTCACCTGATACTCTATATGAGAAATGTAGAAGTGTTATCCTGACCAGATAAAGATGTTTCCAGATCATCAGTGATATAACTAATTCCATAAGACATCATCAGGTTGGGCAGGTGTGCATGATGCAAGATTATAGTATCTATCACGATGTAGCCTTGTACTTTTTGAGGTGCTTTATAAAAATCTTCTAAATGTTTTGAAGCTGATTTCAAATTCATAATCAATTTTATTTTTCACCTTCACAAATATAAAGACTTTAATGGATCTGATTCTGCTTTTGTTCACATTAAGAAACCTGTTTTCATTTGAAAATAGGTCAGAAAAAAGTCTGACAGGCAGACTGGCAGCTGTGGTAACTCACACGCCAGGGGATGTAGCCTACTGAATGGCAGAGAGAACGTAAGGGACACTGAGAAAAAGAAATAATCCATCTGATTACGTTGTTTGAACAAGATCACAATCCTTTGACATTTTTGCTTTTCTTAATTTTTTTTCCACAAAGCTTTGAATGACCCTTGTAAAGATATTCACTTGCCATCCCTTTACGGCAGCAGCTGCCTTTACAAGAATAAGAGTGAATAAAACACTGGCTGAATTAGCTGCACAAAATGTTAAAAACAATGAGTCAGTTAGGCTCACAGCTATAGATGCAGCAGCGTCCTGATTTCCCTACAAGGATCTGCCAGTCACACAGAGGTTATGCGAGCAGCAAATATGACTCTTGTCAGGTTTCGGTTGCCAAGATTTCAAAAATAGAGAACATAATCATGTAATACAGAAATCAGACAGATAATACTAAACTATGCAGAAATAACATCAGGAATTAGAATTTAAATTCAAGTAAAAAGAGTTTCTGTTTTTTCATATCAATGTGCAGAAAGCCACTAGAGAGGGGAAAAAGAGATGCATAACACCCATCATACAACCACCCAAAAGAATCATGTTGAATTACAAGACATACCAAGAAAAAGCATGAGAAACTTAATTTGATCTAGAATTTTCTGTGCTAGTAAACAAAGGGAGATCATCCTCCGTGATCATTCTCTTGACATTGTCCTCTTTGTTGAAAAATCTCCCAAATTTTCGTTCCACCTTGATTTATCTCCCTGCAGACATTCATTCGGAAAAAGACCAAAACCCTTTAATTCTGGGGAAACGGAGACGCCATAAAGAGGTCTCCATCTTTCATCTTTTAAATGCCTCCAGACTAAAAGACAGAATATGCTAATATAGAACTCAGAGCCATAAAACACATGAAGGCAGCTACCTTTCCTGACCCCTCCTGGGAAACTAAAAACGTTTTCATCCCATCTGCGTCAAAGAGATGGCGCCCCCTTATAAAGCCCTAAGTGGTTTTTAATGGCGCCCAGTATCGGACACAAGTTTAGACTGCCGCCTCGTCACTGCTACAGCATCTAAAGTCCTGGAGTTTATCTGCATTTGCTTCCCGTGGTAACCTACTCAAACATTGCAGAGGACTTTAGGAGGCCCTTGCATGCTTTCAGAGAAGACATCGCAGCTTTAAAACCCTTCATACTTGCTTTTCTGATCAGTACGAATGTCGATCTTCAAAGGCTGGCAGCGCCTGACACCGTCCGATCATGTTACTGTAAATACTCTGTCACGTATGAGACCCACAGAGGAGGGGGATTGAGGGCAGGTAACTTAAATCTCTCTCCCAGGCTTCAAATCCAATCAGTGGAACGGATCAGCGCCGGTATCATCCTCGCTGAAAGACGGGTTAATCTTAGAGGAACATTCAAAGCAGACCTCTACTCGTCTCTGGCTCCGCTCACGGCGTACACACCGCTCGGATGGAGCAGATGGGCGTCTGTGTCAACACATGTGGCCCTCAGCTTTGTGTGTTTCTGAACCATCATAACTACTGAGGGACGAGCTCTGGAGCTGCTCAGTCATCAGGGGAAATGAATCCAACCTGTCAGGCGGATACAGGCCGATAAACCACAATCAGTACACAAATAAAGGCTTTTTACTCAGACAGTCCTTATATCCCATGCCCAGTCCTAATATCCATCCTGTAGCCTGAGCGCCAAACTCTAATGGACTTAGATGGACTTCAGACCTGAGTGTTTGAGTGAATGAGAGATGAGAACCGGGAAAATCACTTAATAATAAACACACTCTCCTATCTTTACAAAATATCTGGTTAAGAATAGATGGACTTAATGAGAAAAAAGGCTGATTCTGTGCATCTTTAGTTCAAATATTTATATATTCCAGCACAATACCAAATGTCAAAATTACAGACATCAGTATTTTGTGAAAATAAGACTAAGAAGCAGCCAATTCCTCCAAACATGATATAAACTACCAATAGATTAAAGTATCTAGTTTTCACTTCAGCTAAAAGTGCTCATATCAGCTCCATGCTTGCACTGATTGTTAATCTTCATTCAAAAGCACTGCCTTAATCTTCATTGGCACTGCTTTAGAGTTAGTTGTAGGGCACTAATCTCTGCAGTGAACACTTTCTTTTTGTGTGTATTGTATCACTTTTATGCTACAAAGTGACTCTTTACCCCTCTCTGTTTCAGGGCACGGGGCAGAGACACTTGGAGTTCCTACAGTATAAGACGTTTGTGCTCTAAATACGCTAACAAGCAACTTTTGGGTTAACATGTCCAAATTAAAGAATTAGAAAAGAATAGACTCTCTCAGACTTGTCCTTTTTTCAAATTTGTTGTTATGTAACATCTTGATCAGTAAAGGCACTTACTGAATTTGTTGTCTGTTGGTAAAGTTGATTGAACTTTGCCTGTCTTTGCCGATGTTTTTGTCCTTGTGTATCATTTGAGCTGTGTTGCCATATTTTGCCTGTGACACAAGCAACCAGGTCATTGAAAACAACATATATTGTTTATACTGTAAATACACAAACACTTAAAGAACTAGAAAAGCACTCGGAGAGCGCAGACCTCCGCCAGCGCCACAGTTGTCGCCCATATTGTGATTTTCACCATAAATATTAGTCCTACCTTTATTTCATGTAAATATTTAGATTCATTGACCATTAAAACATACCATTAGCAATTGGATTCATAATGATATCTATTTTATTTCAGTAGTTATTCACCAAAATCACATTTTTTGTCATGGCGGCCAGACGCCGATCCGGATCAACACCAAAATTGAATGAGTTCTTCCTTTTCCCATGCTGAACATTTCCTGAAATTTTCATCAAAATCCATCCATTGTTCACAGACAGACGGACGGACGGACGGACAGGCAGACAAACAAACTCTCCCGAAAACATAACCCTCCTTGGTGGAGGTAATTAATAGACAAACAGATGGATGTATTGATTAATAAACTGGTGGTTAGATAGATAGGGCAGAGCTATCAACAGGTAATTGTTACTGGCACGGTTGCATTTTCTTCTGAAAGTTTATTTTAAGGAAAAAAAGTCTTAACACATTTCCTTTTTCTCTATAATACTATAATTTAAAACCTGAAGTGACGCTGGTTATAATCCAAAATATAAAAAGTATTGTACAATATGCCAATTATTTTGTATTTTTAATTAAGAGTTAAATAGACTGGACTTGCTCAGACTTGTCTCCTTCTTCAGATTTGTGTTTCTCTACCCAGGCTTGGTAATATATTCATAAATAGATGCAAAAACATAATTCCCTGTGTGTTGGTAAAGTTAAGGTAAACATAAGCCCTAAGAAGGAGTGATGTTTAACAAAGTAGGGTTGGGACAAAACCTCAAAATCAAAATACATCATTATCCTGGCACATAATGACGTTAGCACCATATATTGTATTTGTGTTGTGAACACAATTGCACTTTAACCAGATTTCTTAAATTATTGGCATGGTGATACCCCATAACTTCACATAGTGACTCATAATAGGAGAGGAAGCTTTGACCCATGCTGATTTAGTTTATGCTTCAAATATCATGAAAGTAGTGTTCGTTTGTAGGGATTCAACTCAGAGCTCATTGTCGGCAATATTCCAAAAACACATTGAAAGGTTACAAATGGTTTTTTTGACAAAAGTACAAATGCAGTGTTGATGTCAGGGTTGTTAGTGCCATCATTTCATCCTGGCACCGCTCTGCTGGAGCAACGTGTACCACAGCAACACAGACATCTGGATGTTGGTCGTGCGGAAGCCTGATGGGTGTTGGTGGATAGTGTTTGCCACATTCTGCAAAACAACTTTACATTAACTGTGTCTAAATTGAAGGGGCTGCAGCATCTCTGTGTTCATTTGAAGGAGACTGATGGTGGTCCTGCCCTATCAAAGGCTTCTTCAAGTGGCTGGCACTAATGTTCGCCTACTTTCCAATGACATGATGCAATTACAGTTGTGCTTTTAAATGTAATTATGTCAGCTCAGTCTTAAAGGAGCCATGAGATTACAAATCAACTTTGAAATAATGGGTTAAATATATGTCAGTGTCAGTATTACAGGCTGAGTTTGGGGGAGCTGTTGAGGTTTCCTGATGACAGAAGTGGCACATGGTATTGAAAGAGTTAATGACGGACCGAGGAGGAAATCATCTGTGAACCAGACCTTAAATAGTTCAGGACTGAGTGGTCCATAACAGCAGAATGACACCATCTATCAAGTTTTGTGAGGTCATATTTCTGTGTTTGTTTATTTTGGCATAGTCACTCCCTGTTTGATTTAGTTCTTATCTGTCACTGATTTCAAAAGGGCATACGTTACTAGCAGTACATACCGATTTTGAAAAAAGTATTATATAGCTTATATATATATATACAATATTATGGGAACAGATGACTTCTGGAAAAGTTTGCAGTATGCATCTGACTGTCTACCTTGTGTACTGCTACGTATACCCACAATCCAAGTCTGTAGATCCTGCAGAGAATTAAACTAAACATGCTGCGTAGACTTGATAAGCCCACATAAATCTTTGAAATGGCCTTTGCACACCAGATGCAACCGAATTATTTGCATATATTTTGTTTTTGGCTTATTACCAGTCAATGAAAGCCTTAACTCTAGTGAAATACCCGTGCATAGCCAAATTGCAGCTTTTATTTATCTTATTGACCATAGTCAGTTTTTCCTAAGTTTCACACTTGACCAATTAAAGCATTTGTTATTGGCACATTTGTCGTAGTCAAAACCTTCAACATGGTGTACCTCTTGATTGTGTTTGTATCCCAACAGCCGGTTTTATTTAACCAAAGTCATCAACATGTCAAGGAGCATGAATTTAAAGGTAATAAATGGATGTGGATGGTGCTGCAGCTGCAGTACGATCATGCGTGTTTACCAAAGCTTCTGCTGTTGTGAACTGTTGGTCCTGAAGCAGCTGTGGTTCAGTTTCAGCTCCTGGAACTCACCAAGTTCTCCTTTACACAATCAGATGGACACTTTAGTTTCTGTTTAATTCAAATGAGCACCGGGTCATAACTAATTGATGTTGAGTCTGTTTGGACCTTTGGTTTTTAGCATGTGTTCAAATATTAAACCTAAATATTCCTTTTTTATTTAAGTAGAAAGGCATGTTGAATATCAGCATTAAAATATCTGTTTGTTTTTATTAATTTTGTGCCATCAGTTGCATCACCCTTGGCGTGTAAAGATCTTAAAAGGGCCTCAAGAGTCTCAAATGCAACCGATCTGATTTTTCCCCTCCCCTTTGAAAACGCTCAGATCTGTGGGGGCAGGGAGGTTATGGGAAATTACGATAATTAGCTCTGCGTTGATTGAACGATGTCTGATGGGAGGAGGGAGGATGGGTTACGGGTGACGGAGTAGACTTTCAAACAGCCATGGCATCTACCTATAATAATCAGAAAACAGATGTAGGTGGAGGCTGTATTCACATTATAACCTCTAGAACATAAAAAAATCTAATTTTAAGGGGCATTTTCTTTAGTTTGTCAAAAGACAGCACATCTTTGATTAAAGCTAAATAATGGTTTATGAATAGGTAAATATAAATGCTTTGGACCGTATGTTCTTTTCTTTTGAACTGCTTGTATTATGCCTTTAAATGCTTAAAGGGGACATATCATGCTTGTTTCTCCTTTTCACTATGCCAGACTAGGATGCCTGAAAAGCATTTCTGCCCTCAGTACAAGTCATTTAGTTCCTTCATTGCCCCACAATAGCGTTCTCAAAATCCTCATTTTAAGCCATTATCAAGCTCTCGTTGACACCCGGATCTCAGGCTGACCTAAAGTTACCTCGCAACATCACAGCTCTTTGTGCTCTGATTGGTCAGTTCTATCGGGGGTAGAGCCAGCTTGTCCTTCTTCTACTGTATTTTCCGGCAGGCTCAAAGCAGCGACCCCGTATTGAGTCCCCCTACAGGCCAGAGCTGGTAATGAGTAAGTGTGAGCTAGAGATCTATACACTGCTGCTGGACGAAAGTGTTCCTCGGTGACGGTTTTGTAGCTAACGGACATCACAGAGGAGGAAGTGTTTTATCAGATTACTCCAATAAAAAGGAAGGTACCTCGTGTCGTCACGACGTTTGAAATCTCGCGGACATCTCGCAATGACCTATTTTCAGAGGCATCAAATCTCGTTCTAGGATATCAGAAAAAATACAATATCTCATTTTTTGAAAATTAAGGGGGTGTAAGGTCTTGTTTTCAAATTTATTATATTATATGTAAGTATTAAATCATGCATCAGCATGATATGTCTCCTTTAAATTTAGTTAGGATGGGCAAGGTTGTCTTCAAGGATACATATGTATGTTTATATTTTGTAATAAGGGAAGGATGTAATAACCTTATAGGCTACTTCAGTTGACACCTAGTCAGTCAGTCCAAAATATCTTGTTGTGATTTTGGTTTATATTTTTCAAAAGCACCGATTGAATGAATATAGTTGGATTTGACTCCTTCATGGACTTAGAGTTTGTAAAATGTGTCGTTTTTTTGTCTCCCTACTTTAAAGCCAAAAGAAACAAAAAAAAAGAACAAGCATGAGACCTTTTCATCTAGTGTAAAATATATCTTTTGTCAATTCCAAGAGGTCTTAATTTTAAATAACTTCAAACTGAATTTAAAGCTATTTTAGATAAGAATTCATATGTCCTTTTTGGCTGCTCTTCCATGGAGCTTCTACTAAGAAAGTAACTTTAAGTTTGGTCCTGCGGTCCAAGTTTCTGTCGGGATATTTATAATCTTTGGTGTGTGTGATGAAAGGTGGTGTATGTTACTGTGACATACCTGCTCCATCTATAAAAAAATTTAAAAAAAAACACGGGCAGTGCAACAGTGGAGGATGGATTTTCCAAAGTGAACGACATGAAGGCGTGTGTATACATACGGCGGTGTGACTAAGTGAGTGAGTCGAGGCGAAGCATGAGAAATGGTCGTCTGAGAGTGAGCGTATGATATCAGTGTCAGTGTGTGTGTATGTGTGTGTTTCTGTGCCCAGCCAGCTGTTTCTCTTAACAATCCCACATGTTTAGGCCCTGCAGTGATCCATCCCTCTCTGGGAATCTCCAGTACCACAGGAGATCAAAAGGAGTGGGGGTTGTGGGGGTGGGAATGGGGGGGTTGATGAAGCGCTACAACCTCATCGAGCGGGCCTGTTGAGGGCGCCGGGTTCCTCTTATCAAGCGTCCGGCGCTCTCTTGACGGGCTGTGTACAGAGAGGGAGAGTGAAGGAAGAGCAGCGGCGGGAGGCTTTGAAGAGCCGGGATTACGCCTGGATGGTGACACTCACAATAACAAATCTGGCAGGCCTCGCCGAGGTGCTGCATGAGAGCACGCTGGGAAAGTCTCACGTCAGAGTGATGTTGGGAAAACGTGGGAGCTCCTGCAGGACGGCCTGGGCTTCTCTGCATCTGCACCTCCTCTGCTGTCACCTCTGCACAAACCAGCCTCACATGATACTGCTGGATCCGTTTCTTCATAACCTGGAAACTTCTTATAATGAGGATTTTTTTGACTCATCCTCTTTAATAAATATGATGATAAAGACACACTCCAGCTGCAGTGTCTATGAGTTTTGTTACTGTTCTAATGACACATTTGCAGTAAGCTCTGGGTCATGTTTTGTTCAGACCACATGGATTTGAATTGTAATAATGAATGTAGAACCTTAACCCTTCTCAGCAGGAAACAGGAAAATACTTTAATTTCTTCAGGACAACCTGGACTATCAGATTGAGATGATTTGTGTTTTAAAAAGTTTCCCTCTTGTTGCCAGGACAGCTGAAGACAGAAAGAGAATGGGGAATAAATATCAAGGCTAAGAGTCAAACATCCATCAGTGACTGTAGTGTGTTTATGATCTGCCTGCACTGCAGAATAAGATAAACCAGCACCCTCTTGTTGTTTGTTCATAACTTCTTTGTTTAAATACTTCAAAACTTCTCCCAGTTACACAAATGACTTAAGCCTCTTGCAGGCACGCCTGAAAACGTGAAGGTTAATTAATCTTGTAATGTTTAGAGTGATGCAGAAAACACTTAACGTCTGACATGATCATGTGATGACAACCTGTCACACTCACCCTGCAGATCCACATCACCACTTCATCCTCTCAGCCCTTTTCACTCAGAACACTTCACCTTTGACCTCCACACAGAACAGTCCAAATATCTTTTAACATGCATCCCACATCACCTCCTGCCATCATGTTTGTCGGTCTTGCTTATTCTATAATTTTATCAAGATGCCAAATTTAAGCTACACAAACTTTGCTGCCAATTTAAGGCTTAACTCTTGACTATAAGACCTGGCACACCAAATGGACCATTCAATAAATTTCATTACTCCATTTGGCGTGCCAGGTTTTGTAGTAAACAGTTAAGCCTTAAATTGGTGGGAAAGAGTCAGTAGAAAGCATTTGGGTACGGCTGAAACTTTCAGAAGTATATCGGGCAGGTGATTGGACGATCATTCGTATCAATCAACATCTATTATGGGCCAATCAGATAATGTCATAGGCGGGAGCTACTGCAGTACAGCACATGTGCCACACGATAAAACAAACACTTGTTTGAACATGTACTAAGTTGAGTGAAAATATCCTTTCTATATGTAAGTTTGTAGTGTTGGCATTTGTTTTTCATTTAATAAAGAAATATGTTCCTGATCTGATAAAAGTGCCACCGAAGATATTAGCATCAGTGCTATTCCTACTGTCAGCTGGGTCATAACCAGTGTCAGGCAAGTTACTTCAAAAATGTAATGTAATATTTATTCCTTGTTACATTATAATATTACTGTATTTGAAATGTAAGGCATTACACTATTATAGCATTACTTTTAAAGGAGACATATCATGCAGATGCATGATTTAATACATATAATAAATTTGAAAACAAGACCTTACACCCCTTAATTTTCAAAAAATGAGATATTGTATTTTTTCTGATATCCTAGAACGAGATTTGATGCCTCTGAAAATAGGTCATTGCGAGATGTCCGCGAGATTTCAAACGTCGTGACGTCACGAGGTACCTTCCTTTTTATTGGAGTAATCTGATAAAACACTTCCTCCTCTGTGACGTCCGTTAGCCACAAAACCGTCACTGAGGAACACATCCGTCCAGCAGGGGTATATAGATTCCTAGCTCACATTCACTCATTACCAGCTCTGGCCTGTAGGGGGACTCAATACGGGGTCGCTGCTTTGAGCCTGCCGGAAAATACAGTAGAAGAAGAAGGACAGGCAGGCTCTACCCCCGATAGAACTGACCAATCAGAGCACAAAGGGCTGTGACGTTGCGAGGTAACTTTAGGTCATCCTCAGATCCAAGCGTTTCAACGAGACCCTGTTAACGGCCTAAAATGAGGATTTTGAAAACGCTATTATGGGGCAATGAAGGAACTATGTACTGGAATGACTTGTACTGAGGGCAGAAATGCTTTACAGGCATCCTAGTCCGGCATAGTGAAAAGGAGAAACAAGCATGATATGTCTCCTTTAAGTTACTCTAGTCAAAATAAGACAAAATATGGATTTAGCATTTTAAATGTGGCTCATTACGCTCAAAAAGCTCATTAAACTTCCAGTGGTAGGTGATGTGGTGGCTATCTGACTGAGTTCGGCTAAAGGCTAAAAACAGTAGAATATAACAGCCACATTGATGGCTCATGGCGCAACACCAGTAACTATCACAGACAACAACAGATCAACAGACAAAAGGTAAAATTCTGGTAGACTGTGTTTGAGATAATGTAACTTTAGGCCTAGCAAAAGACTTTTCTCCTCCGCTGATCTCACAGAGTATTTGGCGAATTTGTCTTTAGACAAACAAACAAAAAGAAACACCTCTTCATTTTGGGTGAAATTAAAAATGCATTGTAACTTGCATTACTGACATTTACCAAGTAAAATATTACCTTTTTTAATTTGTAATGTCTTACATTACGTTGTTACAGTAAAAAGGAATGCATTACAGTAATCACATTACTTTTGTATGCATTACTCCCAACACTGGTCATAACTCATTCCTCAAAAGGCCGCTGATTGGGCTGTTCTGCTTTGGGCCACTCATAGTCATTGTTGATTGGAGCTTGGCTAGATGGATCTGCATGATTACAGATATTGAATCAGACAGATGTGTAAGGTTTTTGACTGTATAAGATATGGAATAAATCAGTATTCACAACCTTCTCCTGGAGGCTGCATGAACCAAATTGATCAAGGTGTATCAACAAATGTCCCACCAGCAGTATGCCAAAAACTAATTCCTACCCAGACACAATGTCACTGTGTTCACACCAAACACAAATTTTGTCTCTCAACAAAAATACATTGAAAGTAAATAGAAAGATGTGAATTTCTGAATTTGTGGTTTGATATTTCCCAAGTTTCACCTCTTTCTGCAACAAAAATTCACCCCAAATCATTGTGCACCAGCCAGTCAGCATTGAGAGTGAATACCATGGCTACAGGGAAGCAGCACTGCAGTCTTACCAAGAACAGAAGAGCATCTGCCTTGAGCTCAGTCGAGGAGTGGACACCAATGAGCTGGACAGCAATGTGGACGACTGGGAGGAGCAGACCATTGAGTTTTTAAATCAAGAAAGAAATTATTCCCATCGGAGATGTACACACAGCATGGTCATACTGTAGCTCCAACACTTTATTCTTCATCTACCTATCATCTTTGATTTTAAACATTGACATGATGACAAGTCACGTAACCAGCGTGGGAGCAAAAACAGTGTCTGCTAGCATTAACCACTCTGTATACACATATATATTTTTAAACTGTGCCTCTCAAATTCTGGGACATGACGGCCAGGGGGCCGCATCCAAACTGGCATCATGTGTGACGAAAAGTGATATACATCCACATACCTATCACACACAACCCAAGGACAAATCCAGCCAGTGGTCACATTTAGCCGTTGCCTAGCTTTGTAAGGGTAACATGAGTAAAATAAATGGAAAATACCATCTATAGCCACTTTAGTAAACTGTGTCTGATCTGCGTGTCAGAGCAGCTTAATGTTTGATCACAGTGTGATCATGAACTGCCCGTGATGGACAGAGGCATAGAAATGACCCTCATGGTTTGACCTCTGCTGTGCTTATGATTCGCTCTGAGCTGCTGTTTGCTATCAGCTTTGTTTACTCTGGAGGCAGTCTAAAGTGACCATCAACACATGTCAGATGAAATATGGAGGACTGTGAAATATAGGATATGAGCCTATGATACCAGAGAGAACAGTCAATTCATTTCTCTGTCGAAATATGGAGTAAGGAGTTGAGATGATTCACTACTCCTCACCATCAAGGGATGATCAAAAAAACTATACGAAGTACACTTAAATGTCTCTTTCATATATGAAGTGCCTATTTAAGCTAAAGACAGTTCCCAGTTTTTCAACTTTTATGCTTAAATGTTTCCATGGAATCCTACCTGCTAAGTTTAATCATGACAGTTTTCTACAAAGCACATTTGCTGTATTTTGGTCAAAGCACTTACCATGACAGGTGTGCTTCATGTCATAGTTTTCTGGTCATGTTACTTATTTTGTGATGGTCCTCTTATCATTTGACTGGCAAAGCATTTTTCAGAAATCTGAAATTTTTTTGCTGATGTATGTCGTGGTCAAACTACACATTTTTTATCAATCACTGTGGTGTTATCTGTCAGATGAGTTGTCTACAGAGCCTTAAAATCATGCTGTGACTTGTCCAACAAGCATGACGGACTAAATGACAGAAACCAGCTGCATATCAATATACATCTGTGGGCTAACATTAAAGTTAGCATTGCGCTGGCCCCCTTAGCCAAAAGCCCGTGGGATTTTTAACCTTGTCCATGACTATATTTAGAGGACTACTCATCTTCACACTGAAGTTCTAAGGTTTCTTTAGCTGTTTCTCTCCAATGTTCCTCTTGTTTAAGTCTGGTAATAGCTGCTATTAAAAGAGCAGGAATAGTATTCATAACCTAGTGCAGCAGCTGGACCTGCCTGATTCAATGTCTGTACTCAGGTAGATCCATCTTGCCAAGCTCCAGTCTAAAACAATTGTGAGCATCTCAAAGTAACCAGCATCTCAACTTTAGAGGACAATTGGTGTCCTTCAGAGCAGAAGGAGGTGAAATTATGACAGCAGGAAGTAGCTGCAAATAAAGAGATTGGCATAAGCAGCAGTTTTATCTCATTTAGGATGCAGTTCTTTATTAGATAAAAACCAGCTATAGCATTTCTTGATCATTTGGATATTTTTTTCCCCCTTCTGACGTGTTTTGTCGATATTTGTTCTACTTAGTAGCTTAAGTTTTGTATTTTACACAGTGGTAGTAATGTCAGCCTACTACATTTTCTGATTGGCTTGTGATGCATGTGATTGGCAGAACAATCGTCCAATCACCTGCCAGAAATGCTTTTGAGAGGTTCTGCCCACTCCCAAACTCGTTCTATGGGCTGTTGCTCAGATGGACTACTGAAACATATTGAATGGCCCATCTGGTGTGTCAGGTTTCGTTGTTTATAGAGCTCCACAAACTCTTCCTCCGTCTCATAGTTCACAAGTCATAAACGTCTTAATTTTGCATATATTAGAGTTGCCTATGAGTTTCTTAGCATTTCAAAAAAGAGGTCCACAGTCTGAACCAGAGCATATCACCAACCTGAACAGCAAAAAGCAGACATACCTTTGTTAGTAAGTCAGTTCTGCTTCAGTGCGTGTACATGTGAGAAAAACAGTGGTGCCTTTAAGTTGCATTATTGAACCTTTAGTTGTAGCTTGACTTAACAGTGCAACAGCTAAAGGTATGTTGGTATAGTTTGAGGATTGTGACTGCCACCGTTGGGTAAATGGTAAATGGACTTGAGCTTGTTTGGTGCTTTTCTAGTCTTTCTGACTACTAAAGGCACATCTATCCATTCACACCCATTCACTCACTGAATGTTCAAGTTTCTATGTAAGTTATCCTCCAGTTTTATCCAAAACATCCACGCTCATTCACACCCATTTACATGCCACTGATACAGCAGGTGGAGCAACTTGGCATTGAGTGTCTTGCAGAAAGACACATGTCGATGTGCCCGGCCAGAGCAGGGCTCAAGTCCCCGACGTTCTGATTGATGGTACAGCAAACTGCTAGACTTAACTGAAAGGGGGTCTTTAGCACACCACTGTAGAATCTAAAATCTCTAGAAACATTTAAAAACCAGAAGATTGAGGCTGATCTATCCATTTATCCATCTATCGAGCCATCCATCCAAATATGAAGTCATAAATGTGACTTCATGTTTTTCTGAAGCGATAACTCAGAGAGTCTACTGTTCATCACAAACTTGAATTATTCACTGAGTTGCTGATAACTTTAGTGTGCATTTATTTTCAGATCTATTCCTCTCCAAGGATGAATTTGGACGTTCAGAGTGTCTGAATGTTTCCCAGCCCAGCTGCTCGGTTAAACCCCGTCTGCAGGACCCTTCAAAGGGCTTTAAGGATTCAGAGCCCACTTCATCAGATGGACAGGGGAAAGCCCATCTCCTACGGTTATGCAGCATTAAGGGAAAAATGTGGTGACCTTTTACATTTTTTACAGGAGAAAAAAAAAAGCGTCTCATGAGGAATGAGAGGCGGAGGTGGATCTGAGAGTGGACTCATTCTCTGGTTAATGTCCACGGGCCTCACCATCTAATCCTCAGGTCGCATTAAATCCAACAAGACGGCCGCTCATTTGTGTTTTCAATTATGAAGTCGCTGCTGCAGGAGCTCGCCGTCTCTTCCTCCAAAAGGGAAACTAGAAACCGCTTTATAGCTCTGTTAGCTTCTTTTATGGATGACGCTGAATTTAACTGAACTTTAATAACTATAATTATGTACATTTGGAATTTTTAGTGCTTATTATGAACTTGATCTGCCACATCACAGTTGATAGATAATTTCTGTCTAATGCCCAAACTTTCTACAAACTACATTTTATCCAAGAAAAAATATTTACCTTTCATATTTTACTTCTCAGCATGTGCAACATTGTCCAAGATTTGATTATATCTTGTCAAAAAAATCCAGCATTTTCTCAGGTGGGGTTAAAAGTGTAGCCTATGTCCACGTTCTCGATGTTTCAGGGATTCTCACTTTGGCGCAAGCGGCCGTGCTTTAGTTTCAGCCTGATGCCTCTTTTCATCTTTTCTTCTATCCAGTTTTATGTCCAATTTTCATTCTCTAGCCATTTGTCTATCAATAAGAGCAAGCAGAGTGTTTTATTTTTTATAAAATTTATTTTCTTTCAGCTTGTAAGATTAATTTGAAGGAGTATTTTTAAATAAACCATAGATGTTTCTGGACTTGTGTGTAGATATTCACTGTATATACAGATGAGTTTGTATATGTATAAGTTTGTATTTGTATATGTGGATATCATGACATAGAATAATGTATTAAATATACCTATGTATTTAAGAATCTGTATTTTTTGTACAAATATGTTTGAGGGTAAATTGATACGATATAACTTCATAAATATATACACACATGCATGTAGCTGTATACAGTATGTATAAATGAATTAGTATGTACTTTTTATATTTGTATTATGACTGTTTTACTTATTATTTGATGTATTATTATTTCTGCTGTTGATTCACTTGTACTTTGCTTTTATTTGTGCATGACTGAAATAAACTACTAATAAAAAAGATTTACCACATTTCCAATTTGGTCCCTTTCATTCTCCTTTTATTTTTGTTTTGATATTTATTTATTTATAACTATATGTGTGTGGTGAATGTCTGAATAAATTATTTTTGAGACATCGGTTTCTTTTTTAATCAATTGCCATGTTTTTTGTATTAATTTTTATTAATGCTTGGAACCAAAATACGCCTTACAAATAAGTAGAGTAAAAAATACACATACACATCGTTAAAATAGTAGAATAGATTGAAAATGAAATGTCTTTATGAATGTTTAATGGATGGCTCACATCTTTGTAGTATTTAGTTGCTATTATTCCAAAAGTCAAACATCTAAATACTTTCACTAAAACTGATGACTATAAACATAATTGGGATGTATGTAACCACACATGCATTTTAAAAAATCTGCTTTTATTTATTTCCAGCTATTGGAAGACGTCACTTCAGTAGAATCTGGAGATTTAAAAAACAATCAGGGGAAAGATTTATTTTCATGATGCACTTTGAGGAAGAAAAAAAGGTAACTGTTTTACCAAATTCCCCCAAGTGTTCAGTGTCTTTGTCAATACTGAAAATGGCATACAACCTCCATAATTTGTAATCCTTACATATTAATCATACTTGATGCCTAGGATTATAGATCACGTGATAATCTAGGACACAGAATGAACACTATATGGCAGGCAACTGTGGCTATGAAGGGAGGCCCATTAGGTCTGTTTTACCGTCCTAGGGCCAGGTTGTTTAGAGATGAAGGATACACTCTATAAGCTTTTTAATATGGTAAATAATCAAAGCTTTTATATGTGTATTAAAAATGTACTTTCTAACATGGTACTGAAAATCTGTACATTATAGTCAAGTTCAATTTAAAAGACTATGCACAGAATAAAGTGTATTTTAATGTTTGTTTCAGTGCAATTAAACACCTTATTTACAAGCTATAAACTCCAAAAAGTTCAAATATATTTCTTTTGCTACTTTTGCCCTTTTTGATCTTTTATTTCTAACAATATAAAATACTAAAATAATGATGTTTAATGTATTTGTTTCCCCCCAATAATGGCCCCATGCCCTTATTAGTTTTTCAGACCACTTGCTGACAAACAGACATTGGTGTGTTTGCAGATTTACTCACCTTCCTGCTTTTGTGATGATCATCTCTGTGCCGGCCTCGTGGAACTTCTTCCACAGCTCCCGCTCATGGAGAATGACCTTAATGTTCTCGATGTTCTGCGGGAGAAGAAACACTACTGTCAGACTTCAATCAATCCTCCTGTCAACATGTTAAAACAATTACCTTCAAGACAACAAAGGACGAAAAAACACTATCAAGCATAAATTCACATATAAATATTTTCCTACTTTTTCATCTATATCTTTCATCACCTTCAGTCCAAACTGAAACACTTCATAAATTTGAAATCGAACACGCATGATGACAAATATCTGACACTAAAATTATCACTGCTACTAATTAAAGCCATGCAACATAAATATACTTGGAGCATTGATGCAGTTTAATTTCACACTAATGTTTCATTTTGACTGCATATTTCTTTTGCTCTACTTGTTCAGACATTTTTGAAACTATTATTCAAATATTTACAAATACTTATAACTTTTTAATAGCTAAAATGATGGGGAAAATAGTAGGAAAAAATATCCACTTTTTAAAAACAATAGTTATTTGCTGGTTACTGACTCTTTCTAAACATTACAGCTTATTTCTAGTTCCTCCTAATTTATCCAAAACTGTAATAAAAAAAAAAACAGCTCCCCAACATGAAAAAAATAATAAAATAATGTTAGGTATTTATATGTGTATTTGTTTATTATTTAGCCAATCATGGCATTTGGAAAACATGCATTTAAATAATCCCAAATACCACTGGGGTAAAGATAAAAAAAACAATAATACGGTAAATGTAGATTAATTTAAAGCTATGTTTCAAGAACTGCATGGTATTTTACAGTATGACAGACAATTCCTGTTCATAATTCTGGATCAGATCGCTCTTGTGTAGTGCTACACTAAAAATAAAACATATTTTAAAACAGTTCTACTGAAGAAAATTATGTCCATTATTGCTTTTACCTACAATTAAAGTATAAATGTGTGTATGTGTATGTGTGTATTTGAAAATAAAAGACATCGGTTTAAAAGGGCTAAAGTTTTGAAAAAAAATAATTCATTTTTATTTTTTATCAAGGCAGTGTTTGATTAGTACCACAGAACGTTGCATCTGCTGAGAGTATACATTTAAAAGAGTACACACCTTTTCTCCATTTGAACTTTTTATCAGCAGTTACTTCTAAACAGATCAGTTCATACCACTAAATGAGATACTTATAACTTATTGAGTGTTCCAGACATTGAAATACAGCAGTTCTGTGTTTTCCTGCCTCCTACCTGGTCAGGTTCACTGGAGCTGGGGATTCTGGGAGCTGTGGACAGGGCGAGCCGTGACTGGTCTGTGAGCAGATCTGTGTCCTCGCCGCTGCCACCTCCACTGCTGCGGGTCATACACTCATCCGTCACCGCTGAAACTTTCTCCTGCAGCATCTCTGCAGGATCACACAGACATTCAGATGTCAGAGATTAACACTGTGAGGGATGTGACACCTTTAAGAGAAAATTACACTCTGAGGTCAAATTAGACGCTTAATGATACAAAACTGTCAACACAGCTCTGGAAATAACATCATCGGATATCCCACAGGAATGGAGCTGTGCTCTGGAGACACACTGTGAGGTTTTGTAATTACTGCAGTGTAGGGGTGTGTACCGGTGGAAAACTGGGGATATTCTTTTTATGATGCAGAGGCAATGACACAATACATCACAATATGTACAACCATAATTTTTTAAATACCTGATTCAAACTTTCATTTTAAAATTTCTTTTTACATTTTACTTACATTTCTTTATTTATCTCATCTCTATATGTTTTCATACTGCACTATGTACTGTATCCTGTATGTAGTTGCCCATTTTGAAAATGAACATTATGTTTCTGTTCACTTGTCACCAGTGCTTTAATTTGGCAGATGATGAGAACTGACTTCTGCATCTCTTGGTACTGCCTGTCAGCTCCGTGTGCCTCTTTTGTTTTTACTGCGGTCATAAAATATCACCAAGAAAATATTCCAATAAAGTCAAGAAATCATCTCCTGGCACTGACAGCAGCTAAGGACCTGGAAATATTTCCGTTGATAAGGCAGTTCATTTTCACATCTGTGATTGTAATTTTGATTGGTCAGTGAGGGAAAAATGACATCAACAAACACAATGCTCTTTCAGCAAGGGCTGCAAAAGACTGCTTTTACATTTAATTCAATGTAAAAACAACAACAACAAAAAAAAACTGTAGCTGTGGACACAGGCCCCAAATTAGTGATCACTAACTTGTTCTGAATAAAGACCATCAGTGATGCTGACAGGAGAGGCTTTTTCTATCAGCCTTAAGGCACTGAGGAACCACCATCTATGACCACTTACACAGGATGATATTAGATTTTACCAAAGCAAGTAGATTAAACATCATATTTATCAAAACCCGTCAATGAAATGTGGGCCTGTAGCACACATTTTCAGCATTTTCACCATCTTACTCGTACTGAAAATTAGTGGGATGAAATGATGACTCCATGTACTGAGGATCATTAGGCCACATCAAACACTTTCTGAGGTTGCAATTTTTTGAAGAAAAGGGTATAAAATAAATATAGCAGTAAGAATTCTGGGGTTTAAGTCAGTATGTGTCAGAATTTTGAAATTAAAATCAGACTGAGGGTTCTGACCTACTTCCATGTATCCTGGTTTCAATCCCAGAAGTGACTTTTAGCTAAAACACATGGTTTCAATTTCAATTTCAGTATTTTTTTTTATTACTTTAGTTATCAAATTGTCTTAATTTAGAATATCCCAGAATTTCTGAATTTAATCTCAAAAGTCTGGCTTTAATGCTGTTTTCAGTATGACAACATTTTTCACAAATTTCTGACTTTGATCCAGAAACTGACTCAAATTTGAAAAGCCTAACTCAAATCCAGAATTAAACCTAAGTTTTCTGACTTTGGTCCAAATTTTTAGAATTTTGAATGTCTTTGGCAGAATTTTATCTTTAAAATCCAAGAATTTTGACTTTTATCCCAATTTTAGAATTCTGACATTTTTCACAGAATTCTAAATTTTAACCTTTTCTTTTCAGAATTGTTACATTTTTGCAGAATCCTGACTTAAGAGGTAGACTTAAGTCCCAATCTGACATTTCTGACATATTTTGAAATACAAATGAAAAAAAAAATTGAACTATATTTTTTTCAAAAGGCTCTGATTCTGCTTTTTTTAACCTCAAAGCAGCTGGATCCATGCCATGGATATTCAGACCTCTATCAAATATATTAGAGTAAGACCGTTTGGACCTCATGTGTTAAACATCAGAAATATCTCAAAGATCAGTAGATCATGATCTCATGCATAGTCAACCTTTGTTTTATTCTGATAAGAGAATAATGACCTTCCTCTGTATCCTGACAGAATAATCCTTTAGACGCAAATGCTTTGCTTGCTAACTAATCAAACTATAAACTTTGAAAAAGAAGTCACATTGAAAATATGAAGTGGGGCAGTTACCACATACTGTTATTGTTTTAGAGGGACTAAGAATTAAATTCAGGGGGGGTTAGCTCCCCTACAATGCATCTAAAACCGCCAATCAAGGAAATAAGGTTGGGAAATAGCAACTGTAGCCCATGATGGGGAAATAAAGTGTTCATGGTCAAATACGAACAAAAAAAACAGGAAATGTTTCAGAATCTGCTCCATGATTCCTCTAACATGTTGGTATCTCCTCTGAGGTCGAGGTGATTTGTTGGTTTGGATCATCGCTTGTTTGTGTTGGTGTGAATATCGTCCCGTGGTGGAAAACAACTTGTGTTAACTTGATCCAAGTCGTCTTTAGTGTCGAGTTATTATTGGATGTGGCAGGGCCAAACAGTTTCAGATGAACATGAAGGGAAACTTCATATTTAGTAAACATGCTCAGCTGACACCATTTGAAGATCCAGCTTGAAAAATGACTGTTTACAGCTTTTGTCTCATTCTTCACTGATCTCACCCCCATCATTCAAAATTTTCAATACAAACAGCAAAACATGCCGAATTTCACGTGTCAGACTTTAAAAAATTGATATAAATACAAGGACAACAACACAGGAAACGTGAGGAGGAAGGTTTGGCAATTCTGAATCCTGACTCAGTTTTAATCTTTCTTTCCCGACCTTTTAACCCTGCTGCCCTTCTCATGCTTCCAGAACATTTATTTGATATATTTTTAAAGGTCTAGATCGACTGTTATTTTCTTTTTTGTTGCCTCTGACCTTATAACTTCTAGAAGTCATCACTTAATCATCAGGTCAGAGAGGATATTTGGGAAAAATTTGACAGAAATCCTTCTCAGAAGTCTTTACAAATCAAGTTCACACACAAGAGATCAATAGACCCAAGCACATTTGAGCTCATCCCCTAGTCCATCCTCGAGTCAAAGTGTGCATCAGTACAAAATTTAAAGAAGATCCTTGAGAACAAGAAGACGCTGAGTATGATGCCTGATAAGCTTTGACTTATGACCCTTCAAAGTTTGAAAAAATCCCTAAAAGCTATCTTGAGATACTGTATTCATGACCAGAAATCTGCTTCAAGTTCATTTTACCAACAAAATGGTCATTAGACTCTGTGACTTTTACATTTGTCCTGTGACTTTCAAAATTTGTTGAGGCATGATGTAGTGGCTCCTTGACCTGACTCAACTTCAGTCGATTGTTTTGGTTTAATGTAGGGGTGGGCGATATGGCAAAATATCTTATCACGATTTTTAAAAAATAAAATCATGATCACGATTTTATCACGATTCTTTTTTACATAATTTTTCTAGACTAATTTGCATGTTTGACCATTTTTTCCCTATGTTTAACATATAAAACATGTAAAACCCTAAAAGAAAAAAAAGACAATTAAAGCCAAAGAAACTCTCTGAACAGGTTTTAATTTAAATAGTGCAGTTTTTAGAAAAATGTGCAATAAGTGTAAACATAAAAGTTCATGAACAACAATATCAACAGTATCTCTTAAAGTGCAACAATTTAGAACAAATGTTATCAAACTGCAATGTCTATAATCTGAGTGAATAATGCAGCTGCTTTAGAACAGATTTTTGTTCAGACATCTTCAAGCTTTTATCTCCTTTTCTCTTTCCGCCATCCATGGCTTCACGCCACATAACCAAACAGGAGATACTGCCATGCACTGTGCGTAATGTGTTACGATTGGCTAGTCGGGTGCGCGTCAAAGTCTCTGCGCCCACACAGACGATTTGACGATCTTTCTGCTTTATGAGATCATCCCATGTTATAATCCTTAACGATTTAATATCGTCATATCGCACACCCCTAGTTTAATGTTAGCTTGTTCCTGGCACAGTTTTTCCCCCAGCAGGGTTCAAACAACCTGAGCCATGACTGTGAAGACCCTGCCAACCTCTGAAAGATCAAAGTTGGGTGTATCTGACATGGAAATGAAACCTCTTGTTGTCGGCTTCTTAATGCCATATGGCTGCCCAAACTTTCCATGCTTAAGGCAGAATGTTGATTTGCTGCTTGCTACTGTCTCTAAGACATAATTCAACTCCCCACTGCTCCGTGCACATGGCTTCATCCTGCACAGGTGGATGGATGGACAACAGAAAAGCATGAAGCACAGGCAATGGCAGGAGAGTTGCCAGGTCTACTTATTATAAGCGACTTTTGGTCCCTGATTTTGTAAATCCTCTTGTACAGTTAGGCAGATTGCTTTGTTTTATTGATTTAATTTTTTTGCGGGGGAGGGGATTTGGGCTTGCTCTACCTCTCTTATGACCCTCTCTTGTCTGATTAATAAAGTGCAGCATCATACTTTGTCTCCTGTTGCTGCAGCCGTCCACCAGCCTGTTTCTCCTGCTAGAATCCTCCCTCCCTCTCTCATTGAGCCATAACACAAAAGTGCAGGTGACAACAAGTGAGTGACTGACAACATCAGTGAATTTATGGACTGTCTTTACAGAAATCTTTCAAAAACTTGTTTAAAATCGAAGCTACTATAGTTATTGGACATATATTTGGAACAGGAATGATGAATTTCAGACTGATTTCACCTTTTTTATACACATATTCAAACCAGATCACCGGGCTTCTCTGAGACATCAGAAATTTATCAAGCATAACATTCAACCCATAAAACTACTTTTCTGTTCAGGAATGCAAATAAATAACTGTAGTTGACATTTTAATCTAAACATAATAATGTGCATTTCTGATTTATCTGTTTTCGTAGGACAGTGCTTTTGAAAACCCATGTACAATAACAATAATTACATTTTAGTATCAAAATATAGCTATATAATTTCCATAAAACTGAATTTAAATCTGTTTCATGTCTGTATCCCATCATGCATTGAGGAAGATTTCACACAGCAGTTCATCACTTTTGAGCTCTTCCCCTCCTGTTAGACACATGAATTTCCTGACACCCACTCATCAGTGTGAGTGAGCTTCAGTCTGCACAGCCTCACCGCTCTGTCAGAGAGGAGACGGCAGATGAGATGTGGTTTCAGACTTGGAAATTAAATCTCGGACAGTAGATCACAATGACATGTTTTGGTCAGATTAGCAACAAAAAGCATGTGACTGGTCAGAATATGCAAGAGATGCTCTGTGAGAAAACATAGTCTGTTTGTTTGATTGTTAAACATGCACTTTCAGAAATTTAAAGCTGCCTCTTGACACTAAAGAGGGTACTTTGCAATGTCAGGATTAAAAAATTACCTTTTTTTGGCAGAAGACTCTTTGACATAAAAGTTCAGCAAAAATATTGAAAGAAAACCAGAAAAAGAAGCTTAAAAAGATACTATGCACCCTTTGCTACTCAACAAAAATAGAAAAGAAATAGTGCTTTGTAACAAATAAAAATGCCTCCATGACATCCAATATAACGATATTTTTATATTGAGTGGGTGGAATGCCGTGGTAGAGATCGATGCTGCATGTTTAGTGTGATTTTCTGTGACCACTGTGCCTTATTGTGCCAAGGCAGGCTTGTATGTAATGATTATAAAGCCTGATGTTTAGTACCTTAGTACCCTGGGCCCCCACGTTGTACCAGTTCACCTTTAAAATGAGCTGGTTCACATTTCACTTTGCTGATTCTAAAATGAGCCAAGTCACATTCAGAGCTGTTCACAGTTGCACAAATGTAAGCAGATCATATTTTTCCCTGAGACATTCCTCAAAATTTAAGGCCTCAGATACACAGATTAAGTAAAAATTAAGCATTTATAATTAATCAAGTTATAAGCTTTTTAAATCAACTATAATTAGGAAACATTGGGCCTCATACAAGAACATTTTCGTTTTCTCATCCTAAATTTTTCTTACCTTTTTTCTTATGTTGCATTCGTACAAATATGCTCCGTAAGATTCAACAAACACTTCTATCTTTAGAAAGTGTCTAAATGACCAGCGGAAACATGATGAATGCCACCTGTGCATACTTAAGCACGCATGCACGAGGATAGCATATTTGCATAAGTAACACCCCAAGAATACCATATAAGGATACGTTTCCCACACCATAAAACAGGAGTGTTCATTCGTAAAGATGGCGCCAAACACACGCTCTCTTCCAAGTCTCTCATTTAACGTTTTATATAGGCCAGTCTAATAAACCTTCAATTAATAGATTTTAATGTATTCTCTGGTTTGAGATCCTCAGATTTATTTCGTCTTGTGCTATATTTTATTAAAAACGCTTTAAATTAGTTAAATGTATAATCAGTATGTAAGGAACTTGATTTGAAAAGAGCAGACTAATTTACTGTGGTTTTTACGACAAGTCTGGACCACTCGTGATTTGTGTTCATACTTTAAAGAAAATTCTAAATACGAAAAAAATGCTGAACGCGACAAATTCTCCTAAATCATTCGTACGCAACACTTACGAACATATTTGTTTGTACGAGTGGTTCTTGCATGAGGCCCAATGTATATTGGTCACTCGCATTTTATTTATAAAGTAATGTATAAGATAAAGTGGATGCACACACATAGATGGTGTATATAGCTCAATTTCTGTGCAACAGTAGCTTATTATTTACTTTAAATCTTTGTGCTTTAATACATTTGCAAATATAACTGCATGTAAAGAAAGTCAGTGAGGAACGAAGAGAGCAAGAGATTGATCACATGTGACTCAATCTCATCTTTGACCAGACTTTTTGTGATAAAACCAGTTCGTACAAACATCCTCTGAGTCATTTCTGTGTGTGTGAATAAGGTTTTTCAGCAGACCCAGTGAAATACCTCACAATAACGCTCCTTACTCCAGGAAACACTTTCAGAATAAAATTCTTGTGTAAAAACAGTCAGTCCAAGCTTTTGAGCAACAACAATCCTGCCTCTACTTTGAAAACCACACAGGATGTGCTTTCCTGTGAACACGTCATCTCAACAGATGTGGATCCTAACAGCAGCTCACGAAGAGCAGTCACACACAGTTTTGATTTAACTCAACAGACTGAGCGCTAAACTCTGATGACTTTGGAAATCTGAACGATCGCTTCAGCTGAGTGCCGACAGACCGCTGACACTCACATTTCCTTTAGGTTTGAAATACAAACGTTTCGTAAGTTGTTCATCAAAAAATGAATGCAGAAAAATGGGGAAAAGAGATAGAAAT
This sequence comes from Scarus forsteni, assembly GCA_036419115.1. Lineage (NCBI taxonomy): Eukaryota > Metazoa > Chordata > Actinopteri > Labriformes > Labridae > Scarus > Scarus forsteni. The sequence goes on from JAZDUH010000198.1 coordinate 2,148,029, forward strand.
TCCAATTTCAACAGAGGATTGGCATAATGTATGCAATATTTAGCAGACCACAACCAACTCCAGGTGCGGGAAGAGTCTGGCTGGAAAACTCTATAGGTTTTTTTTAAAGCCAAAAATTAAAAACTATTCATTAGTGACACAACAGACATGCTGGAGATTGTGTGGAGTGTCAAACCCTGGCCAAGCAATCACTAGAAAATAGCACAAAGCAAATCCTCCTTCTATGGGGCAGGAAATCAAGAATGAGAACTATGATATTGACAAACATACACAACAACTCCTTGAGACACCAACAAAACTATTTGAAATAAACTAAGGCATGAATACCCCGAACAACTAATAACATGATAGTTTTCTTATGTATGTGATTATGTAAAACATTGATTTGAAAATAAAATTAAACACAACTAACACAACACTGCTGGACCATTTTCAGGTCACGGGCCTCTTGGCACTTCTCCAACAGCCCTGATGGTTAATCGGACCTTGAGGGAATCAATAATTTCTCATCAATTCCAACCCTATTCTAAAGTGAACCTTTCAAACAGCAATGCTTTTTTTTGGATTTGGCTGGTTCAGGGCTTGTGATCATGACTCCTGTGTAGTCTGCTAGCAGAGTCCATTTTTAATCTTCTTTTTTAGTTGTCAATTTGGGCTTTTTGCCTTTATTGGATATGAATAGAGGCAGGGCACAGAGCCAGAGAGGGGACACGAATGACCTGGTACACCAGATGAACTGTTCAGTATCATGTGAGGAGCTTTAAAAACCAATTAGAATTAGGAAACATTATATATTGGTTACTCTTATTTTGTTTAAGATAAAGTGAGTGTTGTATAGATCGTGTATATGCTCAACTTCTGGACTGTTTCACTTGTCCATCTGGGAAAGAGCCCACAGAAAGTGTTTGTGGAGGGCAGAACCTTTCCAGGAGCAAGTGAGGCAAGGCAGGTGATTGAATGATCGTTCTGTCAATCGCATTTTTTATTTACTCATTACAGATAATGTAGTAGTGCTCCAGTGCTCCAGATGGTGAGCCACTCTGTAAAACAAACTCTCTGCAAACATGCCAGAAGTGGAGCAGAATGTCCTTACTATAGAGAACTATATTTTATTTGTTCTACATTTGATAAAGAAATATGGTCTAGATTTGATAACACTGCTACTTAAGCTGTTAGCATCTATGCCAATATCTATCATGCAGTCACGTCTTGCTGTCATCTCTCCCACCTCTTCATGTTGTAAAGAACGTTGCACTGGCCGTGCCACTTTGGACCCCTCACAATCGTCGTAGATTGAAGCTTGGCAAGATGGATCTGCCTGATTACAGGCTACAGGCTGCTGAGCATGGTGAAGTCAAGAGAGGGGAAGACATAGCAAGATTGAATTCATGGTCACATGAGGGAAAAGGCTTAATATACGGAGGCACATGGACATGGCTCAGGATCATCGACAACATTTTATAACGGACAGTTTTTTAAATTGAAACACTGCGAGGGACCCAGTAATTCAACTGAATCAACAAAATTACCTGTTGTAGGGATACGTTGTGATAGTTATTCAAAAAATGTTTGATTTTTGCTGATTATAGTTATTTTACTTGTTTTTCATCTGTTTACTTCTTCTCCTTGTTTATCTTCACTGATGCGATGTTGTCCTCTTTCATATTTTGTCTCACTGTGTTTCTTTCATTTTTAATTGTTTTTTTTTTGTCAAGATTAAAACAAAAACATTGTCTTAGTCCTTAATTATAAAACTACTATCCAGATAGTATCCTGGCTGTCTTATGAGACATGCCTGTAATCACCTTTTTTCCTTTAATCTTCATTCTTGTTGGTTCAACGTGTTTGCATTTTGCCTTTTAGTTTGAATCTTCTGCTCATTTTGTTTTGGCCTAATTATTGTTTTCTCCCCTTAGCACTTTTTAAATGTCTGTTTTAGAAGTTGCTGTATAGATAAAGTTATTATTATGATAATACTACAGTACAATAAGAAGATTTAGCGTATGGAAGTGGTTCAAAACTATTTCTTCCTGCTAATTAAGTGAGTGGTTAAGCACGAGGAGTGAACATTTGCAAAGAACTTAACATACCACAGTTTCTTTCAGAGGTGAGCACAAATAACAGAGCAGCTCCATTTGTAGAATTTTAATATAAAAATGCTTGATTATTTAACAAGAAGTGCAGTTATCCATGAACAATTAGAAATCATACTGACGCTGACGTGTCCCTTCTATCTGTTACAACATCAGATTGACTGCAGATTCACAGCTTCATAACCCCCTCATTTGTTTGTGCGTGTTTACTGCAGGGCTGTAAAACACTCCTGAAGGCTTTGTGCAGCTTCAGCCTGCACACACAACGCTCTCTAAATCATATGCAACGCCTTGTGAGCTCTGCAGGAGAAAGTATAACCATGCAGAGAGAGAAGTTTTTCGAAACTACTGGCATCTATACACGCATGACTTCTGTTTTTCATACAAGTCTTTCTTGCTGCTTTGCGTCTCTGATTTGTCCTCAGTCTTCCAAACAACAATCTCTGAAAAATGTGGCCATAGTGTTTGAACGTCAGGGTGAAAATGAGTTGCTCTCTTTTCCCTGTCCCTGAAAGCCTCCCTCACTTTGCGGCCTGTAAACACACCGCAGTCGCTCTCTCAGCCATGAAAGCTGAAAGGCGGCGTCCAGTGTAAACTGATGGAGATGGATGTGAAAGCTAATAAAGATAAGAGCTGACAGGGAGCCTCTTTCTGATTTTTACAGTGTTAAACTGAACCTTTCACTGTTAAACCGAAGAGAACGAGCCAAAATCCTGCGGAGGTCTGATTGTGTCACCGTGGTGTTTAACCAAAAACAACCCAAGACACGGAGCTGATACACGAGCTGTGATGAGCTGGGATTCACAGTATCATCAGCGCAACACTGGTGCATGGCAAGATGAGAGGAGTTCAATTTTTGGTGATGGAAAAATTGCAGCAAGTGCAGAATACTTAAATTCTGATGGAGTCAAATCCCTGAAAATGTACTCTTATTTAAATATTTGAATCCCATGCTGTTCATTCATTCTTTGTTTACATCTGGGTAGGAGGGCATTTGGGTAATGAGGCAGCAGCCATTAAGAGGAGCTACAGTGGTAACAAGTGGCATCAGATGTGTTACAGTTTAGAGACGATTTTGATCTTCATTTCAGGCTTGAATTATTGTACATGGTAGGGGCTCCCAAACAGTCTGTGGAACCCTAAATAACAATATAAAGGACTAGGGACCCCTCTTTGTGTGCCTTTAAAGAACAGAAGACCCCTGTGTTGGTGCTGGCATGTGCAAAATTACTATTTAAGGGTTTTTTGGGGGGAATTGTCTTCCTTTTTTTTACATATATGTAAGACAATAATCTTGTTTAAATTTGATCTCATTTTACATGTTTAATCTAATACTATGGGTGAAAACCACAAAAGTAGGTTATTTTTAACTAAAGTATTGGGGTGCTGGTTTGGTGGAGTGGTTAGCAATCAAGCACCCCATGTACTTGCTTTTGCCGCTCCAGGTTCGAATCCCACCTGTGACCAGTTTGCAGAGTGTCTTCCCCTACTCTCTCATTCCCTTTCACAAGCCTATCCACTATCTCTATCCTCTCAATAAATGCACAAAATGCCCAAAAAATACATTAAAAAATCATTTAAAAAGTTAATTGGTTTTAGCATATTGAGGAACCCTCTCTTGATTAATCATGAAACCCCATGGGGTCCTGACCCCCACTTTGGGAACCACAATATAATATCTAGTGATATATATTATCCATTTGCAGCCCCTGTGGCCCCACATACGATGATGGACTGTAAATATGATACACTGAAATTTTGATGCGAAGGTGTCGATAAATGCATCATCAGAGGTTTTGTGAAGTGCACATCTGCACAGTAAAAGTATTAAGATAATTATTTCATTTCATTAAGTGAGGGGAATAATTACTAAAGAAAGTATTTGGGCCTAAAAGGTGGGTTATTTCTATATGGTAGGTATACATTTTCTCCATTTTTCAGCATTTTGATTTCTTATTGCTATTTAAAGATAAATAAAAGGAACATATGCACCTGCACTAGACTTTTTACCTTTTTTCTGACAAAACGTCTACTGCAGCTGTTAGCATCTACGCTAATCTCTGGTCATGCAATCACCTTATGCTGTCGTCTCTTTGGTAGCTCCCCATTTCTTACTGCTCTAAAGGACGCTGATTGGTTTGTGCTGCGTTGGGCTGCCCACAGTTGTTGTAGGTTGGAGCTGGCAAGATGGAGCTGTCTGATTACACACGCTAAATCTGACAGATACATCTGCACTGCAAGGTTAGGTAACACACCTGCAGTGTAAAAGCACTTTGAGTTGTCAGAAAGACAAGAAAAGCACTCTAAAAGTTTAAATCCAGTGACCAATAGCCCATTTGTCATTAAATATCAAAAGAAACAAAAAGTGCCGAAAGAGCACAAACCTCTGCCATGGAAGGCATTTCCAACATTATCAGGCGAGTTATTGTCAAAAATGTGGAAATCAAATATAACAAATAACAATATAACAAATATTAACTTAAAATGCCATCAAAGAGAATTTATTAAGTCACTATCAGTAATGCAGGAAACTGCCCCATCATGCAATGGCAACAACATTCGTATCAAATCATTTCTTCCTTGTGTCTTGATCAACATTCCTGAAAATTTCATTGAAATCCGTAAAACATAATGTATTTGGTGTAAGTAATTGTCTGTAAGAGTCTTTAGTGAACCACTAAACAAAGTAGCCTTGATACAACACTTACGGTCAGCTAGAACCATCAGAACTGCAACCACCAGACACTGAAAGAGTCAACATAGTGTGCTTTTAGATGTTAAAATGTGGGAATGATCATGGAGAAGAAAAAAAGCGAAAATGTTGGCTATGACGCAAATTCCAAGCCACGAGTTTATCTGTAATTGAAAGATTTAATAATAGATTCAGTATGAACTGCTGCCCATAAAAAGACACATTTATCTGAAAAATGTCCTTGAAATAATCCCAGTACATAATACAGGTGGAGATAATATTACAACAATGTTTATACCAAATATTGTTCAGGACTACTGTCGCCTCTAGGAAACTTTTGTCTTGTGCTGCACACACCAAATGCCACCACAGTAATACATAAGAACAAACAAAGCAAACAACAATCACATGGACATGGACCAACACTCACCAATGAGAGGAAAAACAACAACACAAAACTTCATCAAGAATTTAAAGAGGAGGTTTGTGCAGCAGTGATAAACAGAGTTTCTGAGCCAAAGAATAAAGACAGAGTCATGATGAATGGATGAAACTCTTCAGAGAGCAGCTCTGGAAGACACCGAGGAGGAGGAGGACATATGTTAGATATGTGCTAGCTGAAATGCATTTCTGTGGACCGCCATTTTGTACTGAAGCTGTGAAACATGTCAAGTCATTTAGAGTTACGTATTTCAATTTAATCTTATAATGGACATATCTTTGTGCTGCTGGTGGTGACCTAGCTTGGCCTGATTGTGAAATGACACAGGAATCCAGATTTGTCCCAAAAGAAAACAAAGGTTAGCACAAAATCAACTATCTCGTCTCTTTCAGGGATTAAGTTTTTAAACTGATCACCTGGTAAAGTATTTGGACAATTTAATGGTACAGTAACCGTTATAAGTTTTCCCATTGAATGCATATGCAAAAGGGAATTGAACTTAATTTAACTTTATCCTAACAACTCGACCTACTTCTTCTTTTTCTCTTGGACTACTCTCAAAGCAGCCGACCTCGATGTCCAGAGGCAGAACACCAGACCTTAGCTGTGTAACCACGGCTCACTGTCCTCTGCTTCAATAAGATGTCAGAAATAACTCAGGCATAAAACTATTTTTCATCTGCGCACGCCCTTTATATCCTTATAGAACAAATGTCATTAGACTATAATGATCCACTGAGATTCTCTTAGAAAAGTTAAATATAGAGAATATTAAAACACAGATCTAAGCTTTTGTGTTTTCTTTTCATCTGTTCACATTTAAAGATTATGCCATAAAGAAAAGTGACACGGGTGTCAGAAGCCAGGAGTGATTCAATAGAATAAGACAAAAAATAAAGCAAATGTCACGTTAAAGACTGCTGTACATGGCAAACTTTCTCAAGATGAAATGCAAGAAATTTCAAGAGAAAAATCGCAAAACACTCTTTTTATCCAAAAACAATTACCAAATATAAAGTCAAGGATTCTGATTTATGGCAACAAACATTTTCAGAAGATTGTCAAAAAGAAAAGTATCACAGAAACTCCCAGAGAGACTTCAGTGCCCTGATGCCAGAAAATATCACTAAATACAGCCAAACATTACGTCACTGACCATGATAGAGTGGATAGAAATGTTGTTCAATGCTACATACATTGAAACATTGAAAGAAAAATCCCAGCAATCTCAAAAGCCCTGATTAACCAAAATAACAACAAAAAACACGACCAAAAATCACACACGTGATTCCACTGTAGGATGCACGTCTTCAAAGATAAAACTTTCAGAGAAACTCTTAGAAACTTCTACAATCATTGTAGAAATAAACACAAATTTGTTTTCAATGATTAACATATATGAGAATGAAACTCATGAAAGTAAATCTAGCAGACCTTAGAGCCCAGATTTAAAACAGTTATAGAAATAACATAATATCGCTTAAAGATTTCAGATACAACGAGCAATTTGTTCAAGACATTACAAACTTCCAGAGAAACTTCTAGAGTCCTGATTCATAAAGAAGATCATAATAAACATGACGTAACTTAAATGAATCACAGGATGGATCCTAATGCTCGGTTAATGATTTGAACATATGATGAATATTTTCACAAAATGACATGTTTGATTACAAAGAGGTGAACTTCTCAAAGAAAATATATCCAACCAAACATAATGTAAAGATCACCAGTAAATAAGAACCAACCATTATACATTTAAAGAAACTTAACCCCCAAACAACTAAAAAGAAAGTCAAAAAAGGACTTCCATGGTGAAAGATTATTAATTTGCAGACCAATACCAAGTCCAGGACTTTGGGAATAAGAAGATAAAACAGTCAAGAAACTTACAGAAGCAACAACAACAACAAAAAAACCCACGACAACACCAAAGAAAAAAAAAATGGCTGTGTGAAATGGAAAAGAAAACACTGACAAAAAATAAAATAAATTACTAAAGGCACGACTACATTTTTTGTGTGTTAAAAAACTTTGTGCTGCTGTGCTTTTTGCATTTATACATGTATCATGGTGCCACGATCATTTCTGTCAAAACTTTCAAACATTATGGTTTGTAGGTCTAAGTAACTTTTCCTCCAGATGTTGATATCTTAATAGTTTTTCAGACTTTTGTTTTTGCCTATATAGGCTACATATTATTACTATGCATTGTTATTATTATATTATTACACATATTATTTGCAGCTCCGTGTGATAGAGAGTGCTAAACTTTTGTCATACATCCCAAAAAAAACCAAACACACACACACACAAAAAAAACATAAAGTGTATTTAGGATGTACTGATGTTGAGGATTTGAAAACTTAGAAGAGTTTTTGTGTGTTGCCTCTGGCATTTTTCATTTCATATCCCTCCAGTGTACCTTACACTGCTTTAAGACAGCAGTTCTTGAGAGAGGAAAGCATCATTTAAATGAAGCTTTATCTTCAATGCAATGAACTTTTCACAGGTTATTAAAATAAAACTCAATTGTTGAAAAGACTGAATGTTCCCGAGGCCTTTATTTCATGACGTATCAGCAGGCTTCATCAGCCAATGACAGTCAATTATGCTCTGAAAAAAAACTCACATTACATGTGTATTCATTGACTAATCTTAAAATCTCTGAGATTTTTAATCACCATAAATGATTAATAATTAAATGACTTTTTTAAAGTATTTGCTCTAATTTTATAAGGTAGTTACAAAGTTATGAAAACATTATTTTAACCAGAAATAACCTGAGGCTCCTGCATTATTTTTCTGTCTGCACCAAAGATGTTCACTGTCTCAAATAAAAGTCAGACCGACATCGACGACGAGAGATGATCTAAAATCAAAATAAAATGTCCTGGTCATTTTTTACATGCATGTAGTTTCTCTCCCTCTCTTTAGTCTATCTGCACTTTTAAATCCTTCATTAAAATATCCTTTCAATCAGAGTTTGGGGCTCCAGTATTCGCAGCTGATGTCTTCACGGATCAGATGTTGGATTATTATTCTGCTTTTTTTGGATTCAGTCTGATGAACTGACTCTCCACCATCGCGCGCTCTCCGATCAGGGCGATAATCATCAGATAATCAATGACCTCGGAGTGAATCGTGTCCACTGTACCTGGTGTGTTGATCTCTCATCTGCTTAAATCCATCCTCCGCGCAGCCTGCTCTCAGCGGGGAGTCTCGGCTCCTCTCAGCCGCTCCACGCAGCCCTAAAACCGGCTCAGTTTAAGCGGGACTCCGGGGTCTGATAAGCCGACGGTCCGCGGGAAAACTGCCGCTGTGTCTGTCGGTTCTGCTGCCTTAGTGCCCTTCAGCTTCTCCAGCACACAGCCAGGGTCTGCGCATGTGCACAGCGCAGGCTGAGCTGCTTTTTTTGGGTGGGGGGTGCTGCTTCGCTGTGGAGTGTTTTTCTTGGAATCACACATGATGGACACACACCGCTCACAGGGGCGGTCTGAGGAGTTTGGAGCCCCCCCCCCCGGAAAATAACAGAGGACCCTCTCCATCTCTGGAGATGCTTCACTCATTAATCAAACTGACATTTAAAGAGTATTTGCACATTATTGATACTTCTGTTATATTGTACACATTGTTACATTGAGCTCATTTTTGTTTTATACTTTTACAAATGTAGGTCATCTATCTATTAAAACTGTTTTAAATTCTCATCCCACAAACCCCTTTTGGGGACTTGAAAGCCCCTTCCAAATTTAGATCACTTACCTTGATATATGCCAGTTGTAGGTGATTTAAAAAAGGTATAGGCCAGTATGAAATTCAGCTTCATTTAATATCAAATGTAACTTCAGAAACAAGTTGACAATGTTAAAAATCAACTCCAAGTCCCATAAAATTGTTCATTATTCTGCCACTTTTCAAAATGTTGCCAACACATCTAAGAGCAGGAAGGCCTGGACATGTGTAAAAGGCACAAAGAGATTAGCAACTTTGAATTTCTCACAACAATTAAAAAAGTTAATGGGATATTTTAGAGCAATTTTAAGCACCATCTAGGTTGCAAAATTACGTTTTTGACTTTGAAAAGTTCTTGGAACTGTTGGGGAGCTTACAAACTGAGTAATGTAATCCAGACAGTGCGCTGGGAATGTGGTGCAGGATTTCTGAAACGACAGAGTGCTGACTGCATGTCTCAAAAGTACTGGCAACATTTACCAAAATTTAACATTATTCGGAAAAATCGCCAAAAAATGGGGGGAAAAAAAATCCCCTGTTAGTTAAGTAAAAGAAAAGCGTTGGCGGCATTTGGGATGGCGGGCGGGGCCTTCAAGGATCTGGTAAAGCTGGAGGCATGCCTGTGGTCAGTTGTGTGAATTATTTCTCCTGTTTCTGCAGAAACAGCAGGGGGCAATAGGAATGGTCAGGTGTGTAGGAGGTTGATTCACCGGAAGGGGACGCAGGTTTTTTCCGGGTCAGAGAGATGCACCATGGGGAGTTCGTTTGCTGATAGTCAAACCAAGATCATCTGCTGGACATTTATTCTTCTTTTCCTCAATAAGAAACCAATGGAGCGGTACAATGACGGCTATTTGATGGAAGTAAGCACGTTTTTCTGTGTTCGTTAGACAGCTTTTGTTTTTGACAAATAACCTCAAGTATTGTCCAAGTGTTGGCTGTGCGCAGGGACCTGCCTGCAATAGTTTTAATTAAGTGATGGACAGCATTTTAGCAACACCAAATTTAATCAATGTCATTAAAACAGTTTCTTGCGTTAAAAGGGAAATTGTTAGCAATTACTATCACTGTTGGTAACACAAAGTGGCTATTTCTGTTACTAACGAGTGATTGGGTCTGGAGGAGCATGTCAACCTTTGACTCATTTTGGACCATGAGCAGGGATTGGTCTGAAGAACGTTATTTGAGTAGGTTTTAAACATTTAATTTAATCAAAATTATGCAAAAAATATACAAGATAGTGAGGAAACGATGTTATTTTGAAATACTTCATGATTGCAAGCAATATTTTTCAGTTTAATTGCATAAATGAACCGGTGATGTTTGGACAGATGTGTGAAATAGTTAAAGCTGGGGTATTTTTTTTTTTTTTTTTTTTTGCAGCGCAGGCAGTCTTTAATATACAGCCAAAGTCTTGACCATGTAAAGATTTTTTGACACATTTCTCATATTCGATGGTCTCCTGGAGGACCATCTTCAGGCCCATTGAGGCACGAGGCCCTAGGTGAGTCACCAGTGCAGTCGGTGCCGTGACACACTCATTCCCACGCGCACACACGGTTGTTTGCTCAGCCTCCTCGGTGTGTAAGAGCAGGGTGGGTGGGGGTCTTCTGCCCCCTCCGCTCTCATCGGGTCGAGCCTGAAGCTGTAGCCGAGCAACAGAGCCCTGCAGGCGGACTGAGTCAGCTCTGAGCCTGGGGAGCTTCCAACAAGTCCACGAGCACCGAACACGCCTCGATTGATCATTTCCTTCAGCCGTCAGTTGACTCCACTCTCCTGTATCATGGACTCAGGAAGACAAACATGATCTCAGGATTTAATTTAGGCCTGAAGGCGAATGGAGACTATTTGTTGAATCCGCAGAGTTGACGTTTCCATATCTGCCCAGCTCTGCACCCTGTTCAGAGGTGATATGAATGCTTGATGGACACGTAAAATGGTTTCGTGCAATAATCTTTCCTCTATAATTGTTTTTCCCTGATAACATCGACTGAAGAGGTTTGGCGCAAATTACGCACAGATTATAATCCACGCTTTGTGAAAATAACCTTTTCTTCTCGAAATACACATTTACCAACAAAACATGGATCATAATCACATCTTAATTGAGGGATATCTTTATCGCCTCAGGTGTCATTTTGTCACTAACAACATTTTTTTAATGAAAGCGTTTTAAGCGCATGGATTACGTGTCGCCCCTCAAGAGCAGACACCATGAAGTTTCTTTTCTGGCAAACTGCCCTGTCAAAGAACACAAAGACCAACTTTGAAAGTACATGAACTCACAATGAGTGAATTTCTGAGAAGACATTATCTTTCAGTTCAGGAGTAAAGCCCCGCAGAGTCCGGGATGAGTTAACTGTTTGATGAAGGCCCGGACAGTAACTCAGACCCTCCTGTTGTCTCAGGCTCGAAATGACTAATCTCAACTGCAGTTTGTTAACCCCTAAATGTTTATACCGACTTGACTTAGAGGCCAAAACTTTGGAGAAAGTGAAAACTGCCGTCGCCCATGTCTGGAAGTTAAGGCCTACACATTCAGAGTATGATAGAATGGTCTCGGGGTCATTTTCGAGCTCCGGTTAGGTCAGCTCCTCCAGGGTGAAGTCATGGTTCATAAATTGGAGAAAATAACATTTAATGGCTGTTTTGGATAATGCAGCATGTAGCCTGTGGCAGTGACTCTTAAATGGTGGCAGGACACACCGGTGTGCCGTAAGCAGGGGGATACAGGGGAACAAGTAAGATAGATTTGCCCAGGGGCCCCTAAAATTATATAAAAATATAGTATCAGTGTTTTTCTTTTTTAGAAATCTAAATTTGTCACCTTTTTCATGTAGGTCTCTAAAGACTTCTCTTCTCCCCATGTACAGACAATACCAGACTTTTATTTTTAAGTTGCAAACAAGTGTAATAAGTAACATAATATTAAGGTATTTTTGCCTCTGTTAACTGCCATAAAATAGTATATGTATATCAAAAGAGGCTACTACTAAATTTGTTAGAGTATATTTCGTCATTTATGCTTCGTTGTACTGAATGGTATGTCAAAATATATGAGTCTTTATTAAAACAAAACAAGTTATTGACCAGGACAGAGCTGCTCAGGTTTGAGATTTTATACATGAACAGATCTGAGCTTCTCGAGGGCTGATGGTACAATGAATAAAAATGTTTTAAATGCCTATAATAGTTTAAATGTAAGACACTTCTGCTTAATACATAGTTTAATTCACCATGTATTCTAAAGTTTTAGCTGAAGAGTGTTTCCTCTACTGTAAAAGACTTATTTGCATCTTTTAGCAGAATAAATTGGCTGTAATATATATATAAATTTCCATCAGAAAACTAAGATATATATTTATATCAGTTAATTATAGATTCTTAGTATGACAAACTGTGCCGAGCTGGTTTGGGATAGGACCCAATCTGATATTTTTTCATGAAGCCCAACATTTCTGGCAGTGCCCCTGGCCTTCAGGCAAGTCTGTGTCCGCCATGGGCATTTGTACAGCCTGTTAAACTAAAACAACTTACCAACAAGTCATGAATAAGTTTAAATTTACTCTGAATGTAAGGGTTAGATGCCTCTCTTCTAAAGAAAACATATTTAGTTATATTTGTTAGGGACAGATACAGCATAGAGGCGAACTGTAAACACTGTTTTTCATTTGCTGAATTGCAACAGACGTCACCATGGACTTTTGTGGGAATACAACAGCAACAGCTGTATGTCTAAAAGAGTAAAATAGAAGGTGAATCATACTCAACATGAAACAATAAAAGGGCATTTCATGTTGACAAAACAACAGAAAATCAAAGATGAGTGCAGGTTTGCTTTTGAATGGATCAACCAGGGTTTAGTGACCGTCTTGAAGGTGGTGGAGTTTGTTAGTTTCAGTTGGTGAGATCCAAGACTTTGTTCTTTTACAGATAAAACTCAACAAAACATGTTTTGCTTGAAGCTGCTGTTGCTGCTTTGTTGTATTTGCAGATAGGATGAGAACGTAGTCCATTCAATTAAATGCAAGTTAAAAAAAAAAGATAAAAAACAATATTCAAACGTAAGATCATATTTACTTAAAACAAAGAAGTGATGGTGTCTCATTTTTTAATCCAGGATTTTAAGAGTTTGAATGTAAAGGCACTTTAAAGATCTGATTACTGACTGGTTAGTTTGAGACCAGGTGGATGTACCACAGGAAAAATGTGAAAGCATCATAGTTTTTAAAGCACAAAGGTGCAGTTCAATGTCAAACAGTGTCTTAAGACAGTTCAGATTAGCTTTAATGATTCGACTGACCTTATGGTACCTTTAAAAACTTAACTTAAAACTTTTTTTAAAATATAGGAAATACACTGACTTAGTTTTCTCAGTGTTAAAAAAATCAACTGGATAGTTTATTATTGAATATAATAATATATAATTGTGCTTTTATTAATAAAAAAAATATGAAGAAAGGACTGAGGTGTGCCTTAAGCAAAATTAGTTGATAATCAATGACTGGCCATATACATGAGGCAGGATCTTGCTAAGAGTTAACTTTCAAAAACATATCCTTTTTTAGGCCACACAAGCATCTTTTGAAGAAAAAAAATGTTTAAAATATACAGTTACTTCAGCAGTGATGGCGATGACAAATTATGACAACAATGAAGACAAACCTCTGATTCAGCAAAGAAACTATAATAACAGAAGCATTGTCATGGAAAAATAGATCAATGTTTGGCTTTGTCTTTGACTGCAGTAAAAAGAGGTAAAAAAAAAAGTTTAGGATGATTTACAGGTTTTTACTTTGTACAAAACAGATTTTGTTTTTCAAATTCGAGCCCATTTTTGTTTTATGTAAAAATCAAGTTTTTTGACCCATCACACAAGGAATGATTACATATATTTAGAGGGTTTTGGTGCATATTATCCTAAATGAATGGTAAAAACTTAATATTTTAGTCCATTAATGTAAATGATAATGATATAGCCCGGAATTTCTCCACAGAAACATACCAAACATCGACTCTGAGAACGTTTTGTTTATTGTTAAAACAAAAGCGTAATACAGTTCTGTGAAAAAAAGAAAGATGTATTTATCTTCCAATCCGTCCTAAATAACACACACACTCATACCTTCCAGCCTCCGAGTCCATGAGCATCATGTCAACACTGAATTTATCACAAACATCCATGCAGGTTTGCACAACTCGCCCGATGTTGCACACTTTTTATTTGTTCACTATTTCAGATTTGATCATGCTATCACATTTTATATCCTGTCAGCAAAGCCCCTGCTGTTTTTCCCTTTTTATTATAATTTATTCTTCTCCATTGTTATATGATATCTTTTCCGGTCTTAGAACATCTATTTCAAATTAACATGTTCGCAGAAAATGAAGCATTGCCAGTTTGTGATGCTCGTCCCTAAACTATCAAACTTCAATAAATACAGAACAAGGCCTAAGGAACAGACAAACACATCATCTTTAGTACAATTTGATAACAAAAAAGATATGAAACGGAGGTCATAGGCTCCGCGAGGACTTTTTTCTAACCAAAAGTTATACAATTGGTTATAAATTCCTTTTGCGCATACGCATGCTCTGTGCACTAAAATAGACCCATTTTCTGCGTATTTGGATTATGAAATTTAAACCACAGACCACACAATGTGAAAAAATATCAAACCTTTTTTTGCATTCAAAATTGCATAGTTAAGTGTTTGAACCAAATAATTTATTTGAGTCAGAATTTACTCTGAAATGCGGATAAAGGGACCCAAACGTTTGTCTTTTTTCTTTATTTCAACGCTGGCTGAGTATTACTATTTTTTTTTATCCAAATATTACACTTTTTGGGCTTGTGAAAATCACCTGATGGTAGACTTTTTAGAAAACACCATATATCCTGTTTTAAGTGACCATTCCATGAATTATTCCCTTCTCTTATAAGTGGGGAAATCATTTGCAAGAGTCCACGAGTGCGTGTCAACAGGAGTGTTTGTTCTGTCCTCTTGCTCCACTCTCCCTCTCACTGCGGGCAGTGGAGGCCTCGCGTTGTTTGCAGGTGAAATATGCGCTTTGCGGTTTTGGAGCAAATGGCGCAGAACTGCCGGACGCATCGTGCGTAAATCTCGCACCAGCGTTCCCGCTCAAGAAGCGAGTGAGCAGCCGCAGTTTGTCATTTCTCCTCGCGCCGAGTGTTTGTTTCACATTGTCCGACCCGTGATTTATGAGATGAGAATAATATCAAACCAAACAGGCTATGTATCTGACACAGAAAAATTAACTTAGCCATTACATTTGCAATTACATTTTTTGAACAAGATACACCATTAAAGAGATTCAAGACAATATGGCTCTGTTTCAAGCTTCAGTGCGGTATTTTCCATTTTAAGGTCGTGAACATAAGTGGGCTGGTCTGCGCCATTGAGCTTCACGAGTCCCTCTGCAGCCCCGCTTTCTGCTGACAGACCATCACACACACTTCCTCCTCACTGCTGAACAGCAGAGTGACACACACTCTCCGCTTCATTGACACTGTAAACACACATCTCCACGTAACGAACCCCCTCCTAAGTCGATAAATCCGTCATTTCTGCGCTTAAATATCATCAGTTTATGTTTTATTTGCCTGCTGATTGAACGATTAGCCGTAAAATAACAGCCCGCAGTGTTTGGCTGCAAACTGACTTTAGGTAAAGAGCTCACTGTGATGTGGCTGCAGCTTTTATGGTAGTAAATGCTCCTATTCCATCAGAGCCAATTAAACAAACAGGCTAATTAGGCAGGGTGTAATTATTATAAAACTGGAGCCTCTGACTTTCTCCTGTGAAAGGCATCTCCATTCAAGAGTGAGGGGCCTGAATGCATCCAGATCTACAAATCTGACATTACTGCGCTTCAGATTTTTATTCAGGGGAATTTTTCAAGAGAATTACTTTATAACAATCACTGTATAACAAAACTAGAAGTGCTTTGAGAGAACAAACCTCTGCCAAGGCATTTTCAACATTACCCAGTGAGTAAGACAAGAATGTAAAAAAACTGGAAATTTCTCACTGATCAAAAAAAAAATCTTGGCCCAACATTTGGATTCAGATCACCACCCAAACATAATGATTTCTTCTTGTGCCATGTCTAAAATTCTCTGAAAATGTCACCAAAATCTGACGAGAATGAAAAGTTGGAAAGTTACAACAAACATTTGAAAAATCCCTGGATCTACATCTGTGTTCAGATCACCACCAAAACATGATCACTCTCCTCTTGTGTTGTGGTCAACATTCAGCCAAACCTGTGTATTAGTTCTTTTTAGCCTGTTCACAAACAATCAAAGAAACTAAGAAACATCAGCCAAACATAACCTTCTTGGCAGAGTTATAAAAGCATAAGAGGATAATCCCTCCATGAAGAAACATTTTAGTGGATTTATTTACAAAATATTAAAAGTAGAGGTGCAAAATGTAACAACTGAACACCCCTATCAGCTGACATCATCAGACACAGGCCCATCAGCAGAATATCTGGCGTAGATGTATATTACATTATACTTGTCTGCTGTTCTTGAATGCAGACATCTGACCCATCTGTTGATTCAGAGGAGTAGTTCCTGGTTTACTGGGCAGGAGATTCAGATGAAAGGCTTGAAGAGTCAGGCAGAAAAATAAGTTATGAGACAAAAAGTCCAAATGTAAAAGGGTCAGGGAGAAAAGTTTGGGGAAGAATATTCAAAAGTGAAATGTCAGAGTTAATGTGAGTTTATGTCCACTTCTGTATTTTGAATTTATTCCTGACATTTCTCCTTTTTTACTTGTATCTCATTGCAAAAACAAAATCCCCCTCCTCTGACATAAGAAGAGATCAGTGTGTACAGGTCAGACAGTCACACTCCTGTGTCGTCACACAGATCAAAAACACACTTATGGATCGCTTAGTGACCCTTAAGTATCAACATGTGTGTGTGGATTGTTGTCTGTCTCTCTATGTCAGCTCTGTGATTGGCTGGAGACTTGTCTTTTTGTGTCCAAGAGCAGCCTAACATCACATTTCATAAACTCTGACATGCATGCTGATGGTTGTGTTTGCCTGTTTAAGTGACTATCAGTTGCTTACTATGTTTTGCAGTGCTTCAAAGGAAAGTGCTCTGCCGCACAACAGTTTTGGGTCAAAGCTTGCCAAAGATGAGCCAAAATCTTGAGACACGCCATATTTAAAATCTAAAACAAACTTTTTAACATGTTTTAAAAATATTTGTTTGTGTATTTATACTTGTATTCACTTATTAGAAGTGGACAACTTTTTTTTTCCGAGCTGACGACCAAAAGGTTCAGCACTTTTGTTTAAGCTGATATGCTATATAACCTTGTGAATACCTGCACCAGCAATCTAATTAAATGGGCCAATTTAACAGAGACGAGGTGTTTTTATACAATCTACGTGTAAAGTACCTGCAAAATGTTAAGTTTCAATAGGACTGTTTTTTTTTAAATGACTGGAAAAACAGGAAGTAACCTTGCAGAGCAGATAGACCTGCCTGATTCATTGTATGAAATGTGGCGGATATATGGAACCGTCCGTCTGGCATGTCAGCTTACAGAGGAAGAACAAAAGGATCAAATTTAAACTTCTAACATTTTGACATGACAGCACATGGTTGGACAAATATAGCCCAAGACTGACCTGAAGTGTGTCGTGCTGCACCATTTAAGAACCACTGCACCAGGGCAGGGCAATTATTCGAATTTTATTAGAGATTTAATTTACTGCCTTTTGCTATCATGAAAACTGAGTAATCAGGATTAAAAGATCACTGTGCCACACAACATGATGAACTTTTTTCCTCATTCTCTTATTATATTATCAGGGTTGTTTTGAGGTATTTTGTTTTTTAAATAATTGCAATTATGTTTTTTTTTTCCATAATGTAGTAGCCCTAAAATGCACAATAGGGTATAATGATGCTCTCTCAGGTCAGTGCATTATAGAGTGAACTGGGATTGATTTTAGGCTCGGCATGTGGTGTCTTTACAGTTTAACCGTCCCCTCCAGTTGTTGTCAGAGTTTATTTAGTGTGACTTATTTAGAGTGTGTAGTGTCTACGACTTCTTTTCTTGTTTTAGAAGTAAAAAAGTGGAATGAAGTTGTTTATTTTTTTTACTAGGATCACCCAATATGGTCCCAGTTCCTACTGTTTATTAGTTGCTTACAGCCTGTTAATTAGTGGCATACTTCCTGCTAATAAAATGTTATTGTGCGCTTATTACAACCTTATTCTACATGACTATAACATACTACTAATACGCATTAATTGGTAGTTTTGTGCCCACCTAACTAGTTCTTAGTTGAATATTAGTTGGGGAGCTGCTGTAAATAAATTAGGATGTACAGTTGCTTGCTTAGTGCGGCCTTTATAGGGTTGCAGAGGCAGGCTGACAGTCATTCTGTATAAATAACTTAACAATAACAACACTTGTCCTCATGGAACAAGTCTGAATAGGCTAAAATGACATATTTAAGCTTTCTAATTTCAGCTTACAGGGAAATTTTGCTCATATCAAATCTACTCATGAAGACTAAATGTATAATTGCGCTGATATTTATTTCTCTGAAAGAATATACATGCATCTGGTACATAAAGAAACAAAAGTCTAAATCTACATGCCAATAACATGATAATAGTTTGGCTTTGTTTATGACTATCTTTATAATTAATTATTAAATGAGAATAACTTTTAATATGGCACTACTGCCTTACAGAGCCATGCCAAGCAAGCCAAATTAAGACCATAATTACTGAACAAGTCTGAAGTATACTGTTAATCAGCATAATTAAAGGAAAGCCCCTGGTAAATACTTGCAAGCCACAGAGAACAATGATCTAAAATAAGTTGGTAATAAGCTCTTAATGAAGTCTGTAAGCAGCCAGTAGGATACTAATTGGTAAACTATAAAGCCCTAATGTGAAAATTGTGACCATAAAATAAAGTCCTTGCAAAGTTTAAACTGCAGTGCTGCGATGCCCAACTCAAAATGTCTTTGCAGCCAAAATTATTTTAGAGGTGCATCATGTTTCTCAATTCAGCTAAACTATATCAGTATGTGGTCACAGGGTCCATATCAGCCCTGATAGGAAGAAATGGTACATTCTTTTATTTATGCAGTTATATTCACTTTACAAATGTTTGTAATGCATTCGTGAAAGTTAGAAAGAGCACATAAGTTCACAGGCAATGACTGATAGTTACAAACAATGAATCACCCGATACTGGGCCTAAAGAGTCACTTTATGCTGCATGTATGACAAACCACAATCTATATATTTACATTTATGCTAATATGTTTTTTTAATGAACATTTACATAAGTTATATATCAGCTTAGAGATTTGAATAATATTATACATAAAAGTAGGAGATGATGGCACTGACCTACTCTTTTGGAAAATGGAGCAAAGTCTTGATATTGGTGTTATACAAATAAAGATTGATTGATATGAATATTGGTCCAAACATGGTAAACATATAGATTCATATAACTAAACATACATTTATTCACTGATGCTCATGCAGTGTAATTTAGAAAGAGTTAAAAAGTGTATTTTTCTTTTAATATAGAGCTTTTCAGTCCTCTAACTTTGTTGATTTTTTTGGTAAACTCAAATTGCATTTACAGCCATTTGAAAAAAAAATCAGTGATGGATCAATTAAACAAAAAAACATCTCAGTAAAATTTGAAGAAAATCCCTTAAGGCATAAGAAGAAGGTAAGAAGGTCAGCCCAGAAACGGGCAATAGCCAATTCAGCTCAATATTTTGTCTTAACCAAAAGTCTTAAAAAGTTGAAATAACCATTATTTTTATGATGCTTATCAAAAAGTCCAAAATGTAGTGACTCCAAGTCTTAATTTTCACTGTAAGGGAGGAAATGTAAAATTGACATTGCACAAAAATGTTGGCAACAACTTAAAAATTTTCAGTTACGTCTACTCTTACATTTGTTGCTTAAATATGCGTCCTAGTAGGATGGTATTTTAGAACTTTTCTGCAAATTTTGACCATTAAAAACTACAAATTGCCCAGTATCTGATGTCTCGTTTTCCTTTTTGTTGCCATGATATCAAACATATCAATAACATACAATTTCTCAACAAATTAAACTTCTCCTTGTATAAAATAGAAAAATAGGGAATAGGTGGTGCAAAGTTTATCCTAAACTTAAATATTGTTTTATTGTAAGTGTTTTTAACTGCAAATCTTTATTTTGAGCATTATATCTGGCGTTTTGTTTTCAAACCTGCATATTGATAGGAAATAAAGTGCGACACGACATTTTTATAAGAAATATTTCCTTTTATCTTGAAAATCAGACATATTTCCAAGCCGCAAGCACATATACAACCATGCAAAAAATGATCAGTTTTAAGCTCAAATGAGTAAACTCCAGGCTCTGTTTGGTATGTGTGTGAGTGTGTGTGTGGGTGTGTGTGCATGTGTGTGTTCACTCTTACCTCCTGCTCTGAGCTCGACCCTGGTGCTCCCTCTCTCCTCTCTCTCCTCCGGCTGAATGTCAGTCCTTCACTGTGTCAGACATGCATGCAGCACCTCCTCAAGGATCTGCTGCAACCAAACACTCTGATTTTTTTATAGCAGCAGAATCGAGGCTCTGAGACGGGAGAGGAATCGAACCTCCACACACTCCCACCATCACGTGTCTGCAGCAGCAGGAGGAGGTTACAGCTGCAGGCAACGTGTGAGTGGAAATATGACTGCATTTGAGGATCAAACACTTGTTATTCACTGCAGGGGGAAGTTTTAGTCATTTCGAGGCCAACATGAGGCCCTTTTCCATTTAGATACAAGCAGATAGAATATGTGAGAAAAACATTTTAAGGCTTCGGAGTCACAGGAATATGCTGATCTTTGGTCATTTTAAAACCAAATGAGAGATAAAGTTTGGTCTGAATTACACAAATATGTTCGAGATGGTTAGTGTTTCTGTCAAAACTCAATTTTTATTTATAAGTTCTGGGATTTCAATTTTTAGCCTTTCTTATTGGTCAAAAAAAGAAAAGTCTGTATGATTTGACTTTTTAGGACAAAACGTCTGCCTCCAAAAAATGAAAATTTATTTTACAGAAAAATAAATATATATATTTTTTTGCTTAAATCTTTGTCTTTTAATCAACTTTAACTGAAATGTCAAATCTATCTGATAATCATTATTTTTTAGAGTTACTTTAAATGCCCATCTGTTTTACATGTGGCCACTTTCTAGAAAATACACACTTCAAAAAGATGGAGAGCTGAGGATTTATTCTGAAGAAAGACTCTGTCGCTTTCAGGTCCAAACCTCTTCTCTCCAAAATTTCTACTTTTCAGGAAATGGAAAAAAAACATACTGACTGGATAAACGCTGCGTTGTCTAGATAACAAATTTATTTTATTGTTTTATTTCTAATCGGGTCAATGTTTATAAAACCCCCTCATACATGTGGAATGTTGCCAACAGCATTGTTTTATGAAGAAAAAAATTAAATGGAGATAAGAGCTTTTGGCCCAACATTTGTAAAAGACTTTCAACAGTATTAATTTTAAAACTTAATTTTTTATCATTTTATTTCTTATGCAATTTTGAAGGAATGCGTTGGCTTTGGGGCAGCATGGTGACACAGCAGGTTAGTGCACGTGCCTCACAGCACAAAGATTGTTTGTTCACTCTGGTTTGGAGGCTCCAGCCCTTGCAACTCCAAAAGGGACATGTGAAGAGAAACTGATGTGAAGTTCATAAATTTGCCAATTGTCTTTATGAATAAAAACACAATAGAGTTTAAAAAGATTCTTTAGGATTAAATTAATGACTGTTCAATAGGCCCTGTGATTGGCTAGTGACCGGTGAGGGTTTACCCTGCTTTTCATCCAAAGCTGTCAGGATGGGCTCCAGCCACCAGTGGATCTAAAAAGGAGAGGCCTTATAGACTATGAACGGAAACACTATGTTTACCTCACTCCATGGGCTGTGCTCACTAAATGGCAAACTAACTTTTATGAAAACAACTCATGAAGAGCAATTTTTATTGAATTGAGTCCTCAGCTCAGAAAGGGAAGCAAACAGAGGAAGTTGGTGGATGGGTATGCAGTTTCATGTTATGGGGGACTCAACTGAAGTATATACAACATAGAATTATCATTTAAAAAGCCTGCATCCATTTTTTCTGAAACTTCTAAACATAACATCTTTGATCACAGAGGCTGTCGTTTGGTCAGCTTTTGGGAGTTGGTTAACCGGATAACTTGAAAAGTTAAGAACAGTATTTAATGACAGTTTTACTATTGGTAAGAAATGGCCCAAAGACCAAGTCATACAATTTTGGTGGCGGCCCAAATTCAGATGTGGATCCAAGAGTTTTGTTAACATTGTGAGATTGGGCAGTTTTCCACATTTTTGCTCATAACTCATAAAGCTCTCCATGTAGTGTGATGACATTTCAGGAGATGTTGGCCATGTCACAAGAGCCAAGTGATTATATTTTGGTAGTGATCAGATTATGGTAAATGGTCACGACTTGAGCTTATATAGGACTTTTCTAGTCTTTGACTACTCAAAGCAACTTTACACCACAACTCACATCTACCCATTCACTCCCAGATGGTTCAAGTTTCTATCTCAGTCCCATCAGTATCAGCAAACACTTTCATGCCCTTTCATACTCCACTGACACAGCAGTGGGAGCAAGTTGGGGTTTAATGTCTTGCCAAAGGACACATCGGCATGTGACATCCAGAACTGGGCTCCAACCTGAAACTTTTCAATTATCGACCAAGCGCACTATCAGACTAAGCAACCAACATCGATGTAATGGATGTGGGTCAGATCATTTATTCTAAAGGATAAGTTAGCTGTACAAATAGGGCATTTTCCCACATTTTTGACAACAATATGCCAAAACCCATTGAAAACTTAAAAGAGGCACCAGTATTTGTTTTTCCTTTTTAAACATTAATAGATCTTTTTTTTGTTTTTATTGTTAGTATTATTCTTGTGTTTGAATCGGTTTGTCTGAGGACTAAGCCTGAATGAAAGAAGTCAATGAATAAAATGCTTTAGAATGTACAAGCGCATGCTCAAAAACAATGGATGGGCATAATATCAAGACGGCTGCATTGAAATTATCTTTAGTACCAGAGGGTTAAACTTGATTGCAATTTGATGGGCACAAAAATTGACAAATGTGTTTCGCTGCTTATCAGTTTCAGCACAAACATTAAAATCCAATTATAGTTATTATCGAAAAAATTGTATCTTTTCATGTCAGCATGCCAGAATTCATCATGTTTGCTTCATTGACATACAAATCTGATATTACAACCTGGCTGGCGGGCTGCGTCTAGAGAGTTGAAGGGCTTCATGTGACCCGCCGTTTGTCCTTAACAGACGCTAGGACAATGTGTATATGAGAAATAAATGTCCTTATTTCAAAAACATCAAGCTTGGTTTTCTATGCCTAGATGCAGTTGCAGCCAGTACTCAGCTTGAACTTCATAGCCATCTACTTGACAGACAGCCTACAAAAAGAAAATAACTGTTTTTATGGAAAATAATCCAAACTGAGCCTCCAACATTATGTTGCTATAACATGACATAAAAACTGTGGAAATGAAAGTGTTCATAGGAATAAACATTAACAGTATTTAAGCTGTTCCTTACTTATGTCTCCGAGAGAAAAACAGCATATGTTGTACTTAAGATCATGTCTGGTGGTTTGTTAATAGATATTTTGGTATTATGTAATATTTTATTCATGCACAAAGCTTGTCTGTGTGAAACAGATTTCTCTGTGAGGTTGTGTTCATGGTTTTGTTGTGATTATGTCATACAGAGTTGAAAACAGGGTCACTTTGCTGCTTTAGGGCATCAGACTACTCTCAGATGGAAAAAAAACAACTCTCCTGCAGAGCTGAATGAATAATTCATACTTTATTTTGGGAAAAGCATTTTTAAACTGTGGTTACAAATATTCTTGGCTCAATGCTTTGACCTTATTGTTGAAGATTTGGGGCTGTTGAGCCCTCGTCTCAGACACCTTGCAGATAATCACATGAAAAACGTGCTTAGCTTTGATTTTAGGGCGCTTAGATTTCACTCACTTTAGGCAGAGCTGATGTTCATGAAGGGGAAAGGGGTGGATTTACAGTGGTGGGGGTCAGACCTTTTCTCCACAGGCAAAACATTTTTTTCTGTAATTGTCAGGAAGTTGGAAAGATAATAGGGGGATCAAGCTCATGTACAGCACCATGTTTCCCCCTTCTCACAGCCAAAATGGCGACTGAGCCTCCTTTGACTGTTACTGGATACAGAGTCAGTCCCTCCTTCTTGCCCTTTTGCCATACTGTGCAATTTCTGATCACTGATTGGTTGATTTCCTTGGAGTTGATGTGGAGATTTGAGTAGCTGCAGCAGGCCAGGGAAGAGGAGGAGGAGGAGACTCGCACCTCGATTGCGTTGATAATGGCCGACCTTCAAAAACAGCGTGCTCCACCTTTCATTAGGGTACTTCTGCTTTCTGCATAGAAAAAAATAATCTGGAGTAGGATTTAATTGGACTTGACTCACCCCATATTTGTACTTTTCAGTAGATTGTGAGGTCCCTAAATTTTGAATGCAGAAAG
The DNA here is from genome assembly GCA_036419115.1 of Scarus forsteni. Classification (NCBI taxonomy): domain Eukaryota; kingdom Metazoa; phylum Chordata; class Actinopteri; order Labriformes; family Labridae; genus Scarus; species Scarus forsteni. The sequence continues at coordinate 2,172,648 of JAZDUH010000198.1, forward strand.
ACTCATTTTATTCACATTTTATGTGTGTTAAGATTAAAATATTAACACACTTTTAGCTTTTCTTCAGATTATTTTTTCTTTTTTTTTGGATCAGACAGCAGATCAACATCATGTGTCAAAGGATCAAAAAGAGGAACAGCATAAACACGTAGACATAAATATTCCCATTAAGTTATCCAAGGCTGCTCGTGTTTTGCTGCCTATGCGTGACTTTATTCATGGTTCAGTCCAAATATTAGCTGAATTATTTAATTCCTCTTTTTATTGTGCCCTTATAATAAAAACACTGCATGAAATATGTTAATGCTCAGATTTAAGTATTCCAGAAAAACATGACATTAAAAGGATGAGTGAGACAATTCTGAAAAAGTGTAACAGTAAAACCTCATGAATTATTAAAATTTCCAGTTAAATCAGACAGATAAGGCAGGTTTATGTTTATGATAGCCTGTTTACTGTACATCAAATACCTGTTGGACTTTACAAGCATGTTTCCTTTGCTCTGTTCTGTACTGTATGCATAAAATACACTGAACAGTCTGTTTTATTATCTGTGAGCATAATTACTGGTGACATTCATTTGTGTGTACACAAATATAAGCTCCATGTTGTGGGAAAATCTTTAATCCTGCGTGACTTTTTTCCTGTATCTGGGAGTATAACACATGCCAGGAGTGTGCACTGAGGAGCCACACTGTTTCTCCGCTTTCTGTCCCGTCTTTCATTTTAAACTGGATTTTTCACCAAATGCTGTGATATTTATCTGTGAAGGAGTGCCACTGTGAATCCTATGTAGGTGAAACAAGCTCAGTAAAGTGTGTGTTTAAATAATCTTTATTTTAGTTGCAGTTATATTTGAAAAAAATAAAAAAGGTTCCACTTTCACACTAAAATTAGCAGGTCAACATGGGTATTTTCAACGTGGGTTAACCCGCTAACAATAAACAAGTGACTCCTTTCCCACTGCCAGCAGCCCCAGGTCTAATCGGCAGCAGACGAGCTGCGTGGCTATTTTTTTTTCCTCTGGTGCGTCAAGCTAATGTCATCATGTTGATGACATCATCAGCGCACCAAAACATGACCATGTAAACAATGGAAAGGAACATAAAGACCATGGATGCGTTGAACAGCTTTTTTCTGTACGTTGCATGTTTGGACCTCTTTAAAAATATGCAAACTTGCCGCAGACTGAATGACATTCGAGTGTTGATGATACAAAAGTGGATGGAATTTGCTGCAGAGACAGCAAAAAGTCACGTAAGTTACAGATGGAGGGGATGGGTGACATATTATGTCATGGGTACCTTATGCCGATGTCATGATGTTGATAAGCAGGTTGACCCGGTTGTGATGTTCTCACTGAAGCCAATACGACTGAAGCCAAAGGCGAGCCGATAAGAACTTGTGCCACTTGTGGGTCAACCCAAGTTGAGATGCCGATTAGACCCTTTCAAACTGCTGATGGGAGCAAATTGGTTAAAATGGTTTTTTTTGGCCAATCTGAAAGAGGTATGAGAAATCTTTATGTTGTGCTGACTAGTGGGGGCTCCCCTATGCAGCAGTGTTTATCCCTGGCTACTGTGTTGGCTCTTTCTGTGCAGACACCGACCTGATTTCTGTTTCTTATACAACCCCACTCCAAAAATCCTGAACTGTCCTTTAAGCTTTATGGCAGCCATAAGGTGCTGATAGCCGAACACTTTGTCAGTGTACCCCAATTACAGAATGCTGTGGCCCGCACACATTGGAATTCATGTATGGGCCTTTGCGGAGGGCCTTTCCCCACTCTCGCATTTCTTTTCTGACTCTATCCTCTGTTCCTGTCGCTACCCTTGAAAGGCAGAAACCCCCCCAAAATATCAAAGTTATTTTTTTTGTCTGTCCAATGGTGTGACATTCCAGCTGTAAAAAGGCTTTGACTTCTCAGAAACAAACCCCCTCCTGAAGCATTTGTCTTCTATTTCTAAATTTGTTTTATTTACATTTTCTTGTTTTTGTGTATATCATAGAGAACATCTTTATTTTATTGAGACTTTAAAGCTTTGTGGTCGCATCAGATCGAGCCTAAAAACCTCTGTGGAGATTAAATGGAAAAACAGTGGTTTTGGTCTTGGAACTGCAGAGGCATTTTAAGGTCACTCACATCTGGTTTCACACCGTCAGAAGCTGGCAGGGCTGATTTTTCTGCAGTTTGGATAACCTTTTTTACGTAGAAATTTGGTTTTAGCGAGCAGCTGTATAAAAATTAGTCAACCGAATAAGTTATAGTAGATATAATTGAAGAAAAGTAAGTTTTCCTGTTAAAGATTTAGAATATTCTCACTTGCATCTGATACTTCACAGTATGTTTTGCCTTTATTAGGACTCCTAGGACAGAAAGCAAGATATTTACTAAAACCATGGTGAGGAATGGATCACCCTTGTTTTTTAAATCTTAGGGTTTATACAGATCAGCTCTGTGATGGATAAGTAATTAAACAAAGTACAAACCCCAGTTCAAATAAAGATTGGATGTTGTGCAAAATACAAATAAAAAAGAATATAATTGATTTCCAAATCCTTTTGTCCTAAACTCAAGTGAAAAATTACAACAAGATATTTTGTTTCAAACTGATGTACGTTTTTTTGCATATATTCACCCCTTTTAATTTGATGCCTGCAACCTGTTCCAAAAGTGCTGAGACTTTCCTTACAATGACACTCAATACGAGTTCTGTAAATGAGGACACTATAGTTCGAGCTTTGTAAGTGGAATTCTTTCCCATTCTTGCTTGATGTACAGCCTCAGTTACACAACAGTCGTGATTCTTGGTTGACATATTTAGTGTTTCATAATGCACTACACATTTTCAATAGGAAACAGGACTGGGCTACAGGCAAGTAAGTTTAGTACCCACACTCTTCTACAGCCATGGTATTGTAAAAGAATACAGAATGTGGTTTGGCATTGTCTTGCTGAAATAAGCAGGGGTGTCCATGAAAAAGACGTTGCTTGCGTATGTTGCAACAAAATCTGTATCTCCCTTTCAGCATTAATGGTGCTTTCATAGATGTGCAAGTTACCCATGCCACGGGCACTTATACACCCACGTACCATCACAGATGCTGGTTTTTGAAACTTTGTGCTAATAAAAAACAGATCAGGTTTTCTCTTTAGTCTGGAGGAAATAGCGTCCAAGATTTCCGAAAAACAACAGAAATGTGGACTCATCAGACCACGGCACACGTTCTGCGTCAGTCCATCTCAGATGAACTCAGGCCCAGATGACCCAGGCGCATTCCTGGTGTTGTTTATATATGACTTTAACTTGCATGGGAGAGTTTTAACTTTCACTGGTAGATGTAGCAACAAACTTTTAACTGATCACAGTTTTCCAAAGTTTTCTTGAGCCCATGTGGAAATAATATTTACAGAAAGATTCAGGTTTTTAATGCAGTGCCACCTGATGGATCCTAAGTTATAGGCAGTCAATAATGGCATATATGCAGAGATTTCTCATGATTCTCTGAAGCTTTTGATGATACCAACTGTTGTTGATGAAATCCCAACATTTCTTGCAATTGTATGTTGAGACACATTGTTCTTAATGTGTTGGACTATTTGCTCACACAGTTGTTCGTCCAGTGGTGAACCTTGCCATATGCGTGCTTGTGAATGACGGGGTTGTGGGGATGCTCTTTCGTTCTCTATTGACACTCACCTGTTTTCAATTTGCTAGCTTACCTGATGTTCCAAACAGGTGTTTTATTGATTATTTATCAACTTTCATTGTGTTTCATAGCCCCTGCCCCAGAAGTGTTGAAGGCATCACGTTCAAAATGAGTGAATATTTGAAAAAAACAAAACAATGAAGTTTATCTGTTTGAACATTACATATTTTGTAATACATTGTCTTTGTATTGTAATAAATTGAATAAAGGTTGAAAGGATTTTGCAAGTCATCGTATTCTTTGTTCTCCAACAACACCTCCTTTATCCTTATGATCTCCACAGCAGGAGAGCCATACCAAGAGCCCTTTTCTCCATCTTATTTGGTCTTTAGGGACAGATATCAAAAGTTAGCTGTGTGAATAAATCACAGAGAATGACTGGAGTGCCCCATTCAGTCCATGAGCAGGCAAAGACTTGTCAGCTCTATGTGACAGGGTTTAATGTGTAGGACTTGGTAAATAACATGCAGCCTTTAAGTATGAAACTGTCATAAATTCCTCTAAAAGCAGTCAGGAGTGGCCCAGCTCCTATAAACGGCTCCTGTTTATCCCCCTTCCTTCTCTCTGGCGTCTCAGTGGTTCCTTGGACCTTATATTTAAACAGTGTCATGCCCTTTGTTTTTCAGCCGTAAGCCCCCAAGTTCTTTGAAGTGGCCGCCATGTTTGCACTGTGACCGTTTAATTCAGAGCGCAGCTTGATGATATTAGTGTCAGGGTCAATTGGTGATTCCAGTGGGACTTAGGAAGCTGCCCGGCCGACGGTATGTGGGCATCATGTGCTGCCGGGTTCACCAGCTGGTCAAACCCATAGTCTTACTTACACCGCGTACACACTCTGGCTCCCTGGGTTCCTCTGATCCCAGAACATGTGACCGGGCAGACATGGGACCTGGTTATCCAGCAGACTTCACAGACCAGAGCCCAGCTTGCTCACTGCAAGTTTTTACACACAGACCTCCCAGGAAGGAAAATCCTTCTTCTTTTTGCTTGTTCTTCCAAACATTTCCCTTAAGAACTCAAAACCATTCCTATTCAGAAATCTGTTTCTATGAATGTGGAGCTGAAACTCTTAGATTTTCTCAGAAATGTGTTTTTACATCAGATTAGGATTAAAGATGACTGCCTCCAGTCAGGAGACAGTGAACTAGTTAATGTGGGACTGTCTTTACTTGTTTTCAAAATTTCCCATGTGGGTTCATACCTCATGTTATGAGCCTCCAAACACTGACAGCAGAAAGAAGTCTATGAAGCCATGTGGCATCAGCTGTTTGATTATCAAAAACATTTAGAGCATTGTTGAAGCCAATCCATGGATACAGGCATAATGTGAACACCTTCAACCAAACTTTGGTGCAGTCAACTGACAGACAGAGAGGATGACTGGAAGCTGAACTTAAGGAAGTGTGACCAATAGTGTCACTTGTTGTATCCATGTCAATCATGTCCCTCACCATCAATTACTCCCACAGTTCTTGGCTTTGTATCCAGGAGAACATCCAGACTTTCCCCAGAAAAGCAAAGCTGGAGAGCTCATATTCTGCTTCATATGTCCTTAAGTGTGTTTAACATGTCTCCTCTACGTGATAAAGCACTTCTATGAACAAGACAAATAGCCACTGCCATCAGGACTTCTCTTTCTGCACTGTTTTATAGTGAAGTGGCTCCCCCAAGTCCTCCTCGAATAGACTTGCAAGTGCAACTTTCTACCATTGTTTCTTCAACAGTTAAAGCCCACTGACTGCATGGTGGCAAGACCAGTGCAGAGCAGGAACTGAATGAATGCAGAGTTGCTGAAAACATGACACCAAGCTGTGCCAAACTGACCAACTATTAAACTCTTGACTGGTCACCCAATCAGAGCAGACTGATCCCATGTGGAAAAGGCAGCCTTAAAGTGACACGAGTGTCAATAAAATGTCTGAGACAGACAGTAAATACATCTGGTTCAGGGTAAAATGTGAAAACATGTATTTTCTAATATGCTGTATGTCTTTATCATTAGTGAACAAACTCTAGCAGTCATCAAGAATGAGTATATGAACATGGTAAATGGACCTGAGCTTTCTTGTTCTTCACACTTTTCCAGTCATTGAATACTTCACTACATCAATGTCTCAACCAAGGACACTTTGTTATGTTACTGCCAGGGCTGGGCTCGAACCTTCAACCTTCCTTTTATAGACCGAACATACTATCAGAATGTGTCCCAACATAATCATGAGTTGATGTGAAGTATAAGCCATTTAAAGTCTAACTTTTAAATGGTTTATTAAAAGGATATTTCAATATTAATAGTAGTAGTACTTGACAATGGTCTTTGAAGTGGCTGGGAGGACCACTCAGTGCTGCATCTTAAAGGTGCATTCACACCAGATACGGCGCCTGTCCATGAAATAGCTTATTTTGTCCCCATTGTGTAGCTCAATGATGTCCCACCCGCTGAGGTTTCATCAGAGTCATATCATATACTAGAAAAGCACTTGGAGAGTGCAGACCTCCGCCAGCACTGCAGTCCTCAGCCATATTGTGATTTTGACCCTAAATATTAGTTCAGTGAAGTAAAGATGTCACATATTGGAAATCAGCAGCGGTCAGCGTGGATAACTGCCCTTTGATATGTAATGCTCAGGGTTAGTGCAAACTACATAGTTTTATCTGCATAAGCACAGTCTTATTATGTAAACTAGAAAAGCACTTGGAGAGTGCAGACCTCCGCCAGCACTGCAGTCCTCAGCCATATTGTGATTTTGACCCTAAATATTAGTTCTACCTTTATTTCATTGAAATATTTTGATTCCTTGACCATGAAAACATACCATTAGCAACTGGATTCATAATGATATCTATTTTAGTTCAGTAGTTATTCACAGAAATCACATTTTTCACCATGGCGGCCAGACGCTGATCTGGATCAACACCAAAATTGAATCAGTTCTTCCTTTTCCCATGCTGAACATTTCCTGAAATTTTCATCAAAATCCATCCATAACTTTTTGAGTTATTTTGTTCACAGACGGACAGACAGACGGAGAAACAAACTCTCCCAAAAACATAACCTCCTTGGCAGAGGTAAATATATTTGCCACTTCTGTTGAATAAGGCATGTACTCACTTACTTATGTTTCCACACGGACAGGGATTGTCACTCTAATGTGATCGGGAACAAAAACAGTTGTGGGTAACGTCACACACTCACACAATGCTAACTGGCTGTTGCAGCACAGCAACATGCTGCGTCGCCTGAAAAGTAACAATTTTTTCGTATTTGGTGAACGAGCAGCTTGACTTGGTTGTGCATCCAAAGTGACCTGATAGAGCGACCAAGTCACCCAGATCACATCCATTGAATTGTGTGAGGTTTGGCCATGCCTCCATTTTGGCTGTACGTTGACTTAACATTGAGAATGGTTGCCCAGCTAGCCCAAATTGCATTCAGTGTGACCCTTAAAGAAGAATAAGACGAGAATACAGATAAGGTACACTGTAGTTGGAGCGCACAGTTATTTCAGGCGAGTTTAACATAAAAGTGAGCCATAAAACTGTTGAGTCTAAAATACAATTTGGTGGAAATTATCAGACTTTTTCTTTGGCACTGTTTACAGTGCAGCAGATGTGTTCCTCTGCCCATGCACATTAATACCATCTGCATTATCTCTTGTGAATAATCTCTTTTTCTCTGTAGTCTACTGTGGTTCATAAAAGAAACCTTGTGCATCCACAGTAAAATTAACCTTGTGGTCTGTTGAGTCAAAATTACACGTTTGGTTAAGTTTATTTATTTTGTGTTTCTCAATCAAAAGAGTGAAACAGCAGATACGTGGAATCAATGCACACAGATGGAAGACCACATAGCCGTTTGTTGCATCTTTAAATAGTGTAAAACACACAGACTTCTTGGAAGCAAAATAAAACGTTTCAAAATTTTTACCCCTGGTTGTACATCTGGCCCAACAGAAATTCATGGCTCGTTTTTATGTTAAGCGCACACAATTACGCAAAGTATCTGTATTTACCAACAGCAGTGCTCCTCACCGGGAGTCTCGGCTTGTTCTCCTTAAAGTTGCTGCACTGATTGGAATCCTTTCAGCCACTTCACTGATCATTGTTGAGTACCTGGCACAAACCAGCTTGAAAAATACTAAAATAACCCTTTAAGGAAAAATTTAAGGGCCTTTCTTGATCGTGTGCATGCAATCTTTTTACCAAGTGAATAATATATTGACAGTTTGGCAGAAAATATATTCATGAAATTTCTATTGATTTGCTCTGTTCAGTCTTTTGAAAGAATATCTGGACTGCAAACTGAGTTCTTTTTCATGCATACATTACCTAAAACATTAAAAGACCTTTGGAAATGATTTGGGACATAAGCCCTAAACAGCACTCCCCTGATCCAGATATCCTGCAGGTTTCACATCCGAAGTTCAGACTCTGGTGTTGCTCAGACTCCCCCTGTTGTTAAACTTCAGTCACTGAAACTTTTCCGACCTGGATGTAGAACAGCAGAGTGACTTTGCCTGCGACAAACTCATAAAAAGCAGACACAAACTCCTCTGAAGTCTTATTCTTTAATTCATGTCGTTAAAATGGACTCTGGGATTTTAGGGACGACGTTCTGTCCCCAGCTTCCCCTTCGTCCTTAACTTCTCCATATCTCTGATTTTTATTGGGTGTAAGTGATGTGTCTGCAGTCGTTTATTATACATAAAACTTTCAAAGACTTTTCTTGTTCTCCTGCAGGGGAGAAACCCTGTGAGCACTGGGAACCTCTCACTGTGATTATGTTGATATACAGTATGAGTCTCGATGTCCTCTAAGCATGAAGCACACACACCTTAAATTAAACAGCTGTAGTCTCTGACAGACTGAACTGACGTTATTTTAACTTTGCATTTGCCTTTGAAAGTTGTATTTGACTTTAATATTTACATATAGGTGAGGGCTGCAATTTTCAAAAGCTGAGCAATACAAGAACCATTTAGGACAAATGTTGTGACCATCAAAACTTCCGTGGTGTTGGAAGAAGTTATAATTGAATGAAGCAGCAACTGAAGCCAAAACAGAATTGTCACAAAAGGTGTGCTCTGTGAGAGTTAAAGTATAACTTCGGTTTCTGCAGCTTTTACATTGTTTATAGAATGAAAAAGAACAATATACTCACCCAGAAGGCTTTCCTGATCCAAACAGTGCTTCGGGAGATATTTAGATCCAAAATCGAGCAGCGGACACCGATATAATGGTAGTCTGTAGGGCATAGATCGTCGCTCCTAAAAACTGCATTAATTGTCCAAAAACTCATGTTTTTCACCAATATTCCATCATGATCCGTTCCGGATGGTCCTCCATTACAGTCTGTGTCACTCAACTCAGCGCTGTGTGGCTGTACTGACCTCTGAACTGACGAGTTTGTTTACGTGCCTCCGCGCATGCGCAGTACTCTCTGGAGCGTTGCCTCCGCTTCCTCCTTTCTATGAGCTCCTCATCTGTAAATTCTGGCTTGAAACTGTAAAGACGCCCATCATATTCGAAGTTCTCCTTGACAACATCTTCATCCGATAGATATTTGTCCATTTTGCACAAAACTGGAAGAAGAAAGTCGACTTGTAGCCACCTGTCTTCCCCTGAAACAATGAGCCGTACTGCGCATGCACGGAGGCAGTTTTTGGACGATTAATGCAGTTTAAGGAGCGGCACTGTATGCCCTACGGACTACCATTATATCGATGTCCGCCGCTCGATTTTGGATCTAAATATCTCCCGAAGCACTGTTTGGATCAGGAAAGCCTTCTGGGTGAGCATATTGTTCTTTTTCATTCTATAAACAATGTGAAAGCTGCAGGAACCGAACTTATCCTTTAAGTGTTAAACCTGTTAGTGTGATAACAGCTCCAAAACTTTAATCATGTCATACAGATCTGCAGCTTTGAAAGTAATGATCCTACCACAGAAATAGAATAAGATATTTTGAACTCTCATAATCCAAAAAGGTAGAGTTCCTGTTTGGTTGATTACATGGGTATAGACGGGTTGTTTGTCACCTCTGGTATGATACAGACACCCAACAATTTACCTATGCTTTGGTTGAGTGTGCTGCAGAGACTGACTTTTTGAAAATTGGCACCATTAAGCAAATTAATCTGTTCCCTAGTTGCCATCTGCTTTTGCCACATGGCTTTTTTAAAGGTGTTTCATGGCTGCACAACTGGACTGACAAAACGTACCTTCTGTGCCATGCTGACCATTTTTGTGGATCTTGTCAACCCCAAGAGCTTTCCATATGTTGTATCAAAAGTAACCTTAGGCAAGTGGATCTCAAATAGTTTTGCAAGACCCTCTGGTAAGTGAATATGTACCTTGGAAATCAGTACAGCTAAAATATATAATCACAAAAAGTAGCCTACAACAACTACTGACTGTCAGCACTTTAAATCCATTTATCACCATGTAACGATGCAGACTGATAGGACATTATGACCCATGTTTATGAGGCTATGTTGTAGGGCTGGGAGATATTACCTAATCTCAATATTATGATTAATTGAAGCTCTTACCTTGATTACGATTAATGAACGATTATTTTATGCTGTGCTGAAACAAATTGGTGGTGATACTGATGTCGTTCAAACGGTCTTCCTGCAGTCTTTACACTTAACTTCTTTCTGCTCAATGTCCTCTGCACAGAATCCGAAATGTGCCCAAACAATGGAGATGGCTACAAGGTCTTCTGGTAGATTGGCACTGCTCTTGGCGAAAGTGAATGCAGACTGTGTGGATGGGGCGCGGCCACGTGACTTGCACAGGGAAAATAATCAAAATAATTGACACGAGTAAAATAACTTCAATTACAGGGTCTAAATGTCGATTTCGATTACTTTTGATTAATTTCCCAGCCCTACTATGTTGCATGAACTTAACTGTGGTGTGCCTTGAGTCTTTGGCTTGGCTTTTGGTAAAATGATTTTGAAAGCCACAACACAAAGGGGTTTTTCCAATTCAAGGATGGTGCTGTGGAGCCATTCTGCAGCACTACAATTTCAACATGATTTTGACTTGCATTATGAGCCACACAATTCCCTTTGAAGTCTGGATGGATTTAAGTTTAACTGCATTGTTTATCGAGCAGTGTACACACAGACGCAATGGCAGAGTACAGCCTGATCTGAGCCCAACCGACGTCTCCTTACCAGTTAAATGGATTTCTGCCATGTTGGATTTTTTGATTGTGTCCACATTGAGCAAATAGCTAGCTCTTCAAGATTTGATATTTTTTCTTCTTTCTGAGCTCTCAGGTAGCATCTGACATCTCCAGAGTAACAGCAAGAATGTCTGTGTGATTTGTTCTTCCCTTTTGTCAGGAAATAACCAGCAGGAAAATATGTGTGGAGCTTTGAGATGACACTAATATTTTTAAAGATTTAGCTGCCTGATGTGCTGGCTGGTGATGTGTGTGTTTGCACGTGTGTGTGCTCCAGAGCCACACTGTTTTATTGTCATTTTTTTCTATGTTTGTATTTGAGCCATGTGAAAGTGATCACTGATATGATGAAATTTTGTTGACTTATTCCCAACATTTCTGCTGCAGGGTGTGCTCCCAGGTCACTTAGGAAAACCAGACTGTATGGTGAGAGCGTAAAATCATGCACATATATGGTGCATGCTAAACAATTGCACAGTGCACAGTGTAAGTGGACATTCCTCCATGATGGCTTGAAATCTTACAGTGTATGCCCAGCTAACCCCACAAGTTCAACCATCTATGCAGTGTTTACTTCACCTCACTCACTCTGCTGGAAAATGACCCATTCTAGTCAATCAACTGGTCTCCATATCCTGAACTGTAACCTACTGGCTTGCTGAGATGCGAGGAGAGTCCATTTCAATGCTGCATCACTGTACCCCAAGCAGATCAGTCCAAAACAAGTACACAGGCGCATTGAGTATTTGCTCATTTCAAAATGAAACACAATGCACAAACTAATGATTGTAAATCTTGTTCCTATGTCAACATTATGCAATGACCATCTGCAAAAGGCCAAAAGAGGTGATCTAATGCCTTAAATGAAGATGAAGTTAATTTTGGAAGTGTAACACCACATAATTTCCTACACATTATGTGTTTCAGGACACCAACAGAAGAGGCATGGCTTTGGTTGGGACTGCAGGAGTTTTGGAGGTGAATGGTGAGTTCAACCTGTAACCTACAACCTACTGATTAATCAGTGTATAAATACTTTTTAGAAAGCACATCCCACATAAACATAGTTGCAGAAAAAATAACCAGGATGTAACCCATTGCTTCTGTAGCTGCTGTCATTTGATTTCAGAATTTCAGAAAATATTTCTCCAGTGAAATTGTCTCTCATGCCTTCAGGGCTGCACTCCACTGTTCAGAGTTTCAGAAACTGATCCTGGGGGCGAGAACATGTGCTGTCAGTGATAACAATGCCACAACATGAACAGAGCCGATAACTATGTGGTAATAGCAGGTTATGCTCTTTTTTTGCCCCTTTCAAGAAGTGTTTCAGGGTCAAGAGTATAAAAATACAAGAGCCTCAATACTTCACAAGTGCAGGGCTGCCACCCACTCTGTCATTTTCGGAAACCCAGGAATAGCAAGCTATTAAACACTCCCCGTGTTTTGGAATTGAATGATAATTACTCTAATGATATTTATGGACTCAATTTAAATGAACAGAGAGAAACATTTCAAACTGCTCCTGTTCTTCAAATAGGTTCATATTTATGGTGAGTTAGTTGGATCATTTCATGTGCAAAATGATGTCTACTTTTTAAGGTGTGTGTTGAATATCTTAAAAATTTTACTATATTGATCATTTGAACAAGTATTGTAAATACAAAACCCCCAAAACAGGCTGCACCCTTCCAACCATTGGTAGGCAAACACGACCTAATATGACTCAGTAAACAGTCAGCATAAAAGCCTTTGCACAGCGGAGATGTTTTTTTTTCACAAGTGATTCACACATAATTATTTTTTAATATACTGCCATTAAATGCAGGATTACACACCAGCACTACAGTGTTGCAGAGCAAATTAATGACTTATTTTTTGTATAGCTTATTTCTTAAGTTTTATGTCTAGTAAGCTCACATCTGACAAATGACAGCACTCGTTTGCTCAACATCACAGTCAGTCAAAACGTTCAACATGGTGGCCAGTTTGGTATTTGGGGTATCACAGCAGCCCTTTTTATTTGATCAAAGTCATCCAAATAAAAAGGAATGTAAATTGAAAGATAATGTATTGATAAAGATTGTGCTGTGTATGACCCTGCTGTATGAATAAGGATTATGATTACCTTCGCCAAGGAGGTTATGTTTTCGGGAGAGTTTAACTGTCTGTCTGTCTGTCTGTCCGTCCGTCTGTAAACAAAATAACTCAAAAAGTAACGGATGGATTTTGACAAAATTTTCAGGAAATGTTCAGCATGGGAAAAGGAAGAAATGATTCGATTTTGGTGTTGATCCGGATCAGCGTCTGGCCGCCATGGCAAAAAATGTGATTTCTGTGAATAACTACTGAATTAAAATAGTTATCATTATGAATCCAATTGCTAATGGTATGTTTTCATGGTCAAGGAATCTAAATATTTCAATGAAATAAAGGTAGGACTAATATTTATGGTCAAAATCACAATATGGCTGAGGACTGTGGCGCTGGCGGAGGTCTGCGCTCTCTGAGTGCTTTTCTAGTTTACATAATAAGACCGTGCTTATGCAGATAAAACTATGTAGTTTGCACTAACCCTGAGCATTACATATCAAAGGGCAGTTATCCACGCTGACCTGCTGCTGATTTCCAACATGTGACATCTTTACTTCACTGGTTGCTACAGATTGAGGTGAACCTACTTTTGTCTAACCTTGCACCGCATATGGACCTGCCTGATTCTGTCTCAGATATATGGAACTTTACGTCTGGCTTGTCAGGTTAGATTTTGCCAGGGTGATGGAAAATTAGCTGAGGTGTATGGGGAACACTTCTTGTCACATGCAGGAGTCTCTGCATGGCCCCTTAGGTTTTGTGAAATAAGAGATGTCCAAATCGATGAATGTCCTGAACGTCCATGCACATCAAAAGACTTCTGATAACATTCAACAAACTGAACGTCTCGTTCAAAATGATGGACAACTCAGTGCAAGAATGATCAAGGAAATTTCCATTGAAAGTCAGTTTGCAAACTTTGCATCAAATTTTGAACAAAAAAGTGTGTGCCAAATTAGTCCCCAAACACTTTGTACCACAATTGGTTTTATTTCAGTTTATTCAGAAATTTCTTCCCAAAATATTTTGCATTTTTCCTTTTGATCAGGAGTCAGAAGTTTGGGACAATTTTAGCACATGCTGTTGTCACTTTTATATTTGACTCTTGGTTTTGACTTTAAACCACATTTCAATCCTCACAGTAGCGTTATTGAATAGCCTGAGCTTGTAAACTCAATCTCTACTGTTTTGAACAGCAGGTACAGAGGCAACTGTATAGCAGCTTCAGCTTCTGAATTAACGCGGGTACTCACCAAGTCTCCTTTTCTTTCCACAATCAGACTGACCCATTTAGACTCTGTTAGATTAAAATGAGCACCAGGCCTTTGCCACTTGATGTCAAGTATGTTTTGATTTCTGTGGCATGAATATTTTTCAAATGTACACTCTATATACACAAATATACAAATACCTGATGCTTTTAATGTGAACAGAAAGCTGTCTCAATCACCTCTGAAATATTCACAATTTTGTTCTGTTTTCTCTTTTTTCATTACCCTTTGTGTATAAAGTTTCTAAGACAGAAATCCCCAAACCTGCCATTTTCCATGCTGCTAATGTCATATAATAATAAACAGCACTTTTACGGTGTTCACTGTCTTTGTTCTGAAAAGAAGAAGCAGCATCAGCCAGACTACAGCCTGAGAACACGGCTGTCTTCTGAGCTCTCACAGTTTATCTAAGCAGGCAGTGCGGGGGGAGTTACATGTGTCTGATCTCTGCCGAGTGTTGGGAGGGGGGATTCGTATGTTTTTAGAAGTTCTGGCAGTTTAGTCTCTGCGTCTTCACATGGCCAGGGTGCCTATTCACCATGACAGAGACTGTTCATCTTTGCTATCGGCCGTATTCATCTCCGTGTGCACAGTCCCGGCCCCTTAGTGCCATCACGGAGAGTTATTCTGCTGGCTGAGACCCTCAGATCCCACATAGTTCTCCTCTAAACAGGACTCACAGATGATCAAAAGCCCACTTTCACCGCAGCCCGGGTGTACAGAGGGCTCATCCGTCCTGATTTGAGCTCCTAACTGTTTGATCTCTGACGGCGAGAGGCGTCTGTTTCCACACGGGCTTCTGCTGTTTCCCTCGGCTGAAATGAGAGACAAGATGGAGGGTGTCCGGCTTCTTCACCCTCATGCACACTTCATTAGCCGCCCCACTCTGTTTGGCTTTTCCATTTGACATCTCTCAGTTTGTAATTTGTCTCCAGAGTGGCTGGTCACAGGAGGATGTATTAGGACATACACACTTTACATGAGACTCCGTACATGTTATATATTATTTCAAACTGTACTGTAATGTATGCTGGAGAACAAGCAGGCATAGGTTCAAGGAGATGGTCGAACAGAAGAGTTTAAAACTTAAACCTTTCTAGCACTGAGGCTGAAATTTTTGACAATATTGAGTCTTTTTTTGGGACGAATTTCAGGCAGAGAAAGTCTCAAAATCTTTTTAGTGTTATTTACTCACCATCGACAGTGAAAAGACTACAACAAGACACAAAGCCCTGCAAGGTGGTAATGTGTTTTTGTTAATCCAAAATACTTAAGTCCCAACAAATAGTGAATCAGCCAATCCCAAGACAGTAACTCAGTGTAATTTGGCATGTAGACATTGTCAAGACGACTTGCTGAAGTTCAAACAGAGCATCAGAATGTAGCAGAATGTGACTTAAGTGACTTTTAATTGCTGGTTTGTAAGAAATTGCTGACCTTCTGGGTTTTCACACATAACCATCTCTAGGGTTTAGAGAAAAAAAAGAAAATATCCGGTTGGTAGTGGCTTTCAGGGCCTTGTTGATGCCAGAGGTCAGAGCAGAATGGTCAAAGTGGTTTGAGATGATAGAAAAGCAACAGGAACTGAAACAACCACCTGATAGAACCAAAGTATGCAGAAAACCATGGGCTACAACAGCAGATCACACCAGTCTGGTTCCACATTTAGAGGGGAGGGGGAAAATTATACTGGAGTATTCTTGCTGGCCATGTCCATCCTTCATGACCACGGAGTACCCATGTCCGGGTGGCTTCTTCCAGCAGGATAATGCTGCATGTCACAAAGCTCATATCATCTCTAACTGGTTTCTTCAACATGACAGTGTGTTCACTATACACAGGGACCTCCACAGTCACCAGATCTGTCTGATAGAGCACCTTTGGGATGTAGTGGATATTCTCATCATAGATGTGCAACTGACAGATCTGTCACACCTCGTTCAATCTTTTGTCTTGTTGGTCTACATCAGTTAAGCTAATGAAATATAATTGATAGTTCATTTGGGATATTCTACCAAATATTGATACATATTCATAATGGAATGTTTATTTTAGAAGAAGCCATTTACTTCTTACTTTACTTACGGGCAGATCTTTTTCCAAAAATGCTGATAGTGCTGTGTAATTCTTAAAAAAAATCTCATTTGAATTTGTACTTTTTTTCAGATGATTTTAATTTTGTGTTTAATGAGAGAGCTTTGCCTAAATTTTTAGCAGTTATGAAAGAAGATAACAGCTATAGAATTCCTTGATTTTTTAGTTAAATATCCCCTTCAAGGAGAAATAGAGGTACTGTCAACTTTTATATTCAATCATTTGCATATTTAAGTAAAAATCTCAGAAAATCTAAATAGAACTGAAAATGTGAGGTAAGTTATTAAGAATAATAACACAAGACACAGCTGAATGTGTCTGATAATCTTAATATTATGTTTGCATTAGTTTGTTTCACTTTTAAATATTGCAGAACTTCAATTAAAGAGGTTCAATAATGTTAAGGGGTATGAATGTAAAGTAAGTAAGTGTGCCACCTAGTGGCTGTTTGACCCTGAAGCAGCAGCAGAGGAGCTGAGCAGCACGAGTCAGTGATCAAGAACAAACAAAAACAAGCAGTTGCCTCTTAAGTCTTAAGTGTTTTTGCAAAATGATGTTTGCCACTTCAGTTCAGGGTGGCTATATCATCTGAAAGGGCAGTGATTTCTGATTTATACAGAAACTCCATGAGGACAATCACATGTCTGAAATTATCATGGCCCTCTACTCTTCCATTTTTTTTCCTTTTCTCTGTGCCTTATTTATTGTTCTGAACTTATTTTAATCTACATATTTAAATTTTATCTTTTTAAACTTTTGATTTCTTAATTCTTATCATTTTTATGTATTCCTTATTACAATTCATCTTGTTTTAATTCACTTTTTGCATCTTTGAGCACCACATATGTCTCAGTGATGAGGACGTGAAGTTCCTGATTATGAGCAGTGTATTTAACATTTAGCAGTATAAAAGTGTAAGTATAAAACATCTTAATGTAATATTACAGTGACTGAGATATATTACTGTAAAATTACAGTCAAGTGTTGTGAAATCACAGTAATGTATTGTAAAGTTTCTGCATGGTTCTGTGATTTCAAACCAACTTACTGGCATTTCACAACACTGTTTTGTAATTTTATGTAATATTAATTTTAAATTCCTGGTGTTCTGTTGTGAAGTTACAGTATGATGCTTTCTCTTGCTTGTAAGAGTCACTTGTAAGTTGATATGCCCTACTGCATAATGCCAAAAACTCATTAGACAATAATTTTCTATGAATTTACCATGTACATTCAACAGTGAAATGCTGTAAATTCACAAATATTCACCTGAAAGCCACATTAAAATAATTTGCTGCAGAAATTTACTATAAAACCTGTGAAAAGACCATTTTAACTGTAATTCAATCATTGGATATATTTTGTTCTCAAGAAGTGTGTCAGCTAAAAACTCAGATTTGGTAACTTAATATAAAAGAAAAAGAATATTAATTTTTATTCAAAGGAGCCAAACAGATAAAAGTAATGGATGAACTTAGGCAGCGGTGAATTAAAATATTTGAAGTCCTTTTTTTAAAAAGAGCTTTTACATGTAGAAAATACTGACAAGTATACGGAGGCACAGAGCTAAACTATGCTTATCAGGATATTTAAGGTTATGCCATGCAAATCAAACCACTGAAACATGCAGAAATGTCAAAGCATAAAATTAAAATTATGTTAAAGGCAGAAAACTGCAAGACAAGTATTATGTCCACACCGAGTATCACCTCATGTTAATGTGAGCAGGGTTTGATGTCAACTGTTTATGCTCATTTGCCATCATGATTGAATGCTTTCCAAAGTTACCAGCCACTCCACATTTTTGTTTTGTTGTTGAGAAATTACCCTTTATCTGCATAAACGCTCACAGTGGGGTGCTCATCCTGGGACTTGATTTACAGCCTGTGTTATGTAAATGAGTGTATATCAGTTACGTTCTCTTGTGAATAGATGATACTGTGTGATTAAGTTTGCAGAGTTACATAAAAAAGTGTGCAATCTGGAATGATAAGCTCATGCTCTGTTATGCGTCATCAACCTGAGTAATTAAGCTCTTCCTCAATAAAGACAAATATTGATGTGAACTGCTAAGCAGAGATAAAGACACACATAATAAAGCTCTGACCTAAAGCACTGCAAGAAATGTTGCTGAGTTGAACTTGCAAACATTGCTGGTGTTAGTCCTTGTCGTACTTGCTATTGTTTAAAACGGGGAGCTTTTAGCAGGTTGACAGGACTTCAGGTCAAGCCCTGCATGTGTCATATTACACCAGCTGAAAGCTTGAACGTCATGTTCATCAGATGCTGCCTCTCTGCTTTTGAGAGGAACAGCAAAGACACAACATGGTGCCTTGTAAGGATGACAACTTTGTCAGAGATTTGTTTAAAGGCTCTTTTCACCCCTCTGTTCTTCTGCAGACACAAGTCCAGGTCCTTGGTGTCCAGTAGGGGGCGACAGGCCTGCATGCTGTGGTACTGCAAGTCCAAATGACCCACCAACACACTCTCACACACACATGCACACGCAGTCAGTTTGTGCTGCATGTTGTTTCTCACTCTGACATGAATGTAATCAGATCACTTACACTTAAGATTTATTCAAGGCCTGTTATTGTTCCTCCATTTACCTCCACCAGGGAGGTTGTGTTTTTGCCAGCTTTGCCTTTTTGTCTGTTTGTCTGTCAGAAAATGTTGGCAAAAGGAAGAAGTGGCTAGGTTTTGGTGCTGATCTGAATCCAAATGTGGATCTAGGAAGATATTTTAAGGATTTGCTTGCAAAGCATGATAGAGCAGTTTTTCACATTTTAACTCTTTAAGTTCTCATCATATTTAGATGACATGCTCAGGGAATGTTTGCCATTGCACACGGAAGCAGTGATTAGATTTTGATGTTGATTTGAACTTTGATGTGGATCCAAGAGGTTTTTCAATGATTTTTAAAGCAGTGTGAGATAGAGAAGTTTTCTACGCTTTTGGAAATAACTCACCTCAGCAGAAGTTTGTGTTCTCGGAGCACTTTTAGTTTTTTAAATTAATTTCTATAGTATTGTTATAAGATTAAAACCCATTTTATATGATGATGTCATCATATTGTGTCATCAGAAACAGCTAATAAATTAACATTAGAGATTCCAGTTGTTTTGTGGCACATTTGTGGACAACAGAAAGAGGTGAAACAGATTGATAAAACACTAATGCACGGACTCAAGAGGAACATTGCATAGTTATTAATACGGTGTGCCTATAGACTTTGGCTAAATTTTCAGTTTGTCTTGGACAAAATGAAGTTCTGAAACCACTGATTTATATCGCTCATCCTATTTGGAGTCATGAGGGGCTGGAGCCTATCTGGCACATGGGCGAAGGGCAGGGTACACCCTGAACTGGATGCCAGCCAATTACAAAGATGGCATGGAGAGACAGGCAAGCATCCACACACACAGACAGCCAAGACCCACCAATTAACCCAGTGATTCCCAAAATAGTTCTGCTGGGCCCCTCTTTGGCAGACAAAACCATTTCATGTCCCCCTACCCTCCGCCATACACACTGTATATGTCCGTAAACTAAAAACATTTTACAAGTTCCTCTAATTTAAGAATTATTTTTCTACAGTAGTTAATCTGCATGTGGACGTGGATCCAGGAATTTTAAAAGGATTTTCAAAACATTTTGTAATTGGGCAGGACGCCATTTTTAGACAATACCTTGGCTAAGCATGTCAGAAATGTCTTGGCAGATGTTTGTGAGCACTTCTTATTTCTCTGTATGAAATCACTTGAGCATGTTTGATATTTAATTTTACCCATGTGCATAGATCTTTTAAAATATAGAAATAAATTACGTTTGATTTAAAACAAAAACCATTGTCAGTGAGTAATATTCATAATAATGCAAGCTTTCACAGGGCAGCAGCAAAGTAGGAGTCTGTTACTCCTTAATTATGCGAACAGAAGGGCTTCCAAGTATATGCTTTTATATTATGAGGGGATACTGAAACGTATGCATGCCACAGCATAGTGTTTGTTCACCACCTTCTTTGTGCTAAGTCCTGACCCTGACTTCCAAAAGTAATGAACTATTCAATCATATTTATGAAATTGTTCAAGTTAAGATGAAACAAAAATATGATTGAGACACAAGAGAAAACAAACATGTTAAAAAGCACATTGTAACAGATGAGAGCGCATGCATGTATACAATCTGTTTTACTCCGAGCTCATTGGTGGTTACTAGAAATTACAAGAAATTAAGCTCTCACCGTAGGAAACTAACTTTATCACCCCAAGACAACAAGAGAGATACATTTAGATTTCCATAGAAGGAACAAATTCACTGATTATGTCTGCAAATTAAGTAAAATCAAATGTATTATAGACAGAAGATACCAAATCCCAGAGGACTACTTTACCAAGGCCTATTCAGCCAATTAGCTTTAGGCAACAACAGTACACTGAAGTTTAGCAGTTTGCTCTTGTTTGTGTCTGAATGTATAGATGAGCCATAAGTGTTTCCCCACCCTGACCAGTTAGATGTCAACCAGAGTGCCCCTGAAACTGGATCCTCCACCATGAAATACTCTGACACAATGTAAAGTAGAATAAAATAAAAGCATTTCAGTGTTGCATAGCCCAACTAGTGCTGGGCACCTTCCAAGGCTTTATTTCATTTTGAAAATGTGATCACATGTTCTTCCATTCGTGCATTCTCTGATGGACATATAGCACCCACTGATTCAATGGACTGACAAAGAGAGCTTGAAATGCTTCCATGTTGAACACCTTACCTTAAAATGCAGAACAAGACCAGACTTTGCTTTTGTGTTTTCATTCAGTGTATGAGCACAGCCCTGTGTGTGTCTCCTCCTCCTGCACCTCCCTGTCCTCTGATTGGATGGCTGCACTTCCACTGTGAGGGTTGCACCTGGACCCAGCAGCCAATCAGGCGGGAGAGAGAGAGAGAGAGAGGTGCAGCAGAACAATACTCTCTCAGCAGACAACACAGTTTGTTTCTGGCTTCAGCACAGCAACCCTCAGTTCTCAGAGTGATCCCCATTCACACGCCAAGAGCATGCAGGCAGTCTGCTGCAGATCTGGGGTTCTGCAGGAAGGTAGCAGGATGTTCTCAGCAAGTGTCACAGTGTGCTTTTGGCCTTGACATGCTGAAAGTGTGCATATATTAGAAGATTTCTAGAAGTATTGTCTTGCATTGGCATTAGTTTAAGCTCACAGAGATGAGTGCTTTTATTCTTGCTCCTTTATAGGTTTTATTGAGGATCAAAATGAATAAGTTGGTGGAAGTAGAGCTGCATAAAACAGTCATAAAGATTTGAGTCTTTTGTTACGACATTTAATCCTCTGTTTGACCTGATTGTAATTTGTAACTTATTATAATTCAGGTGTTTTGGGGGTCTTAAAGTGTATTCAAAGCTGATCAAATGAGTAAGCCAAATAATCCTTTGAAAGATATTTTTGTCTAAGGTGCATTATTATAAGGCATTTGTTGTTCATATTCATTTGCCCATGCATGTTTCCAGTGTTTACATGCATCAAAACAGGGTAGGACTTAAGCAAAAGAGGTCATATGAATGTACACCTTCTTTGGAAATACTAAATAAGATACATAAGTATATGAAGAGTTCTTTTCCAAAATGCTATAAAAGCCAAAATTAAAAAATATATCTAAATTAATCAGTCCCATTCTTTTGTGTACCCATTGTACTACTTGCTCTATCAGTATTTAATGCTAGAAAGCTATATATCCCTGTTTAAACTGTATTTCAAAGTTCAGTTCCCCAGCCAAACCGATGGTGGGTCTGGGTAAATAATGTAATTTTTTTTTATCAAAATGGATTTATAGCATTTTAGAAAAGAGCTCTTCATATATCAATATTTCTTAGTCTGATTACAATTCACCAAATATAACATTTTTTTGTCTGTCAAAATGTAATCAGCGATTGTCACAGCACCGAAAGATTAAATTAGATATGAGTCAAGTAGACATTAAAAAATATTGATACCCCTTTGATACAACAGCGAGGAGAACTGAAGTCCTAGACACCCATATTAGATCATACCTGGCATTTATTAATCAAAGAATAACTTCTACACATAATTCATATCCGACATACAGTGCTGAATAAATGTATCAGATCGTGTGTCATATGTCCAAACATAAATGTTTTTCTTTAAACACTTGTTTGAATCTGAAGGTGTTATTGGTATTTGAGCCACAATTTGAGCTGGTGTTAGGAAATTTAAACTGAATTCTCTTTCATACCTTTTTATGAGAAGTCAGAAATCAATCATAACATTCAACTATGAAAACTATTTTTTCTGTTCAGGAATGCAAGAGAAAAACTATTATTGGACATCCTAGTCAAGAAATTGAAATGAGCTTTGTTATTTTTACAGTAGTTACAGTAAAAATGAATTTTAAAAGTCATGGATAAAATTAATCTTTAGATTCAAGCCTTAAAAATTTAATTTTGGTCAAAGAGCTTCTACATACTGGTGTATTAACCATTACAGAAACACCAAAAAGGATTTTCTAAGTATTAATACTGTTTATTTAGGGTAGATTTGGCAAAACCTTATGTTGGATGGTGGTCTACCAAATTTGTTAAGCACTGTTACAAACATTTAAAAATGTTTTTAAGCTGGCAGGAAGGGAGGGTTTTTTCATTTACTCTTTACATTATGTGAGGAGGAACTCTTTTTTTTTGTCAGCTTCCACAATTTTGCCAATGTTGCCAACATATGTACTTGTGCCAAAGAGAGAGAAAGAGAGGATACAAGAGCACTGTTTCTCCATCTGTTTAAAGAAGCCATGACATTTTTTAACACATTATTGTTCCCAAAGTTGACTTTCAGGGTAATCAAAAATGTAAATTGTTAATATTTTCTATAATTCAATAGAGTGTGACATGCCCCTTTTTTTAAAGGCTTGGTCTGCTGCTGGCTCAAACATATGTGGCTGTGATTCTCTGTTTGTCCTCTTTATCCTCTTTCTCTGTGTTATCTTCGCCTAAAGCACTGCTGATGTAGGTGAATGATCATTCAGTGCAGCTGTATTCACCTGGTTCTATGTCTGTAACAAGGCAGATCCATTTAGCAAAGTTTAGAGTTTTGTCTACAATCTGGACTACATCTGGACTACTAGCACCCGCCTGCTCCATCATCTGGTTGGCCTGTCATGAAAATGATTGCCCAGTCATCCTTTGGATACGTTTTTGAGGAGTTCTGCCCTCCCCAACACTTTCAGTCGACTGTTGACCAGATGGACTAACAAGATAGAAGATGAAGATACATTCAACTGTCTATCTGGTGTTTGAGATTATAAGGTTATGCCTACACTTGGAGGTTCTCTACCACCAAGTGTAGGCATGTTTGCGAACAGCTAGGTAGCTAGCAGGGAGAAGAGTATAATGCCCATTCAGGGCTATTGACTGCTGTGAAACATCAGACAATATCTGCAACAAATTCCTCCACGCTTCCGTTTTCACAGGAAGCATTAAACAAGATTTTTTTATTCATTTTTGACACACTGCATTTAAGAGTGAAGGACATACAGTATATGCCTGTTTTTTTGTACGGTTGAACCAGTATGCATGAGGTTTGCTGCAATTTTAACACTTGAAACGTGAACATGCCTATCATTGGGTATCCATCACTTGTGTTGCTGTGGTATCAACCAAACATAAGTATGATTTGACTCAAATAAAAGTTTTTAACCTGGTGTTGTGAGAGCTAATTGTGTACTGCCCACCAGCTATAGATATAAATATACAATGTTTAGGTCATGTTGTCCGGCCCTACTCTCCTGACAAGTCCATGAAGTGTGTTTAATTTATGTTACATCAGCTTGGCCTCCTGCAGTCGGCTCTATTTAAAGCGACTCTTAAGTCAGCGTCAATCAGCATTTCCTACACTATTGTGTTCCAGACTTTATTTTTAGAAGGATTCGAGTAATGTACGTATTTATAGGAAGAGCTTTCTCTGCTTAGACACACATCCTGTGCAGACCTTTGTTTACCTCAGCTGACGGCACAGTGCTGCACGAGTTCATGTAAAACCATGAAGTGCTTCAACAGTTTTTTCAGATTTATTGGTTCAATATTTTACACAACGTACTTTTACAATCTCGGTTATGTACTTTCATTGTCTTAGTACATGTGTGCATTGACAGTTTTATTATCAAGTAGACATCAGCACTGACCAAGGGCCTCATGCCCCTGTGGGTCTCAAGATATGGATATTATCAGCACAAATATGAGGTAAAGATTTTAAGAATATTAGTGTAGTTTTGGCAGTTCTCATTCTCTACTTCTTGTTCACATGTTGTAATTCTATCTAGTGATTTTAACTAGTGGCAGGGCAGCAGTAGCCAATAGTTTTATCTGCACATCCAGTACACTGAGGATGCTTCACGAGTGGGACCATGGATTCAAATTTAGACGGGCATCTTTTTTCCATGAAGTCCCACACTCTCCATCCCCATTCTCTCCTCCACCATCGTACAGCCCCCTACCAAAGGGGGTGATGTATCTAATTTGCAACTCAGATGATAATACTTCTGAGATCAAATTGAAAGCACAGTAAGTTACCTGAAAGATATAGCAACTCAATATATTAGCATTCGATAGCTTCATGAAAGCAAAGTTGACTGTCCAACACTTACAGAGAATAAGATCAGGCTGTGATGTGCTCATCTACACCAACATAAGACATGAAATGAAACCTAAAACTGAAGTTGTGTCACTATTATGTGCTCAGGAGGTAATGTAATCATTCAGAAAATTGCTTTTAGAAGCCACAACAGTATGAGCAAACACTGTTGAGGTTTCTGTCTTTCAGAAGTTCCTGAAAAAGCTTCACATGTTATCAGTTGATTCACTATGAATGATGTAAACTGTATCTACTGAAGAGTTTTATTAAACCTAAGCGTCCACCTTGAGAAAGTAAGATAGAATTTTTCAGAATATAAAGCAGAAATATAAAGAATGATGTCAGATCACTAATTTGATTTAGTCTTGAAACTGCTTTTTAACATTGCTCTGAACATTTTGAGTGTATTGGATTCTATTTTTTAAGTTAATGCATTCAATATTACTCAGTACTTTACTTTTTCTGTAAAATTCAACTTTAATTTTGAAGTTTTAACTTGAACCTTTTCATTTTTATTTTTTAAAATATCCTTAGACTGCACCATGGGATGAATAATCTCCCTCCTATTATTATTATTCTCCTACTTCATGACCATAAAAATCCTCATCTTTTCCCATGGCTGTCCCTGTACCCACTTTTGTGAAGAAAGACTTAACTAGAGATACATTGGAATGTATTAAGTAAAAGTTTTTAAACCTGATTTGTGGGATGAGAAAATTATTTAGTCTTATTTTAGAACCAACATGATACTGTAACACCAAAAATCAATAGATACATATAAAACATTATGAAATAAGGAATTACTTAAGATATTTATTTGTTCAAACTTGTAATTTTTTATAAGTATCTGTCATGTAAAAACGTACATTCTATGATGAATTATTGCATTGTCAACTGTATCAATAAATCAATTTGAAAGGATTAAAAACCTTATTTTTTATAAGGATACTCATTCACAAGAAATGCTTATTATATAATTTGATGTTATCAATTGAGTTTAAGAACAAAATTATAAAATTATTTAATAAGTAATTCAGTATAAAAGTTAGTTCCATGATTCATTGTTATTTGCTACATTTGGACACATCAACTTTATTGTGATTTAATATGTGTACAGTGTTTTAAAGTGTTATTCATATGATAATTCATCAAGTTATTATTTCTAAATAAAATAAAAAAGTGTATAATTAATAATCCAGCATTGATAGATGTATGTTAATGGTAACTAAATGAGTGCCTATTAAGTAATTTACTTTGTGAGTGTAAATAAACTTCTAACAGTATGTAATTGCAAGTGGAAAGAAAAATAATATAACAAAGCTTCGATCCCTAAATCACAGAAGATCAAATTACATTGTGTCACTATCAAACACAGGACTCTGAATATATCTGAGCAATGATCTCGATATGTCTCCCTCTGTTTTGTCTAAATGTGGCTGAAAACATGACATTTCTTCACCTCTAAAATCTCCTCACTGAGCTGTTTGTTCATATGCTATGGATAAATAATGGGGAAGGGGCCTCTTGTTGGACTTTGCCCAAGGCCTCCAAATCTTTAGAACCTCCCCTGCTAATTTGAAGAGAGCCACTCACTGTGGACGATTTTGTGTGATGCTGTCTTTTTTTGGGCTTTTTTGGCCTACTGTAGTGAATCTTTTGTCCTTCAAAAAGCCTTAAATGCCCTGATGTGCAGTGAATTATGGTTCAATATGAATATCAAATAATGCAGAGGGGCTGCAGTTTTGCCTTCACTGTGGGCCTCCATCCTCAAGAAGTGCTCCCGTGTGTGTGTGTGTGTGTATGTGTGTGTCGCTGTGTGTCTCAGTTTAAAGGGTTAAGCAGGGGGAGTTTAGGGCAGCAGACAGCCTTTTGTCCGGGACCCGGCGCCTGTCGCCTGCCTGCCGGCCACAGCCTCCACACCGCCCCGCTTCCTAATTAGAGAGAGCCCCCCTCCTCCCTCTCTTCTTCATTTTCTTTTCTTTCTGCAGCCATAATCACAAAACTCTCATTCTATTACGGGGGCCATTGTTGCCCCTCTGTTATCTTCAATTAACAGGGAGAGCGGCTCGACCTCGCACTCTGGGAGAAAAAAGTATTTGTCTAAATCAATCAGTCAATGAGTGATCAATAGGCTCCTGTGGAGGCCCCGTGGATCAGCACTAATGACTGCTGACGGCGTGGGGTAAAAAGGACAAGATTATTCACAACTTTGTTAAATGATCGCTGTTGTTCCTGAAGACACACGGGCAAGACAAACAGGCGCTTTCCCCCTGTTTTTACACGGGCACCTGAACACACCACGGAGGGCTGACATGGTACAGACAAGAGATCAGAGTGTGTTTGTGCTGTCCAAAATAACATTTGGTCTTTATACAACAGCCCTGAGTACAACAGGTTAATCATTTTAATTTCATAGATTATTACAAATCAAATAAAATGACAGAAGTGAACGATGGGGCTTGGGTAAATATACCGAGTATTATTTTTCTCCCCATTTTTTTAAGTTATATTGGTCTATATATATTCAGTGAGGGAACTATTCATATTTGGCGTATTTGTTTTTGGACAAATTCTCAGTTGTTAACATTTGATACTGCCACAACCATTTGTTATTTGGTCCATATGAATAAAATAAGATTTTATTAAAATATATACATAAAGATTATGGTCTTCCTCTATTCTTTTGTCATTTGTCTTTAGATAACAGTTATAATTTAGGACTGTAAATCAGAGATTGATAGTTAATTCACTGAGTGATTAATTGCTTATCAAATATGAGTTTTGGTCCATATTATCCATCCCTGCAACAGAAATTATACATTTACATGACTTTAATTTATCAGTGACTACTTAACTTAAAATGAAAACAAATAATTCAACAAGCAAAAAAAAAAAACCCCCATAAATAAATAAATATATATTTTGTATCTTTTCCTAAAAAACTCATAATCATAGTTGTAAAATGAAAATTACAGTAAAGAAATGTCTAAATTAAGTCTTAATGCTGAGTTATAATGTTTATTTATTTTATCTTTTATCATATAAATTGTATGATCTAAGGTGTATTTTCATTATTTGTAAAGTTTAATGACAAAGATCTGTTTAATATCATTGCAAAAACTTTTAATTATTGTTTTGGTAATGG
This sequence comes from Scarus forsteni, assembly GCA_036419115.1. Classification (NCBI taxonomy): domain Eukaryota; kingdom Metazoa; phylum Chordata; class Actinopteri; order Labriformes; family Labridae; genus Scarus; species Scarus forsteni. The sequence goes on from JAZDUH010000198.1 coordinate 2,200,803, forward strand.
TTTATTATCATTTCCCCTCTTCAAAAATCCATTGAGTTTACAATAGTTTTTATTCTGCTTCTTTGTTCTTTCCATCATTAATTATCATAAACATTATCAATAGCTTCTAAATTTTTTTTTTGCACTTTGCACAAAGATGAAATAAGCATGAAGAAGGAGATATTTTATAAGAAATAGGCCAAAATAACTTAACTAACAGCAGCTGTACATAATGAGGTGTTTCAACCCAGATATATTTTGTAGGGACAGTTTTCCTCTGCTGTATTAGCATTATAAAACAAACACTTCATTTCAGGAGTTATGCATTTTTTTGTAATTAAAAAGGTGAATATATTTTGTATTTAGGCTTCTATTTTTGTTACTGTGGAATCAAACAGGGATCGAAGTTATCTGACTTAAACCCAAGTTCTTTCAAAACCTATAATTCTGGTATTGTGACCCTCAATTGTCCATCAGCCACCAGCTTAAAGACTTCAAGATGTGATTTTGAGTTGATATTTCCCGGCCCTATTTAACAAAAATAACTAGTGCTTAAAAGTATTGAACATTTGGCCAAGTATGACATTATGCAAGAGTCTTTTGGCTTTTTTTTGTGATTGAAAATAATGACTCTTGGGCTTTAAGGACTCCTATTGATTTGTATTGGAATCAAACAGGTGTTTAAAATCTCATTATAAATGTCCCACAAATAGAATAAAATAAAATAAAACCATTGCAGTTATAATTCCTCATTTAGATTTGACCTTTTAAGTTAATTTTCTTGTGGTAAATAAGCTCATTAGGCCTTTTGTTTGACTTCCTCAATTGAGGTAAAAATACCTCTTAACCTGCCAGTATTTTTTGATAAACAGAATAAGAAATGATGTTGTCTGACCCTATACATAAATAAAATCCAGTACATCTTAAATTTGAAAAATAACCCTGGCCTGCTTGCTCTATTACTAAAATGCAAATAATGCGTACAGGTATCAAGAAGACTTGTGTGGAGAAGAAGGTGAAGAATTGTAAGCTGATTTTTTAAAAGTACAACTGAAGATTTCCTACAAACATAAATCCACATGTTTCACTCAAAAATAATCCACCATCTTGTTCAAGTGAAGCACAATAATCACAGGAATAAACCTTTTACATTTCCTTGGAGAAGTAATAAATCACATGCACATATTTGTTCTTTTCTTGTGAAAAATTCAGCCGACAGAGGGCGCTCCAGCCCTGTGTGTGGGGTGCAAAGTGTGTTGAAAACATTCAAGACTTCATCTTAAGCCTTTTGCATTGATCAGCCCTTTGGTCCAGTTGGATGATACATTTAAGATTTAATTCATGACATGAATAGTACATAAAGATGAAACATCAGAATTCAGCACAACGATTTTTTATTGAAATTGTGAGACAATCAAAAAAAAAAAAAAAAAAAAAAAAAAAAAAAAAGAACCCGGACAACCAGCATAAACAAGATACTTTCATCATCTTTAAATATATTCATGAATAGATATAAATGAGCGCCCGCTGAGGAGGAATTGCTTTAACAGAGTCTCCTGTGTGGAGTGAAATAACCTGAGGTGAACGTGGAGCTCTTCCTCCCTCTCTTCCTCTGGATTTGTCGGTGGATGCAGACTAAAACATGGCACACACTTCTTCTAAAAATCAGCAATGCTTCATACACAGTTTGTCAAACCAACAAGCGCTAAATAGCTTTTTCATTTACAGAATATGTTCATGAAAAAATGGGGAGAAAATGGGGGAGAAGGAATAAGAGCGAGGAGGAGGGGTTCAAAATATATACATGCTCATATACAGCCTTGAATAAATTAATACCAATTGCATATTCTTGGATCTTAGCTTTATTTACAGAATTGTCTTATCTTTAATTACATAAATAGGTCAGAAACATTTTATTTCTGGCATGAAATGATAAGAAGCTGTCCTGTCTTTTTTCTCTTAGGCTCTATGCCTTAGTGAAACATCAGGCCTGGAAAGTTTTTGGATGCAGCTTGACTCCTGTTCAGGTCTGAACGTCTGCTTCAAGTTAACACACTCAACACACACTTTGTTTCCTCTGCAGCAGGCAGTGTGTGAGGAGCTGCAGGCAGGTTGGACTGATATCTGGAGGCCAATATTTTGAGCCGATACTGGGGCCGATACTGGCCGAACATGGTCCGTCTTCGATATGAAGAACTTTTAAGCATACTTGTCTACTGGAGAGTCCATGAACTCAAGTGGTCGATTTTTCAGTGTCTAAAAAGTGGTTTTCCATGTTAAATATCTTTGCTTAATTATTCATTTTTATTTGTTTTAGGATCAAAAAGATGTACCATAACATTTCCATGAGGTTAAACCGACCTGCAAGAAATGCTAACCAATCAACTCTGGGACTCAAGGGAGAGTTTACATGTCCAACGATGGTCCAAAAGGACTAGAAGAGGACTCAAGCCCTCAGCCTTCAGTATTCAAAGGGTAAAATTTAATAAAAGTGGACTTCAGTTCCTTATTTCTGCAGCTTTGTTCCAAAAATCACCAGTTATCGGCCTTCATTGACCCATATTGGCCTCGTCCTAGTCTCGGTAATGTGCTGTACAGGACGTTTGCACTTTAGTCCTCTGAATGGTCTTTGTCCTTAACTCAGTGTTCATCACTTTGGAGAGTCGGCCCGCGGGGACGGCTCCCTCTGACCCTCCAGGCCACTCACCAGTCTCTGGATGCTCTGCAGCTCATTCACAGAGTCTTTCATGGAGGTTTTGGGGGAAGCTGTCCTTCCCCCATTGGACCCACCAGTTTTATGGTTGCTGCTGAGGTGCTCTGGGGCCGGGCTGGTCTCCCTGCTGCCCGGTTTGGAGGATTCGGAGCTGGGGTTGAGGCCACCCTGCAGGCCGGTGGTCAGCAGGCTGGAGCTCTGCGTCAGTGATACCGGGAGCTGGTAGGGGTTGAAGCGGAGCCTGGGCCGGGATGAGCTCAGGAAAGGATTCCTGGAGAGCGGGCTGGAGGTGCTGGTGGCTGGGAGGGCTGAGGCTGAGGCCGCCGCTGCTGCCGCCGCCATGTAGGTGTATGGGTACGGGAAAAGACCGCCAAAGGGAGGCATGGGGATGCCCTGGAAGAGGAGCAAGAAACAGAAGAACATTTATTTTTACAAAAATAATTGTAGCAATTTAAAAAAAACATTTAAATTTTTTTTTTTGATTTGTTGTTACGAACACACTCCTCCTTAGAAACTGAGTAGTGTTGTTCAAGTGCATGGTTGTATAAAGTCTGTGAGCACATGTGACATTGAACAGCCACATTTCATTAAGAAAACACAATTTGATGTCATAAAAATCCAAATTTTAGGTGTCACAGTTGTAAAAATATATTTCTTCATTTTCCCAGTTGTATATTTTTGTCCATTACGGATCTATGCAAGTTTCAGATGGACTTGTAGGACTAAATTTTTTTTTATTAAATCCTCATTTGTAAATGCAAATATTTCTGGTAACATCCTGCAGCTTTGCATGTTGAAAGTACATGTGGTTTTGCATCCAGATCTGACTTATTTATCAGCTCTAAATATAAAATTAAAAGATACTTATCTTTACACTGGCACATAAAAGCCACCATATATTTAATATTTTATGATGAAGTTTAATTTTCTTGATCTAGCAAAGTCATTCATTTTTGCATTAAAACACTCAAAATGTACTATTCTCTTTATAGGTTTTAAACTGAAGTTCTGATTGGACGGTTCAAAGTGAGTTTTTGGTTCCAAAGTAGTTAAAATTTGATATCTTATCCTCCAGAGCTCTCATGTTTCGTCTCCCTCTGACATCAGTGCTGCAGGTATTCAGACACCAAACCACGCTCTGATAGACTGATTTCTCTTACCTGAGAGGCAAGCATGTGCTGGGAAAGATGGAATGGGAATGGGTTGGGGGTCCCTCCTGTGCCCTGGGTGGGGAGGCTGCCATTTTCCAAACCGCTCGCTCCAGATACGGAGGCCAAAAGGTGCCCCATGCCCATGGCTGAAAATGCTCCAGGGGCCATGGCAAACTGGCCTGGGTGAAACAACAGCGGCGATCCGGTGTTCAAAGGGTTAAAGAACTGCTGGCTGTGCAGGCCAGACAGAGCCAGGCTTTGTAAGTGTCCCGGGCTGAAGTGTGAGGGGCTCTCGGTCTGGACCATGAGAGGGGAGAAGGCGTCCTTACTGGCACTGATTCCTCCAGCCTCTGAGTCCTTCGTCAAGGCGTCCGACGTGTCCTTCCTGCTTCTGCTGTCCGCTTTCTCCTTCTCCAGATTCCTTATACTGAAAATGGAGTCGTCCTTCTTTTCTGTCCTGGGTTGGTCCCTCACTCGGTCCTCACACCTGGAACTGTACGGGGACACAGGGTCTGGGCCGGGGCTGTTGGAGGCAGTGCAGAGCTCATCTTGATGGTCCAGCTCCTGCTCGCTGTCAGTGCACGTTTTGTCATCTAAAACACACACAAATAAGGAGGTGTGAGCAAAGTGACAAACATTTAAAACACACACCTACACACATGAGTGGCCACATAAGCCCGGTGGGAGCCTCAAAATCTGAAAATCCAGCCGGCATAGTTCCCACCATATGTTCACTCCAGAAAATTAACATGTGGCCTCCATTTTTACATGCATCATTTTTATTTCTGTGATACAAATTACAAGAGCTCCTTTATTACTTTAAAGTGTTCAATGCTTTTGTTTTCAAACACTGGAAAAATAAATCTTCCAGACAAAATAAACCTGGCTGTTTCAATCTGCTCCGAGCCTCTTAGGCACTCAATTAATGGAAATTAAGGGAAGTAAAACAAAAGGATTGGAGCTGAAAACAACAACAAAGATTAGCGAGATTTGATTTGGGGAGCAAATGGAGCAGAATAATGCTGCTAAGAGGTTTATGTTCTTGAAATTGTGAGTTTTGCAAATGCAGTCTTCATAAAGAGAGCAACAAAGTTTAGATTAATGTGTGCAAATCAAGTTGTTTAGAGTTTTTATTATTATGTTTGAACACCAAATTCTTCATGCATCAGGGCCTAAAATGCATCAAAAATGTTAAAGGCTTCATTAATTTTCATTTAGAGCGATAAAAAAAATGCAATAATGTATGCAAATTGCAGCAATGTTGTGGCTGGTATATCCAACTTAAATCATTTAAAGTTTAATTATTTGATTTCAATTTTAATTCTTCCATCCCACCAATATTAGCAACATATGTTTTATACAAATTGGGATTATTTTCAGATGTGGTTTCTTTATTAAAGAAAAAACTATGTAACTGTTCACAAACCAAGTTGTTAAATGTTTATTGTATTATCTCTTGATTCTCTCGAAATGCACCAAATGTTTAACAAAAGCTTTCAAAATTAATAGTTATTGTTATGATAAAAACTACATGTAAAACAATAATACCGGTTATTTTCCTTTAATTTAACTGCAGTGGCATCGTGGCCAGTAAAGTCACTTTAACTCGATAAACGATTAAATTTGAATTCTTCCACTTTAATTTTGCTGCCAGTGTCTAAAAAATATGCACTAGAGCTGAGAAAAATATAAGGCTTAAGAGATATTTCAGGAAATTCTTAAGATATTCATTTTTAAATTAACCTAGCAAAAATTTAACCATGAACAAAACAAGTTGTTAAATGCTTTTATGCTATGTTTAGATAACAAACTGCAGACCTTTGCACCTCAAATGGGCCAGAAAGTTCATAAATACTTGATTCAGATAGTGTTTGATATAACTTTATTGTTTACACTAACTTTATAGTGATACTTTTCTTTCTAGGTTCAGTTTAGTTATGTACATTTTAATAACAATAACTGATTAAAAGACCCTTTAAAAATCATTCTGAATTTTTATTGAGGGCATCTTACTGCCCCGTGAGTGTTGTGTGACCTTCCAACTGCCCAACCCTCTTTTTGGGAACCATTTCTTTTTCAGGGCAGGACAGCTTTGTTTATTGTTAGAATTGAATTCTGCAGAAAATTACAGCCTGTCATTTATTCTTTTCTTTTGATTTGAAACCTCCTACTTATAAGTACATTGGTAAAAATATTTTACACTCAGTGGCTATTTCATCTGGTCCACCTGTTAAAGTTCTCATTAATGTTGACAACATATCTACTAATTACATGGCAGTAACTCAGTGGTTATAGGCTTGTACACATGGTCAAACAACCTGTTGAAGTCTTAACGCAGCATCAGGATGGAGAAGAAAAGGGATTTAAGTGACTTTGAATGTAGCATGGTTGTTGGTGCCAGACGGACTGCTCTGTCAGAAACTGCTGATCTACTGGGATTCTTACACACAACTACTTTTAATGTTTACAGATTGGTGTGAAAATAGCCAGTGAGCAGCAGCTCTCTGGGCCTTGTTTAGGCTAGAGGTCAGAGGAGAATGGCCAGAGTGGTTTGGGATGATAGAAAAGCAACAGGAACTCAAATAACCACTTGTTACAAGCAACGTGTGCAGAAAACATTTTTGAACACACAACATGTCTCAAAGCATTTAGATGGCAGGGTCAGAATTTGATTTAAACGTCATAAAAGCGTGGATCCATCATGCCGTGTACCAATAGTTGGCACACTTTGGGCCCCTCAGTACCAACTAAACATGGTTCAAACCTCACAGCCCACCTCAGTGTTATTGATGACCATGACCATCCCTTTATGATCACAGTGTACTCATGTTGTTATGACTACTTCCAGCAGGATAACGCTTCATGTCAAAGCTTTAATCATCTCAAACTGGTTTGCTAATCATGACAATGACCTCACAGTACTTCAGTGACCTCTACGGTCATCAGATCTCAGTCCAATAGAGCACCTTTGAGATGTGATTAAACAGGAGGTCCACATCATGAATGTGCAGCTGACAGATCTGCAGCAACTGTGCAATGCTATCATATCAACATGGACCAAAGTCTCTGAGGAATGTTTCCTGCACCTTGTTGAGTGCGCCACAAAGAAAACTGCAGCTGGTTATACAGTAGCTGTAGTTTTTGAAGCTGTTGTTACTTTAAGTATTTTATTTCATATCTGTCTGTGTTTTTATGTATGAACATAAAAATCATAGATCAGCCGTATTGAGAGAAGAGAGTGGGATACCACAGCCAATCACTGATTTAAATGAATGAAGTTTAAGTTGATAAAACACAAAATAACTTAAGTACCAGGCCTAAAGCTTAATAAAAAAGATTAACCATCGTTACTACTACTTACAAAAGTATTGCCATAAGATTTAAAATGTTTACCAAGATTGAGTTATTGTCGTTTGATATATAATTTGTCATTTTATGGTCATTTTTATCCATTTATTCACCCTTAACTATCAGTTTATTTTATGCCAATTTCTTTGAAAATATTAGCATTTTGCTGCTGGCCATTGGTAAGAGTTGCTGTGACATTTAACTCATCTGGATTTGAATTAAAAATGACTTTATTTTTGTTATTTCTTTGAAGAATATAACACTAAGATGAGCTCCGTGCATCAACATTCAGCTCAAATGATCCCTCTATGAAGTTTGATCCCAATCACCCAGCCCCAATTTATTCTCTCTCACCATGCCCAAACAAATGACCATATATGGACCTTCAAAGTAGGAATAAATAAACTGCTTCTTACCTCGGCTGGGCCTGCTGAACCTTAGCGGGCTTGAACCCCCACCCAGTGGGGAGTGGACCGTGTCTCTGCCTGCTGGAGGCTCGCTAGAGGAGGCATCCGAGTCTGCACCCTCCCGGTCCCCTTTACACTGATCCTCGTACATCCGCAGAGAGGGCATGGTCAGCTGTTTCCTGCAGATGATAATAATAGTAATAATAGTAAAAATAGTAATAATAGTAATAATAATAGTAATAGTAATAGTAATAGTAATAGTAGTAATAATAGAAATAGTAGAAGTAAGGGGTCATGGTGGTTTGGCTGTTACACCATGACTGAGTACGATAAAACTGTGGACACACACTGTAACTGAATTATTAATGACTCCTGCAGGTGTTTTGTACCTTTTCTCTCGCCGTCCATTCCCCGTGTCCCTGAATCCTTTGGCGAAAGGGTTGTTGTCGATCTTCAGCTGCGTGATCTGTCAACAAAAACACAAACATACAAACACGTGAAATTTAAGAATCCATGTTCTGCACAGTATTAAAGCTCTGGTCTTTCTTTACACCAGCAGGGGTGCTTTGAGAAAGTTGGGGGCCCCAGGCAAAGATCATCAGATGCCCCTGGGCCCCCCATGAATCCTTAGTCTTAAGAAGGGCTCAAATATGATTTCATTTTTAAATAACTTTTACTTCAGTGAAATCTTATGTTTTTGGAGCACCTCAAGTGAGACGATGCTTCTCAATCCACCCTCCTCAAAAGCATTTTTGGAAGCATTTTTTTTGCTTAATTGTTTATCCCCTTAATTCATACCATATTTCTGGAACCAAAATTTCCTCTTCCCCTAGAAACCTATGTTTCCCCCTGTGAGGGAAAAATGAAGAATCAGTCCTCTTGGGGTCTTGTATCCCTCGGGTGCCCAAGTCATAGTTATTGCACTTAGAGACATTTATATTAACTCAACATTGATGTGATATTTGTGTCAACTCACAGTGCAATAGTGCTTTGTGGGAACATGAGACAGCGTGACACGATACGAGCTGTGTTTAACATACACACAAAGACCCACTCATTCAGTGCTACTCTCCCCTACTGAGTCTGTATGCTCCCCTCTCACTAATAAAATCTGATACACATTTTTATCTCAGGTGCACATGATGTCTGCATTAGAACTGACCTGTTTAGTTTTTTCCGGTCAGAAACAGATGTAAAAGAGGTTTGACTCGATAAATGATACAGTTATGGTTTTCAAATGCAGACAGTTAGTGATAAGATGAAGCTTCACGGAACAATCATACAGACGATAAACGGAATCGTTATGGCCAGCATCTCTTCCATATTTTACGAACAATGCTACCTAAAATTGCGACTGTAGAATTATGATTATTTTAAAGACAAGTGTAATGAACAACTTCTCTGTAACTGTTTGTTCAGCAGTACAAACATTGGTGATGAATGTCTTGCTGAACTCTTAAAATTGTTTTTATCATGGTTTTATATTGGTCAGTTTGATGAGAACTTTGGCCTGAGGCATCACATTTGTGGTGATAATCCTCATGAAAAGGACTTCAGCTTCTTTGAGGTGCATACTGTTTTCTTTATTTATACCCTTGACGCTTCTCATTAATTACATTTGACAGAAACAGTCAATGGATTTTTGTGGAGCTTTTTAAGAGCTGAAGTGTTTTAATCTTTCTTTGTGTTTAAGTCAAATGAGCGAGAGAGAGGGCAAGTCTGCACCAATAAGCTGGCATAGTCGAGGACCAAGGAAAGATTTAACTTTTGTACAATCCGAATTTATCTAAATTTACGTCTAAAATTACTGTTTATGATTAAATGTAGATTTTAATTGCACAAAGGGTGAGATATTACAATGTAATCCGTTTAAGTGCCTAGATTACCTTTTGTGTTGTATAAAGAAATGCAGCTTATTTTTTCAGTCAGTCAAATTATCCAGTTTAAGAATTTTTGTACTATTGATTAAAATTGCTCTTGATCCACCTTACAAGCTGAAGGAAATGAATAAGGAGTTGAAAGGTTGGCAATATTTTACAATATTTGCACCCCTTCCCACCAGGTTCACCCACTTTTTCAAATATTAGCAGTAAGACGCTGGATTAGTTTTGCTTTAATGATCATGAAGTTGCTCTGCTCCACCCTCTGTTTTTTAAAAGTTGCCAACATATTTGTGAAATTAAGACAGTATACATGTATTTACCTGCAATATTTTTGGCCAAACAAGTGTGCAGCAATGCGAAAACTTCAGAAATAGAACGATTAACACAGATTAAAGCAAAACAACCTGAGATAGAAAATATAATATGGAGGACTATCTTTCTGTTAATATATTAATGTTATAAAAATGCCAGAGAGTCTATTGAAACTGTATAAAATGCATTATTAAGTTAATCAATGAGCCCTAAAATGATTAATTAAAACTGAAGTCTTCTCCGAATCATCATTCAGTGAGGTCAGAAATTGTTTAATATGAAGATGGAGTTATTCATGTCTGGCAATTCATTTCTGATGATCTTAATTATCCAGTTATTCAATTTGTGCAGTGTAAAATAAGTTTTGATCCCAGCAATTTGGGAATATCACCATAATGCAAAATTATTTGAGAATCAGTTGAAGAATCTAAAAAATATGCAAATTAATGATTATAAAACTGTCATTCATTACCAAGGTGCACTTAAGACAGTGTCAGGTGGGTAATTTTAGTAATTAAATTCTAACAAAATCACATTTCCCATATCATCATGACAAAAAAGATTGAAATTAAGAAAAGATGTAGAAAATATTTGCTAAAGTTGATGGAACTGGCAAGAAGCAAGGGCAATTTCACCTGTTTGTCTGGATGTTGCCAAATATTTGTGCAACTGAGACGTGTGCACTAAGTTGCCAGGGAAAATAGGAAAGAGTGTTGCCTAGGTTGCAATAAAAATGAATTAAATCTCAGAAACATAGAATTTAATTGCGTAAAATATCCAAAACACACTCCTGATCCCTTATCTCAGACATATCTCAAATATGGTGCTCATGATGGTGTTATGTGGAGACCCACTGGAACACGAGACCCCTGACATTGGCCTACTTAACCTGAAGCTACCACTGTCTGAGTAAAAGATGAATTGTTGGAGCAGTCTAATACCTGGTGCATGTATGGAATAACACACAGAGCATCTTGTTGGACTGGAGCCATGCGGGCCTCATATTTGCATTATTAATAAAAACGTAATGACGGTGCGTTATTCTCATTGGTCCCTAGAGAGAAATTCTGCCACGAAATATTCGTCTTTCGGGGCCACAGAAGCCTCAGGGCCCCCTCTCCCCAGATAAAAACATAAAAAAGCAGAGGGAGCAATATTGAACAGATGACGATCATATCCATTATTAATCACGCGGTTTGGAGCGGGCTGCTGCAGCTGCTGTTGATTCCCGGCACGTCTCAACGTGAGGCCTTTATGCACGAGCGTGGCTCCTGCACGTGCAACTCCCCGGATCCTGGGGGCCCTTGAGTGGCCCCTGAACAGGTCGCTTGAGTGTGTCAGCGTCTGTCCACTATTGCTGCAGGCTGACCAGCCTTTTAAATGGCCTCTAATCGATGGTGACTCTTCCCAATAAAATTTTACAAGAAGAGACCCCCCCACCCCCGCCCCTGCCTCACTTCTCACCGTCACCCCGCCGGACACAAGCTCCAATTAGCTTCATGGGGAGGATAAAGAGGAAGAGGAGGGGGCTTACATTAATACCATCAAATAAACACACAAACAAACCCCAAATCCTGATCTAGGCCGGATTTTTGTCAACGAATACTGCATTCAAGGACGGCTGATTTTAAACTCCCACACATGCTTAACCTAATCTAAAATATCCTAAATTTAACAGAACCCGATTCTGTTATGCTGGATTTTAATATAAGGGCACAAACCTCGATAAAGGCGTGCCAAACATTTTACGCACAATGAGAAAAATCCCTGTACCAATTCTCATCTGAAAAATCCTCGATTTAAGGAATCATACTTACAATACAATCAAGTGGTGCTGCTTTAAAACACACACACAAACTCCCTGCCAGAATACAGTACAGTAAATACCATGTAACGATGACAACAATTCACACATCTAATCTAGGCTACTCATGTACAACTTGAAGAGTTTTATTCGAAATGATGGATTTTAATAAACCCAAATAAACTTGGGAGTTGTTGATTTATTTTCCATCACAACTTCAGCCCTTGATGAAAAACATTGTATTTTTATGGACCCGAACAAAACAAAGATGTCTGCCAAACACTTATTTGAAATGTGTTAGATTTAAGGAACCATTTACAAACCGTGATTCAGATGTGCTGGATGTCATAACATTCATGTGCAAAACCCTAATTAAAGTGGACGTCAAGTTCCGTTAACAACCTCAACTCAAAAATCCCGATATTTAGCAAACATGAATTATATTGTGCCAAATACTGCCGATGACTTCCTGCGCAGATTCAGCCTTCTTACTAAAAACGCTTTTAAAGACACCTAAACAAAACCAAGAGGTTAAGACTACTGATTTAAAGTAGCATGCAAAATTTTGCTGAAAAAACTCAATTTAATAAACAAATTCAGTCGAAGTTCAAGTTCACTGACTATAAACGCACTTATGCACGAATCAGTGCGTAATTTTTCGTCAGCAACTTGGAGTTAGTGTAATCACCGTTTTACAAAGCCTAATTTGATTGTGCTAGATTTTCTTAATTTTCATGCACAAATTCGAACCCTTTATTGAAAAATGATGGAGCCTTGTGTCCAAACCAAACATCGCACGAAATGTGCTCCAGTGATGTACATACAAAACCTCATTTGAAATTCCGTCGATTTAAGGAACCACACAAACTCCGATTCACACACGCTTTACTTTACTACACGTTCACAAAACCACAATGTATGTGTGCTTTATGGTCATCAACAGCCTCAAATCAGCTTTTTATGATACCTTGATGTACACACGCTGTTGATGTTTAATGCACAAGTTTTAAAACCTTGATTCAAAAGAAGTTTTTATCACCCCATAAATAAACCTCAAAACCAAAAGTCACTTACAAATCCTTATTTCAAATATACCTGATTAAGGGACAGTGTGCATGTAGGTACAAACGTGTGCAAACAAACATATATTCAAACATGATTTGTGTTTATGCGCTATGTTGCATCTCAAAACAGACGTGGAAATATTTAAAGCCTAAAAGTTAAATTCATTTGTGCTAGACTTGTTTGTCATTTTTTTCTTCCAAAACAAAATGAAATCTCATTGAGAAGGTGTTAGATTTTTATAAACCCAGGCAAACCTCACACCTGACATGCCTGGCATTAAACATTCATACAAAACCTCATCTGAAATATGTTTAATTTAAGGGACCACACTCAAATCTCTAGATAGTGATTGATTGTGAATGAAACACAAACTAAACTCCTCCTGATACATTCAGATACTAACATGGATTAAAAAATGGTGGATTTCTAAAACTCATATGAAAATTCAAACCAAACTCTTCTGACTATGATGACACATGCAAAATCTCATTTGGAATATGCTTGACTCAAGGAACCTTTCACAAACCCCAAATTGGATATATACTTTATATCAAGACACATATAGAGAAACATGCTCTAAGACCCCAGGTCTGAACTTTTTTATTTTACAAAGCTTAACCATAATTCTAATTGTTTTGGATTTTATTCTTCATTGTGTTTACACGAACCTAAAACCAAAACAAACTTCAAACCTAAAATTCTGGGTTTAAGAATTTTAATACAAAAATCCATCTTAAGATTATTGATTTTAGGAACCAAATAAAAATCTTGTATCAAAAAAACTTGATTTTGATGGATTGTCTCTCCAAAATCTCCTGATGTTTCAGACCTCTACAAAACTTCATTTGAAACAAGCTCAATTAAAGAATTCAAAATGCTGGACTTGAAAACACACAAGTCCAAAACCATCATAAAGGTGTGTAATGAAGCATAAATAATCTTTAATTGGAATTTATGTTTTTATCAAAACTTAGAATGCATTTTGCAGGAATTTGTTGATTTTTAATTCACATAAAACTCCAATTAAAAAAGAAAAGAGTCTGACTGTAATACACACACACAGACAAATCATCATGAAGAGCATGCTCGATCTAAGGAGGGACACCTAAACCTATATTAAGGCATGCTGAAGCTTAAAACACACAAACCACCGCTCTGAAAAAATCCTGGATTTCGAAACTCGTCACAAACCTCTATTTAGATGAGACAGATTATCATAGACCTTAACACCTCAAGCAATAAATACATAAGTAAACACACACACACAAAAGCTCATGCTCAATTTAAGGAGTCATGTGCAGACCTTGATATGAGGAGTTTTAAACAAATACAGAAGAAATATTACATGAAAAAATACTATATTTTGGATTATTTGAAAGCTACACCTTTGATTGAAAAAAAGCCTTTTGGCCTTAAAGCTGTATATAAAGTCAAGTTTTTTTTCTTTCATACATATGAACTAAAATCTTTTTTAAAAAACATGCACACATTATTCTTTATTCCCTAGGCGATGCAAATCCTCAATTTTGCTGGATTTAGCACAAACCATGACATTATATGCAGTTTTAATGTACAAATCAAACCCTTTTTGCAGAAAAAAACTGTTCACTTTAATAAAGGGTAGAAGCTCAACAAAAAAGCAAAACTTGTACAAAACTTCCATGACATTAAAGCAATTATTTTGCTATTTGAAAACTAATCTGCAAACCTTCCTTCTGCCTGTGAATAAATGAAATTAACTAAAATCAGATTTACCAGATGAATTACAAATGCACAAAATGGTCAACGTAATATTTTAGCATGCATCAAAACCTTGATCATTTCATAATTTCTAAAGACTGACATAACTTACGGTTTATTCTGTGTCGGCCATATTTGTTGCCACATTGAAAGCCAACAAACAAACACGCTCTCCACATTTTACGCCCAATTTATCCACCTCTGGTTAAGGTTAATTGCGCGTTTCTTGCGCACGGATTCCTGATAAAACACCTCCACCAACCAGCACACAAAAACTCTGGCTTCAAAATTTGAATTCATAGTCAGAGAGATATCAGCTACACCCGCAAGTCCAGGCAAAACAGCAATTACAAAAATCAAGTGGGACATGGGAGTCCTCTGCAGGGAAATTAGGCGACCTACAAAATCAGATTAAGTCTTCAGGGGATGACGGCGGGGGGAGGGGAGAGAGGGAGGGAGGGGGGGATGTAGGACATTTATTATGCAAAGTATAGCAGCCATATTAGAGGCAGTTTGTCCAGTGTGTGTGTGTTTGACTGTGTAGAGGGTGTGTGTGTGTGTGTGCAGGGACTCACCTTGTCGTTCTGGTACGCGGTCACAGCCACGAACTCGGTCTCCGGGAACACGTAGGTCCTGAAGGTGCTGTATGGGAGCTTCAGGATGTCGTTGGCTCGGACGATGTGGAACCTGGGCTGGTACTTGTGCATGGAGTTGAGAATTGTCTGGACCAACACACACGAAAACACACAACTTTGATGTGAATACCACGACTTATGATGCCAAAAATAATGCATTTATTTAGATGAGAGGGCCACACACCAATAAAGCATCAAAAAGATGATTGCCTGAAACTCTTTCAAATACAAGGGCAAAAAAACTGATTAAAATATGCAAGTGACAGCTTTCGATTAAAGCAACGACACTGGGAAAAAAGGAGATAACAATGACGTCATGTCATAATATAAAAAAACTAAAATTGCAAAAATATTTTGATGATGTTTGTAGAATTGTGTGAAACTGGCTGTTTTTGGTTGTGACTAAAATATATAATTTATATATTTTTGGGGTTGTTTTTAAAATAAAAGGTGACTGTAACAATGATTTGCTTAAATTGGTAATTACATTGTACAAACATATTGGCAGTGAATGGAAAACATGGTGAAAGCTTCGAGAGCGCACACAACCAAAGTACAACCTACTTTTCCAAATGTTGCAGACCAACTGGTGTCAGTCTACAATATTTTTGTCAAAGAAGAGGGAAGATAGCATTCTGTAGTTGCAAGAAAAGGTGACAAATAACCTTTTAAGTGCAATAAGATGGATATAAAAGTAAAATAATTCGGAAAATATAGTTCCATCAATAAAATCCAAGGTTATTAGAGATTCTTCTTATCATTAGTAAAATGCATAAACTGGAAGTTTTTGGATAAATAGTAAGCCCGTGCCCCTTGATGGAGAGCAGCTTGGCTTAAGATGGACTTGTGCTTGAAATTATCACCCACCAGGGTGTAAAACTGCTCCAATTGTGGTACAAATTTCAAATAGCCATCAAAAACAGGGTAGGTCCATTCAGACATATATTATCAATGACTAGATATGTGTCAAAGTCATATTTAAAAACGGCGATTCATGTTTCAATCGACTGGCAGCACTTATATTCTGGCCTGATCATGTTTAACCCTCTCCATATGAGTCCTCGTGGCTCATCTTTGTTGTTGGTGCTGGTCTGAAGACTGTGCGTCTGTAATTAACACGACGAGAAGGAGCAAAAACACAGAGCAGGCCACACATGTTGTCATGAAGACTCACAACCACAGCAGAAAATATGATTTGATGCACTTTCTATCTTTCATTCATGTCTAATTTACCACCAAGTATGGACACATTACAGGCTGCTGGAGCCGCAGGGCCTGCTGTTTGACATGCGCACTGTCCATCACTTCAACACTAAAACATCAGCCCGAGAAAGTCGAGCGAAAATGAAGGAGCAATTAAAGTGCAAACAAAGCGTCAGTGCCAGGTAGAAAAAGGTGATGGAATCATAAATTAATCCTGACAAATAAGCAGCACTTGCATGTGTAAATACGGAGAGGACATACAAACAAACGTGCCTGTAACCGATTGCAAATTTAGACTGGCATGTAAATGCTGGATTTGTTTCCAGACGGAAGCACACTTTGCCTGCCAGTCAGATGGACCTTCTCAGACATTTAACATTTGACCTCGTTGAGTTTTTTTATATCTTCCAGTCTCCTTGAACGTTACTCAGCAGTGAAGCTATGCCAAATACTTAATTTACGCAGGGATAACATTGTGCCTTAAACGTGCGTAAAATGCAACATACAAAACAATACTCACATAAATGCGAAACAACTGAACAATTTTAGGTTATATTCCCCCTTTAAAACCCCCAGACTCAAACTGCTCCATACCATTTATAACTTATGAGAGGTTACAGGTTGTAGGGGGTATTAAACGCGTCTGTCAGCTCCGTTATTTAAGCTCATTTAACGCCATTTCGCTGTTGCCCGATTTCATGATACACCTCTTAATCCTCTTTATAAACACTCAGCTCTGATATGATGGCGGTGTTTTTATTCCTGTGATAAAACCACAGTCAGGAATGAGGCATTAAAAGTCTAAACGTGCTCTCACACAGGCCCCTCGCTGCTGTGGCACGGCTTGGATGAAGTCTTGGAGGAGAAAACGCAGGCTGATAATAATTTGGAGAGCTTGAGGGAAACATAAGCTCAGAGTATGTCAGCGGCGGTGGGAAGTCAAGTGGCGACAAAGTGTCAACAGCTTTGGAAGTAATAACATCCAGCAGCAAAAATTCACTCATCTATAAACGCATGTATTATTTATTTTAGGGCTATTTTACGCACACGGAAATGTAAAAAAAAATCCAACCTTGCGCACTCAAAATTCTCTTCTGAGATTTTAAAACAGGTCTTCAGGTTTGAATTGGGGACATTTTGGGGGAATTATTTCCAGTTTCCAGTGGCATATTGTTATTATTTTGCAGCCACGTTGACCCACTTTGCCTCCATATGCTCCATGAAAATTTAATATTGACTTAAAATGAAAGGAAAGGAGAACATGATTTCAGAGGATTGTTTTTGTTTCTTTATCTTTAAACCGTATAAAATAAGAACAAATGTTAGAGACTGATGTGGACCAGCTTTTGGTTAAATCTGTGTGAGGATTCAAACTTTGAAACATAAAAAGTTCAAGCTTACAAAAACAGCGTTGGTGACTATTCGATTTATTTTTTATTCCAATCTCTTTTTTTTCGTTATTATTTTCTGCTCTTTCTTTGGATGGCACAAAAAGCACAAAATAAGCCACAGCCTGTTCAGTATGTGTAAAATGACCTAATTTTGGTTTTCTTTTGGTAAAATATTGTCCATTAAACCGAATTAACATGTCAATTCGCACTGGCTCATCTGGAGTCACCTCCTGCACTGGTGTCAAACTCTTCACACAAAGTTCAAGAGGGATTTAGAAGTGTTTGTGTACTCACAAATCCGTGTTTGTCTGATATGTTGTTGGTCAGTTTGAGTTTATGGAAAGCAACAGGCTTGGCCATCCACTGCTCGCCCGTGGCCGGGCTGTCCGGGTGGATATACATCCTTTTGGGCATCTCCGGGTCGGCTTTCCCCGCCACCATCCAGCGAGAGTTGTGGAACTTGTACCGGCAGTCGTCCGCCGCCACGATGTCCATGAGCAGGATGTATTTGGCTTTTTTATCGAGCCCGTTTATCCGTACTTTGAACGGGGGGAACATCCTCCTACACACACATATGCACACCAAACACACGCACGCGCACACACACACACATACACCGAGTCAGCCTAAACAGCAACATCAACACGGAACAGTTGAATTAACGTGACAAAAAGAGGCCGTGAAGGCAACGCGAGGAAAACAAGAGGAAATATTTTAATAGTCAGACATTACGCACAATTACGCGCGAGCAACACAACAAAAACCTTGTTTTAAGTGTGTGTCTGGGTGTGTGCACGTGTGTGTACGTTGTCCACAGCGTGCACTACAAAGCTGAGCAGTATATTTATGACCACAGCTCCTCACGTCCTGCAGCTTTTTGAAGTGACAGCCTGTTTATAAAAGCCAGGAGCTCTGCTGCCTCCTCACAGCGCACTTTAAGGAGATAAATACGCGATAAAAGCAGAAAATATTCCAAATATTTACTTTGATCAGGGTGGAAAAGTGTCATAAATATCTCGAATTAAAGACACGCTTTTCAAAAACGGACTGCTTTGAGTAAAAGTGAAGGTACTTGAGGTGTTTATGGACGACTGGAACTTCATTAAACACATCAAATGCTCTATCATGGACGCTCCAGACTTAAATATATTCTCTGCTAACAATTCAAAATCATGTATTTGTAGCATAAATGTTCATCTTTTATCTATTTACTGAATGATATTTTTCCAATGTGAGATGTTATACAGCTATGTGAGAGTGATTAAAAAACATCTGAATCATAGTTCTTTTCCTCATTTACGAAGATTCGTTTCATCTGCTAATGGAACAGGCTTGTAAACCTTCTCTTAGCCAACATATACAAATAAAGAACAAAACTGTGCCACAGAGGAGCCTTTATCGTACGCTTCACTGCCATGTACGTTGGTGGTGTTAAGGTGGAATAAACTGGCACTTCATTGATCCAGTTCATTTTTGAAAAACTTTAGAGATTTTTTTAATAATAAAAGAATTCAGCTTCATGCATTCAACATGATGTAGATGATATTTGAATGATTTCAGTCAGACAAAATCAAGTTCAAATAGGTATTTATGTGGACTAAACAACCCATGTGCACACAACACCACGGTTTTTGTTTTGACGTTAGTTTTTTATTCATAAATCATTTTGCATTGCGTTTTTTTTTTATTTATTTTGTGTTTATATTTCTTTTGTGTGGACTCCAAAGGGAGTTTTCTGACACCTGACTCATATACAGTGTAAATAAATATATATATAAAAATCAATAAAATAAATAAATAAATAATCGGAGGTGAAGGCGAGACGATGTGGCACAGGCCTGACGCGCAGGGCTGCCGGGAAGAAACGCGAATGACATTTGACAAGATATGGTAACCCTCTTAGGATGATATGGGAAAGTACTAATATTCCTTGTGAATATTAGTATTTTCTGTGCCACAGTGTGGATGATTTATGCCGGAAAAGGCGCTGCAGGGGCCGGGATAGTGTCTCGTTGTCTCGCGCTGCTCTTGGATTTTTTGTTTCCTTCATTTTTATTTTTCGTTGGTTGGCTTTAATTTTGGAATATTTTAAGCAGTATGTGAAATCTTTTGAGCTTTCTCTTCGTCTGTTATCGTGTTTAACGTCTGAAAGGCGAAATAAAAATGTGCCCGAAAGAAAATGATCGGAATTAAATGTCTTTTTGGCAGCTACAAACTCGTCTGTTGGGGCTCATTCTCGATAAATGCTGTCCAAATGCGCTTGAGGTTTATTTAAAAGAAAGAAAGAATAAACGGGAATAAATCGCTATTTAGTGGTTCGTCAGCTGCGGTTCTTTTGCTCCATGAATGTACCCAAACGCGAAGATTTAAATAAAAAAGAAGAAAAAAGAAATAATGATCGAGGAGTTGGAGATTCCTACCTCCCAGACTTGGTAATAACCATCTCCGTGCCGAGTTTATGAAACTGGTCCCACAGATCCTTGGCTTCCAGTGTAACTTTGGGATCGTCGTCCACCTCCTCCTCGGGCTCCAGGCTCTTCATGCTGCGCAGATGAGCCGCCTGATGGTGGCTGAGGGCCGGGTGGAGCGCAGCCTCCGCCGCCCCGGCCAGCCCGTGGTCCGGCAGGGGTTTGGTGAGCGCCCCGGGAGGGAGGCTGAGCGCCGGGAAGAAGGAAGGCTGCGCGGCCGCGAGGAAGGCGGACATGGGGAAGTCTGAGGGCCGGTGAGCGTGGAAAGGGTGATAAGCCATTGCAGTCCCTGTAAAAACTGGATCTCTCATCGGTGCATCCACAAAAAGCGAAGTGAAAAAAATTCAGATTTGTTGTTATTTATCAGTCGTATTTCCCCGCAAACTCCGCGAGCTGTGGAGTTCGTGTTCGCGCGTCAGGATTCCCGCGCCGTGTCAAACACACAGCGCGTAATCACGAAGGAGAAAAGGCAGAAAAAGGAGAGCCCGGGGTGCGCTGAGTGTCCTTTGGTCCCTCCGTGGGTCGCGGATCGGTGCGAAGGCAAAGCCCGGCCGTGTGCGCGGAGAGCCTCACAGTTTCTGCGCTTCAGTCATCCCACACTGACACACTGAGGAGATGTGGCCCCGTTCACTGCAGATCTGTGACTATCTCACATGTCCTTCCTGCCTCCATCCCCAACACTAATGAACCAAGCCCCTTTGATTGCTGATTTTACGCTTTCTGGACCAATTGTGGGCCCCTATAGGCGTGGTTCTGACAGCTCGGAGAGCGAGGAGGGAGGGGGGACGAGAAGGTGTCGGAAGCATTAGCAGTAAGAAAACATGTCAACAGAATAAAATATTAACCAATGACAGGAAAGATCGGGAAATCCCACCCCCATTTCCAAGCCAAGCAGCGGGTCAGCCCTCAGTAGTTGGCCGGCGAAGGCATCACCTCTCCCGGCGTGCGTTTTTGAGCAAAGTCCCCTCCAGCGAGCCGGTCCACAGCCTCCGTGTCCAAAACTCTGCTCCACAGAGAGGGGCAGCTCCACCTCAGCCCCTCTGCGAACACTCTCTTAATGACTGGCAGTTTTTTTCTCCGCTCAGGCTGGATCTGCTCCACTCCAGCCCGGGCTCTGTGAGCTGTGCTCCAGCCGCACTGAGACGCTCATCTGCGCGCTCTCCTGATCGAGCTGACGGGGAGGCAGCAGCGTCAGAGAGAGAGAGGGAGAGAGAGGGGGACGAGGCTGGAAAAGACAAAGCCAGATGCTGCTGCGTGGAGACAAAAAGAGGAAACCAGATGAATGATGATGAGTG
Organism: Scarus forsteni; assembly: GCA_036419115.1. Lineage (NCBI taxonomy): Eukaryota > Metazoa > Chordata > Actinopteri > Labriformes > Labridae > Scarus > Scarus forsteni. The sequence continues at coordinate 2,222,197 of JAZDUH010000198.1, forward strand.
AATTTTGAGAGAAAATCAGGGTGAGTGCTCACTTCGATCTTTGAGAGTTCATGAAAGTTTTTGAAAGCTTTTAGTGGCGCCAAATCAGCCTTAAAAATCACGAATAGAGACTTTAAAAAGTTCAAATGGTGCAGGTTTTAGTGCTTTCTGTGGACTTTCGTCTCAATGCCACATCAAACCAGCAGCGCTGATATGATTTAAGGCTCGGGTTGGGGCTCAGGGTTGCACCGTGAAATCTCCGGCAGGTTGTATTTTGTCAAAGCGGAGGACAGCGCAGGGCTCCGGGAGCCACGAGCCCCCCCTCCCCGCACCACCACCACCACCACCACCAGCAGAAGCAGCAGCAGCCCCTCTGCTCACCCTCTGCACATTCCCCCTGATTGCCTCGGTGGGTTAAAGAGCCGCTCGGCGCCAGTCTCCACAATAAGAACAGCCTCTTGTCTCTTTGGATTTGGCCTGAAGTCTTCACGTGCCTGTCGCTCCCCTGCTCTCAGTCAGGACTCGGTGTCAGGAGTAATTTTTTTTGTTCTGAGTAAACATCTGCTCTCTCGTGCTGATGTGGGTCATAAAATGTGAAACAAAAAGTGATAATCCCGCTGAATGAGGCAACTGCGCATTTCCTATTTAGCGGCTTCGTTTAACAGCCACGCTAAACACTTAGAGAAGTAGGGCTGGACAATGTGGACCAAAAACCACATCCCAATATTTTGCCTAAATGGACATTTAGACAGGTATTTTTTTACAAGAGACATGACCAATAGTTGCCACAAAAGCAGAATTAAAACCTTTGGAGTGATGTTAACACAAATCAAACATTACTGAAGTTTTATGACGCAATAGTAAGTTAAAACAGGTCATATATGTACAATTTTGGGAAATTTATTGTATTTAATTACCATAAAGAGCGTACAATGTCCTGCACACTGTCTTATGTAGGCAAAAATGTGAGCTACAGTTGAAGAGGCAAGTGAAACTGGCAAGAAGCAAAGGAAAACCTCTCATCAGCATTTCATGCCACTCATCCTAGACACCCATTAACGAGCAAATTCTTGTATTTCATCATCAAAAATCGCAGACAGACTCCTGCTCACTGTCTGAATTGGACTAATAGGTTGGCAGCACATTGAAAAAGTAAGTGAAGGTGGCAAGGAATGAGGGAAACCCTCTCCTTGTTAGGCGTAGGACCTTTAATTTTCCTGCCATGATTTCAAACAAAAGCAAAATAATTCAAGTTCTGATCATAATATTTTTAAAAGTGCTACTAGCATATATCAAGTTATTTTCCTTTTGATTAAAATAATGCAGTCTGGAGGTCAGTAATCATGTTACTGTCAAATTATTTTGCTGTGAACAGTCTATTGAGCATCGGGCCTGCAATCAATCTATTCTCTAAACGTTAAACTATAGCAATATTTATGGTACTTTATGTTTTCTATTAATATGTAAGTATGTAAAAACTTTATAGACTGCCCACCCCATTCAGAGGCTATAAAAATGTCTTGATCAATATTTAGAGACTTCTTGATATTCGAAAATGCCTGATATCTACTTCAAGAGACCTCTCCAAATGAATAAAAAAGGCAGTAAAACAAATAAAGTCCTATGTTTTGAAGGCAAAGTTAACAGTATTTTTACCTTTAAATTACTCAAGAGTCCACAAAACTGCAGCAGTGTGCGCTTGTGTGGCAGATCCAGCATGTTATGTGATTTAAGAGCATGAAATGTTTACACATCTCCGCTGCGTTACACACTTGTTGCTCGGCGTCCACCGCACTGTTACAGCCATGCGTAAAGAGGCAGGAGGCCGAGGAGCAGCCACAGTACAAGAAACTGTGACACCAAAAGGTGCAGGGAACACATATGATATATCAGATATCGCTCTCAAAAGAATCAAATGCTCTCCAATGGAAGCATCTTTTTAAGAAATCAGTAAAAGGTGGGGTTTTAGCTAGACGTTGGAGATAAACCTCACAATAATTGGCCTCACGCGTAAAACCACCTGCAATAATTCCTGCCTCCTTGTATTTCAGTTGTGTTGTATGTTCACGGGCAGCTGTCTTGTTTGTAAGCTTCAGCACCTTCAGTTTGATGGATTGACAAAGATGCAGCATTGCATTGCAGACTCGGACAGGCTTCTTCTTGCGCAAAAAAAAGGAAAACACATTAGCCACACATGGGGGAGGATAACGGTTTTTCTGCCGGAATACTCAGCTGGATAATTGTATCAACAATGCCCGTGCAAATTAGTCACCATTTATTTGTTCTGTGCCGTCAGGGCTGCAGAAATCTCCATTACGCGCGATTTAAAAGTCATTAAGTCCGAGGAAGGAGGGCTGCTGCGCGAGGCGCTGATACATGAACATATCCTCTGTGCCGAGGATTAATGCGGACAATAATATGCTGCTTACACTTGAGCTTTATTTGGGTGTTAGTTAAGGATATAGAGAAAGGGAGAGAAAGATATTTGAGGGTTTGTCAACTCCCAGTTCTGCCGTTTTAAATGATTATGGCACATTAAAAAATGAGTGAACTATCTGTATCAATAGCTCAACTTTTAACCCCCATAATGATCTTGTGGTGCCAACATGAGGATGATAAGAAGCTATCACAAATTTTCCCATGACAGTGGGTATCAGCTTGTGGGTCAGGACCCAAATTTGAGTCACAGAGCCATGAAAATAAGAGCAACAGGTCTGAGGAGATGGCACATCCATACATTTTGTTTTACATTAACTGCAATGTACTTTTTCTATTTTATTTATCCTAGGATTAAAAAAGCTGCTTGGTTTCTACATGAACATTGATTAATCAAATTTTCAGGAAAACAATGAAAGCATACTCACAATCACAGGAAATGTAGTCAAACAAAAAAAACTAATTTGCCTTTTTGTTTAGTTTTTTTCACATTTATTTATTCAATTTAAAGTCAAAACTATGACATCCTTCATTTATAATGCGCTGAGACATTTTTGGACATTTAAGTCATGGCTACTCACAATGAGGAGGTGGTTGGTGCTGAGGCTAGAGCAGCACATGCACCCTGTCATCATAAACATTTGTAAGGAAAGCTTGGTATTTGTTGCTGACATGACGTGAATGGGTTTTGGATCTTGAATTTCCTTTGAATGTCAGTGTGTTTGAAATCATGCATGCAACAGTTTCACTGATTATGTGATGCTGGGATGGTAAATTATCTTTAGAGTGCAGAATTTTTCAAACTTTAAACCTAAAAGTGGGTCAACCTGAGAGTTCAGAGGTTAAGTTTAAGATTTTTTGATGTAAAAAGTTGTCAGCACATATTAATTTTACCATCAGGCTTAGAGAGGGGACTGGCTGTGGTGTTGTGCTGCACGGGGGCTCAGTAGAGTGACCAGTTAATTTTAAGGATCAGGTCTGTACTCATACTTATATCATGCAATGATGACAATGACGATGGTTTAAAAATGGGTGACGTGCCATGGAGGGACCCACTTGCCCAAACACTGAAAACTTTTTCGTGCAACTTAGACAAAGTCAAAACAATAACTTACATTTCTTGGTGATTTTTTAGGAATTAGATTAAAATTTCAAAATAACAAGGATTTTTTTTTGTTGATAAATAATTCAGCAGAAAAGTCAACATTTCCAACCAGCTTTTCCAAACTTTGCCCAAAATTGTGCAAGTCCATCACTAAAATATAATGTTTATCTCGAACCAAAATCATCTCTTCAAGTTGCAAACAAACTTCTCAGTCGCATTCAAATTTGATGAAATAAGCAGTGTTTGGAAAAATCAGTGAAACTGGCTTGGGCGAGACAGTGCATCAAGACAAAATGTTTTATTTGTGGAATGGTGTTCTCCTGAATTATGATATCTTCATGTACTTTAACATTATGTAGACACATGTCTCTCATTTAGGTTAAAAAATCTGCAGGGAAATTTCTGAATAATGTTGCCATTACACAAACGTCAGCAATATCTGGACATACAGTAAAAAAGTAACTTTTCCAAGTGCTGCAAAAATATTTGTACAGTTTTATCAGTAAGAGCAGCATCCCAATTTGGAAAAAAATATGTTATTTCTGAAAGAAAATATAAAAAATTGCAAGCAAGCTCCCCTGAGACTTTTCAGTTTTAAGGTAATGTTTATGTTTGAGATGTTTCTGAGGTTATAACATTTTATTGTTAGCAACCAATGTGGGCAATTAAGACAAGGCTCCCCATCATTTTCAATTTTGTCACTGTTTCCAGCATGTTGATTTAGAAAAAATACGATTTTATCACTGAAGAACAAGTAAAAGTTGCAAACAATCTCCCCTGACATTGTCTTTATTGCACAAATCAGCTGCTGATCTCTGGACAATTTGGTGAAACTGTGGAGGAACAAAATGTTGCCTAACATAGTCAACACATTTCAACATGTCCACAGTTATCTTCTGGTTTGGTTAGAATTTAACTTGGAATAAATATGTTGGCCCAAAGAGTCCCTCAAAAGGCTCAACATGTATTTGTAATCAGAAAATAACTTTTTTGATCGAGTCTTGTGGACATGGGAGGGGGCTTGCTTTGTTCATGCCCCTGCCGCAAACTCTCTAAACCCGCCCCTGGAGCTCGGTCCCCCTGCTTACTGGGCTAAAAGTGACTTTACATGACGTCTCGTACAGTAGGAAGTTGACCAAAGCTTCTCCGTGTCCTTGATCCGTCCGCTCAGAACACAACAGCTCAGCTGCAGATGTGAGAATGTGCGTAAAGCGCCCCCGTGCATGTCAGTGATCCGGCCCACAGACGCTCTAATTACCACAGAACGGGGCACTTTTTGCGCCATATTGGTGCATAATCGAGTATTGTTTTTTCCTTCCTCCCCTCCACATTGTTCATTTCTTCCTTTTATCTCTCCATCTTCTCCTCCCATCTCCCTGCATCATCTCTTCGGCTATATTTAGCGGCTAGACTGAGGCCTTGGCGCCAGACCGTTTAAGACCTGTCAAAGTCCCTCATATTTCCCCTTGTCACATGGAAACCCGGCGACCAGCGGCCCTCCCCCTCCTCCCCACTCTCTTTGCCTCCTTCATCTCCTCCTGTGTTCACTCTGCTCAATGAAACATATCAATTCTCACACACAGGGGGCGAAAAAGTAGGACCGCGCGCTCATGTTTGTTGAGAGCAACAAGCAGCAGAGGAGCAGGGGCGGGTTTGGTCATTTTGAGGACCTGGGCCAAGAGCAGAAAAGACCAGTGAACAAGTTTACTGGTGAGGATCTTTGCAGCTTATTGGAGGAATTAATACAGTGTCAAAACTTTATTCCAATCAATCTTTAAGTGGCAGATGAGAACAATTAGTTATTTTAAGCCACTTTATAAAAGAGTAGACCAACACCATGCAGTCCATTATCATTATTGCTATTATTATTAATATTCTAACTTCATCTTATATTAATTTTATGTATTAATCTGTCATTTTTATTTCCGACTTGGTATTACAGTGAAAGCAGTGCAGCACAATCAACTTTCTTTACATAAAAAAGTGGAAAGGTGTTCCACAAGTTGCAGAAAAATTCACATCAAGTTCTAGCAAACTTTTCTACACACCTCTGATTTTCACAAAATCGGGCAAAACTAGTGACAAGCAAGCCAACTTTTTTGATAATGAAACATTTTCAAGCACAACCTTAGCCAAAACAGATTCAAAAAATATTTTTTAAAAAAGAAAAAAAGTGCAAATGCAAAGTGCATTGTGCAAATAAGTTGGCCATATTTGGACTAGTTGTTACTTGCTGGATTTATCCGATTCCTTGTCTGTCATCAGGCAGGTGCTTCTTAATAAGCTTTTGTAGGGATGCAGAATGTTACCAGCAAAATATTGGTATTTGCAGATATCAACATTTCTGCACATATTTATATCCAATATTTCAGCCATATATATCCATATATTGGTACAGAATGTATGGATGTAGCACTGTGCTTTACCCAATTACTACTGAATGTTTACATTCTAAAATCAATGGGGTCTCCTATTAGAGAATCAAATGTTGTTTTCCTCGGTTCATATTTCTAACACAAATATGGTGACATTGAGGAGAACAGGTCATTATTATAAAGAGAGACCTTACTTGTACGTAGTATCAGCAATGAGAAGTTTAGATCGGCAAATCAAATATGTACAAAAATCCAATATCATGCATCCTGACTGACAATAATAAAAGCATAACTCTGAAAAATGTAATTTAATTACCTCAATGTGACTAAAAATTGAATTATTCCACAAGCAACATGTCCAGTTGTCGCTGACTTGGTTCTTCAAGGCCTAGTGCAGTACATGCAAAATCTTAACCTTATTAACTTAAGGCATTTCAAGACCTTTTATAGCAGAGAGGAGCAGGAATGAGTCCAAAAACACTGAAGTGAGCCATTTCCTGGTTACTAGAGCCTTTTGTTTATGGGATTTAGAACACTGGTTTTGGATAATTGCGCTAAATAAGGTTTTGGATGAATATACATGTACACCAGACTTTAATGTTTAAGTTAAGAAATCAAACCCATCTGATGTCATCTGCTTCTGAATCTTAAACTGTTGTATGTTTCAAAGGACAGTTGCTGATGAACTGCTAATAAGGACCAGGGACCAAACTGCAAACATTTCTGATCAATTTTTAAATCGGAAATTCATACATTATTTCCTCAGGCCATGAGGACCAACTTGATCAGGTCATTTGATGAAGAGGAAACTGAAACAAAAGGTCCCACAGGATGTTGGACATTGTTGTTGCTTTAAGGAGATGCCATGTTGTAGTTCCAAAGCTTAATAACAGTTTTTGCATTCGCTGATTACAATTATGTTTAAAAAAGTAGTGAAAAGTAGATTTGTAAAGATTATCTAAGAGAACAGAATGTGTGAGTTTGATGATTTTTGCTCGTGACACATTATCAGCACTGATCCCAGACCACAGTGAACAGCCCCTCAGGCTCTTAGGCGAGTGAGCCATTGTGATGCTAACTTCAGCATTAGTATCCCCACACCACTCTATGCACATCATTATTTGATGTTTACTCATTTTGAGGCCCCTTGGAGAAGGGGGCCTCAGGGTATCTGCCCCATGATGAGTCAGGAAGGAGACAGTGTGTAAGTGTGAGGCAGACTTTTTGGGTGCAGGCTAATACCTGGAGTATCTCAGCTCCTCTTCCATAAAACAAACATTTTCCTCGAACATGACAAACTCAATCAGAGAGAACAAGCACTCGCATCCTGCTCTACTTCAGCCTGCAGCCTCTCAGCGTGTGTGTGTGTGTGTGTGAGGGCTGACAGGTGGAGCACCAGGTGGGGGCGCTGTGGTGACCCAGGGGAGCCAGAGGAGGGAGATGAAGCTGTCACACCCAGAGGGAAAAAAGGCTCTGAATCTAAATGGAAGGAAGTTTGATTCTTGTCACTGCCCTGACTTTTATTTATTTTACTTTTAAAATATTTCTCCGAGTTCCTTTTTAGAGATTCATATGAAATTATAGATCGCAAGGTGAGCCGAAAAAAAACATTAAAAACATTTGCCACAGGTCCGTGCACCTGCTGACAGCACGCAGCCCTGCGTAAACGCATCAGGGCGCATCGATAGACATTTATGAGGAAAACATTAAGACCACTAAGAGCCCATTTTCATTTAAGCTGCCTCACTTCTAACCAGAGCATCTGATCAGACTGTAACTCTATCATTCACACATTTCTTCGGAAATATGGGACCTATTACTTTATGTGTGTTTCATCACAATTTTTATTTCAATTTTTAAATTTACCTCTATTTTTGTGAATGAACTTATTATACTCTTACAAGTTGCTGCATTATTGACTGAAGACAAACAAGAATATTCCTGCATTATTTGTTTTAATCCTCCAGTTGTTCTTTGTACTATTTTACAAATAATTGTCAGAAAAGATTATGATGTTTTTTTCATATTCGATCATTGAAATATTTTTATCGTCTTAATTTGGTGGACAGGTGGGTGGCCCCAGAACACACCCACTGTGCTTATTAAACATCAGTCTGATTGCAGGTGTCTGAGTGCTCTATTATTATTATTATTACATGAGCGCGCAACATTGTAAAGCCATTCATAACGAAAACACGACATAATTAACGACACATTTTAATTTAGATTGCAGCGCTCTTCAGAGCTTTAACATGCTAAAAACATTTCTTCTTCTTATGGCACATTTTCTATTCATTTCAGTTGCTCCCCTTTGGGTAAATTAAGCATCAGTTTCGTAACTGCTTGATAAATGATGCTTTAGTGACTTTAAACATGTCTTTATTCTCTGGTTATCCTTGCAGTAGAACTTGTAAGTTGCTGAACAGAAAAATGCCAAAAATATTAAATCTTCAGTACTATATAATTAAAGGATTGTTTTAGTTATTCTAAGTAAAGAATATGGTGCAAAAGACCCCTGGAGACCCCAAGGGGTCCTTAAAGCCAAGCCAGGCTGCTGAAGTATCAGCCAGGTTGCAGGTGCCTGGGAGCTGATTTGTTGCTCATGTATATGAGATAGTGAATATTAAAATATGTCAATATGCATCCATGTAGAGCCATTTCTAACAATAACACGAGACAATGAAAGACTTAATTTCAGTTTGATTTCAAAGCTCATAAACAGATGATCATCACAGACTAGACATGTTTACAACCTCTGACATTTTTTATTTTTCTTGGAACACATGAGGCAGATTTTAGTTTCTGTAGTGCAGATTTTTTAATTTCATTTATTCCAGTCACTTCCATTTTGATTAAATTAAATACTGATTCTTAAACTGTTTGATACATGATCCTCTCGTGCGCCCAGCTGCAAAAGTAATTTCTCTCACGAGACAATAAAGAGATTCTAATTCCGACATTAGTCTTCTATTGTTAAGCCATCTTGCAGTAGGACTTGAGGTCACTTTTCTTAAAAAAATGACCAACCAATTTGGGAAATATCCGGTATTAGATTATCATATGCTATTTTTTTAATTATTGATTATTAATGAAAGAAAATGGTGCAAACGAAAACAGGGGACCCTCAGTTGTCCTTGAAACACACCCAGTCCGTTGAAACATCAGTCTGGTTGCAGGTGACTGCTAATTGCCATCGTGCACAATTATCCACGAGGACGACTTAATCAGGATACATCCAAATATGGTCATTACTTGATTTCTATTTTTGTTTCGTACTCCATGACCATAATCAGCTTCACTAATATGTTTTAACATGTCTCCAGGCCAAAGTCTGACCTGTAATGATTAAAAAAAGAAAACATGGAGCAAGTTTTGCTCTTTTGCCTCATGGATTTTAGTGATCCATCAATTCATCCTGTCCGTGATCTATCTTATATTAATTCGCTCAGTTGATGGCGTCTTGTGACATTTTCAGAAGCTTGGATCTGCTGTTGGGGCCAAAAATTCTATCTAAGGAATTGTGTGCATTGCTTAAGTTTTCTGTGATGAGATTTGACACACTTGGCGCGCTGTTCACGCTCAGCATGCATGGCTTTAAAATCATAGAAGTCTCATTAAATAGATCATCAAGTTCAGTTCTAATTAGTCAAAAAATCTGCGAACAGAAGAATCATTTTGGTGGCTAAACTCATGGCTCCTGCATTGATAAATGATCTAAAGTCGATCATTAATTGCTGTCTGTGTTTTTGTGACACCCTCATTCAATTAAATCATTGCAGATAGTTGGACAAGCTTTAACATGAAAAAATAAAATATGTAAAAACAGGTTATGTTTGGTGAAATATTCACTACTTTGCCACAAATCCTATTTTTCACTGGCTAATTTGACCACACGTTCATATAGTCACGTGCTAATTTTTCCTGCAGTTCTGCTGAGTATACTTTGCGTTTCATTTCTGATTTTAAGGCTAATTAAGGAGGTTTTGATGGGGGTCCGGACCAGAGGTCAGTGGACTTTGTTGGATAATTCATTTCATCCACTCCAGTTTCCCTCATGCGCACGTCAGAAGCACTGATAATAATCCCATTATTGAAAAACAGACGCACTTTAGGCCTATCGATTACACCATGAGGCATCTGGAGGCCCCAGGAAGCATGAGGCCTCGGCCATAGTCTATCTTACACACCTTTGGTTATATTAACTAACACCATCCGCTTATTTTTGACTGCTAATTCTCAAAAACAGTTTTTGGAATAATTTGAGTTAGCATATCGGGGTGTTTGGTTTTTGGGTGTTAAGAAAATGACGTGATTGGTCAAAATGACTTTTATTTACTTTCAGACATCTCTGCAGCATGGATTAAAGACACCATCAAAACGCTGCAGGCGCCTACAACGATTTTGAATGATCTTCTATGCAAAGACAAACCGGATTCTCTCGTTTGCAACCATAATATTTTAAATTGTTTATGTATTTAACATTTGCAGCTAAGCATGCAGGTAAAACTAAAACTTAGCGCAGTGTTGCATGTTTCAGACAGACGTCCAATCCGTGTTAAAAATCATTTCCGGTGCTCATTTACCTGCCTGGAAAATCTGCCAATCATCCATGAAGCCCTCAGAAGGCTCTTTGCTCCACACTCATCTTAAATAGTTTTTAGTCTGATTTCAGGTCAAACATGCCGCATCACACCTGTTATAGCCCACATACACCTGAAACATGAGCATGTTATTTCAAGATTTCAAAATAAAAAACAATTAAAAAACTCCACAAATAAAACTGCAGAAACTTTACAGACGTTTCTTGTAATTTTTGGGTTTAATCGACAGATCCTTTCAAGAAAGTCAGATTGTTTTATTCCCTCTTTAAATATTTCAAACATGTCTTGACATCAGGGGCGCTGCCTTTAGGGCCCATGAAAAGATATCAGATTGGTCCTTTGCTCCCCAAAACCCCAAGCTCTGTGTAGTTTCTCAAACCAAGCAGCAAACTGATATAAAATATGATAAAATATTTCAATTAACCACTTCTGATTTTTACAATAAAGCTCGAGACAGCTTCAAACAGTGAGGGAAAAAAAATTACAGAATAAAGGGTGAATCAAACCATGTGTCATGCAGAACTTTCAGGTATTTAGGCCATTTTAAGTATTTGAAATGTTTGTATTTATTGTATACTCACTCAATAAATCTCTGCTCGATAAGCCTGTAAAAAGTCAAGTATTTTGAGGATTTACAATTTGTAATTGTCAGCATACCTGTTGTTTTTCTAAAGACATGAAGATTTTCACATGCTATTTGGTAGAGCAGAACTATAAATAATGCTAAAATCCTCCAATAAATGTTAAAGAGGCCTCTTTTTATCATAATTTTTTTTAATTGGAACATTTGCATTTTAAAGGAAGAAAAACATGACAAAATGTTAAAAATCGACGTGTAAAATAGATTGATAATCTAACATTGTGTTGGATGATCAATATATTAAAATCTCACTGACGTTCCCTGATCTACTTGACATGAAATGAATGAGGACAAAAGTAGGGCTGATATTTTTGGCTTTACTTAAACACTACAAACTCACGAAATTGTAAAACTTTCTCTTCAGACGACCTGGTAATGAATATAAAAACGATATTACAATTGGATTATTTTGGAACAATCTTTCATTCATTACCCAACATATGTTTTTGTCAGTAATGTGGAGATCTGAACATAAATTCATTGAATCAGAGACTGAGCCTCACATTGCCTCGCTCTGTTGGCAATTAATGTCATAGTTATTGTTTATTGAAAGTTACAATCTCTCTGCACAGCTTGATATTTCTCAGCCTTTGTTACAAAATAAAAACACACGAGGTTCCATAAGGACCTGTACGGTTTTAATCAAGCATCTGACTGTGATTTTATTTTAATGCCTCCTTGTTGTTTCTCTCGCTGTTTCTGAAGCAGCAGAATCATCTTTCTGTGTCTGCAGACCTGTCGACAGCGCGGAGGGATTTAATCATCAGCTGCAGCGGAGGAGCACGAGGAGAGCTGCGGCGGACTCACCTGCAGGCTTGCGCACGCACACACACACACTGCAGTCTCGAGAGAAAGTATCAACACAAACCAGGGGCTACAAAACCTCTACAATTAGAGCAAAGAACCCCGAGAGAGCTAATCATCAAGAGCAGAACATTAAAAAAAGTCCGAGTTTAGATTTCAGGAGAGTCAGTGTTTAGTGATGAAGCAAAACGGTCCAACGTCTTTTGTTTTAAATGAAAGGGTAAGAAAAATGTTTAAATAGAAAAATATTACAAAAACCGCCTGAAGGAGATGACAGACCAGAATTTCATTTCTAGCTGAATGACAACACAGACTTTTGCTGTCACACATATGTCTTTAAACATGAAAAACACAGTTTGTTAATGATCCATGGATCAAAAAGAGCAGAAACTGAGTGATATGTTATAAGACCCTGATCTAAATCCAAGTAAATAATTTGCAAAATGTCCATAAGTGAGTGGAGTTGGCAGGTAGTGACCCTCACATGCCAACATGTCTCTGCTCTTTATTCAGTGTGCAGGAATATGTATTCAATTAATTTCTGATTATTAAACAGGTGTTTAAGACTTCTGTTGTTTCAGCGATTGGATCAAACAGGAATCTAAAATCATTTCATTTTTAACCAGTGATAAAACAAATCTCCTCAAAAAGAATTACCAATTTGGACCCAGCAGTTTTGTTTTGGTTTAATTTACTGATAAACTTTTCACATGAACTTGACCATGCTCTATAAAACCCCTCTCATGATCAGTTAAACAGATGTTCTTAAAATCTAGGACCTTATTTTGTAAATCACAGACACAAAGAGCGCCTTGTCCTGTTCTGTTCGTTCGGAAGTTAGACCAACAATCAGGGGTACTGATTGCTTTTTTGATTTAGATATTCCGGTGTAAATAATTCAAAATTGAATAAAGCAGTTAAATTAGAGATAAATAATGATCCTGTATTACTGTAGTTCTTATCTAACTCATTATTGAGGATTATGCGTATGAGTGGAAACACTTTGATTTTGTGAGCTAGTTCATGATTTATAGTAGTTGAGCTAAATCAGCAGTTTATTGGTCAAAATCTGTGCAAGCAGAAAATGTTGAAATTGTGTCTTTAATCAAACTGATTTTAAGGGAAAATGAAAAAAAAAAACAGTAAGTGTGACTAAAGCTCCCCAATCTCTCAAATATGATTGTAAAATGATACAGGTGTGTATGACCGAATAAGGTAAAGTTGATGTGAAAAACATTTTATTAACTCTTTTTCTCTTCACAACTGTATCTCTCCTTGGAGCTCTGACTTTCTGTTAACAAACAGACCAATCTGTGACATAATTAATCTAAGTCCATATTTACATAGTTTTTCATGTTGCAGCCTCTCGGATACACTGAAATAAAGTCTTAAACCCTGGATCCACTTTCATCGTCAACGTTGTTTTTTCATGTTTGATGGTGTTAGAAGAGCAGAGTCAGCTTTTCTGAACACATAAGAGGACCTTGACTCTGGTTTATTTATGGTAAAAATTAAGTGAAAATACAGAAAAATATTAAAGTAGAAATGCAAATCTAAATTGAAGATGTCAACAATAAAGTACACTGAGAGCTAACGTACACAGACAGAAGAGACAATGAGTTCAAAAGATGAAGAATTTAGTCGTTATTTTGGAAAATGATTTTACAAACATTACAAATGTTTGACTGAATAAAAAATCAAATGTTTTTAAATGTCATTACATGAGGAGAAGGGGATGCTTATGCTCTGAGCTAAAAATAATAATGATTCTTAAAATAGTATTAAAAAAAAATCATCAACAGAGTATCCTCCCCGTCCAGCACAAACCTTGTATCTTCCAAATTGCTACTTTTTCAAAAAGAAAACAAACAAAAATTCAAATGTTCTACTAATGAATGAATCAATGTTGTATTTTCCTGATTACATTTTTTGTACTTTCTTCTGGTCAAAATGTGTAAAGCCACTCACCAACAGTAAAGGTGACTGATAGACTGATTTCTGGAAAAAAGAAAATCATAAAAAATGGGGATAGGAGGTTTTTGCATGACAGTGAGGATATGTAGCATTCATTAGTTACAATCTGAGCTCAGATTTGGGATCAGGACGTCACTTTATGCAACTGGACTCAACAAAACCACAAAACTCCTTGCTTAAAATGTTGTTATATATATTTAGATTTCAAGCATTTATGATGCTATTATTCCCCAACATGTTTTTATTTAAAGGGAATAAACAGCAATAACATTACTGCAGATTAAACAGATTCATTTTCACTCAACACGTCGACCTTTAGATCTTCTTCCCCCTAAATCTTTAAGAAGACATCAACTCTCAACAACAGGAGCAACAAATGAGGAAAACTTCTTTCCAACTGTCAAAATGATCTCACTGTCAAATATCATAAAAGATGCTTTATCAAAGATTAAACTGCTCTTATCAGCCTTGCATTTAGTTCTAATCAAAGGTTTATTTTTGTAGTGCTGCTGATTCACCTGAACACTCATATACAGGTGTTGATAGACCTCATATGTTTGTATTGCTAGATTTAAGTCTGACTGTTCTTTATATAATATTATACCTAATTATTGTCAACTGTAAATTTGTTATGGTTTATGTCATTTAAAAGGAGAGATTTCTGTCTCTTTCTTCATCATTTAACATGTTATTTTCTTGTCATACAGATAAAAGCACAGGGTCCCAGGGACAAAGTAAGAGGACACAGTGCAAATTCTGTGACCCATGACTGGGGCTACTGCCAGGAACTGTGTGCCCCATGCAAAATTATCACTGTGTGCCTCACCACTACAGTCCAAGCAAACACCTCCATGATGCAAAAATCAAATCAAAACTGTTAAATTTAAGCTTCATGGTTAACACACTTTGCTTTGCGATCTCAAAAAGTAAGGTGAACTTTCTCATGTCTCTCTCGACATGAAAACCAATAATCTGACCTTTTATTCTAAATAATAGCATGCCCTTAAAGGAGTAAACACTTGTGCTATCTATTAGAAGAAATTACAATAATATATATTGTTCTCGTTTTTGTTGTGGTCATGATGGCATGGATCTATTTATATGCATGAAAATGAAAAAGGTGAGAAGAAAGTGCTCCCCTTTGAAAACGTTTGTCAGTAGTTAAATGTAGAAAAAAACATCAATGATTTGATCAATGTGATTTGCTTAGGAGTTAATCTTTCCAGATATGTTCACCAAAGCCTATAAAGTGTATTTTTAACTTAAAGCTGATTTGTCTACGCCTTTTTCTTGATGGTTAACGTCATTTGTTCCGGGTAAGTTCAGACCCCCCTGCTCCTGATTGAAATGAAGCACATTGTGTTGCCTTGTTGATGAAATGTTGCTGTATAAATAAAGTCTGACTTGATTTAAAAAAATTTCTGCTCCTTGTTTTTTGTACACTCTCTTATTCTTTTGCTGCTTGTTCATTGTGTTGTTCATTTCCTTGGTGTGCAGTCAACTCTAAATCATCGTTTAACGTCCTCATCCTTTGGTTTGTTTAATGGGATTTTTCAGGAAGTTGTAATATAAATAAAGTCTGATTGATTTAAAGACTGTTTCTCTTTGTTTCCCCACAAATGTAATATAATTATGCCCCCACCCCTACAGTCGTAAAATAAAAAGAGCAGAAGATGACACAGATGAACATAAACACACCTTTGGATTGTGTGCTATATTTCAGCTTCTCTTATTGACTAAAATGTAATAAATCCATTTTCCTCATCGCTCTTGTTGTCTCTCTGCCCTCTTGTTTGTTTGTCTCCTGTCTCTGCAGCACATTTCTCGTTGTTTTAGAAACTTTAATGAGTAAATATTTGTGCGCTGCTACATCTGTAAGATATTACACATATGAAGTGTCAACTCAAACAACGCAGTGATGTTTCCATGTGCAACAGCCTCGTACGTTCACCATAACAGCAGAGAGTATGGAAAAAAATACACTTTGAATTAACAGGATGTTTTAAAATGAGGATTTTGGATAAATAACATTTTACAGCATGTTCAGAGTTAAAGCTTCACAGTAAATAATGTTAATTTTTTCCATAACAGTCAGCTATGTCAGCTGTCAAAAGAGCAGTTCTCCTATAAGAAATGAATAATCTTTGCACTAACACTCCCTGGCCACTATTTTAGGTACACCTTGCGACCAGGCTTGACCTCTTTTACCCTAAAAACTGCTTTATTCTTGGTGGCATCAATTTAAAAAGGTGCTGGAAACACTATTCAGAAATGGTTTCAATGTTGACTTGATAGCATCACACATTGAACTTTGCACATTCGTTGGCTGCACATCCATGATGGGAATGTCGTGCTCCACCGCATTCCAAATGTACACTATTGGATTGAGATCTGGTGACTGTGGAGGCCACCAAAGTACAGTTAACTCACCAATTTGGGATGATTTGAGCTTTTCCTGCTGGAAGTAACCATCAGAAGATTGGAACAGTGTAGTCATTAAATGGATGGACATGGTCATGATATTTAAATTCTGACCCTACCATCTAAAAGTGGCAGCAGAAATCCAGTCTCATCATTTATATGTCCTGTTGTTGTTTGCTTCTGGTGAGCCCATGTGAATTGTAGCCTCAGTTTCCTGTTCACAGCTGACAGGGGTGGCACCTGATCAGGTTTTCTGCTCCTGTAACGGATCTCTAAAAAGTCTTCTGCATACTTCGGTTGTGGTTTCTATAATCTTGACCACTTGCTTTACTCCTCTGACCATTTTCACACAGAGAATTGGATACTGGATATTTCCTCTTTTTTAAACCATTCTTTGTAAACCTTAGAGATCATTGAGCATGAAAATCCCAACAGCTCAACAGTTTCTTGAACCTGAAACCAGCAACCATGTCACGCTTCGTCACATTTCATCTCCATTATGATGCCCAGTTTGAACTTCAGCAGGCCATCTTGATAAGGCCATACATGCATGAATACATTTAGTTGCTGTCATGGGATTGGCTGCAAAGCTATTTGCATCGAAACACAGTTGAATGGGTGCAATTATAATAGATTGCTGGAGAATGTATTTGTTTACTAGTGTCTAAGTGCCTACTACATATAAAATAACTAGGGGAGCATGAACCAGGACCCTCCTTGGTGTGGGCTCAGCCCCACACTAGCTCCGCCCCCTTCCCTCTGTTTATTATGTAAACACCACATCCTTCCAGCTGGATCCCTTGCCTCTTTTTCTTTTTCAATTAAAGTTGTGCATATAAACCTAAATAAACTCATCTTGCATCGGAACTGTTTTTATGTTTTTATCCTGTTGTCCAAAAAACACTGAACGCATTTAATTTCCAAACACAAATGCAAACATTCTGTTGATAATTTACAAATTTTGACAAACTTTGAAGTCGTAATGAGTTATAGATTTAATTGTCTTAGGTTTGGAAAAGTTCCTGGGTCTGCGTTTTAACTTTACGACTGTTAGATTATGAACACATCAACGAGGAGAAATAAAGCATACAGGGAATAATGTAGCAATAATCTAATAGAATGTGAATAAGCTCAGGGGCTTCTCTTTAAAACAGGCATAAAAAAGCTTCTGGGACTCTAAGTTTTCTGCTGATTAGTGCAGAAACAAACATGGCCTCTCGTTCCTCGGCTCCCCCTCCGAACAAAGACCAGAGCCGGCCATAAAAAGAGCCTTTAACAACACTTTACTGCCTGTTAAAAAATATGGTACTAATTACCGCTGGGACTGTGTGCTGATGGTCACCGCTGAGCTGAAATCCAAATGCCACAATTAGGAGCAATCACAAAGAGAAAAAACGAGGACGCACAGCTTCATTTCCTTCACTTTTATTATGTTTTTTTATTTTTTATTTTTAAACTCGCATGAATGCTGCAAAAACAAGTCAGTGTTTAACCAATCAACAACAAGCGTTTTCTCTCATTTAAAACCATAAGATTCAGAGACCGAGCGACAGCAGGCTTTCAACATGCAGCCAAACAACACGCAGACGGAGGATTGTACACTATGTTAGTTATTAAAGGAGAATTCCATCATTTATTTAAACCTGAGACTTTTACATACATTTGGATCAAAATGAACCACAAGTATATTAAAACTTTTTAAGGTTCTCCAAAAGGCTGCTAAAGCCTAATTGGCACTTATGCATCAGATTGTGCTCAAAAAAAGTTGTTGAAGTCAATGACAGGCTCAGATATTCGTTTAAGTGTATGAAACATAACAGAAACAGTCTCTGCAAAGCAAATATGTAAGATCACTCCAAAGTCAATAAAGCAATCAAAAAACTGTTAAAATTGTGGACTCATTATCATCAAGTCACAGGGTTAGTGAGTAAACGACGGGAAGTTGGGGTGTTGGTTTGGTGGAGTGGTTAGCAACCATGCACGTCCCATGTACATACTTCTGCCAGTCTGGGCTTGAATCCCGCCTGTGACCAGTCTGCAGAGTGTTTTTCCTTACTTTCACAAGCCTATCCACAGTCTCCCTCCTATCAATAAAGGCACAACATGCCCAAAAAATGCATTAAAAACAAAAAACGTGAAGTGAAACTTAAAGGATAAGTTCGGTTTCTACAGCTTTCACGTTGTTTATAGAATGAAGTAGAACAATATACTCACCCAGAAGGCTTTCCTGATCCAAACAGTGCTTTGAGAGATATTTAGATCCAAAATCGAGCGGCGGACATCTGTATAATGGTAGCACATAGGGCATACAGCGCCGCACCTAAAACTGCATTAATCTTCAAAAAAAATTAGTTTCACCAATATTTTACCATGGTCCGCTCGGGCTACTCCTCCATTACAGTCTGTGTCACTCCAGATATGTTGTGTGACTGTACTGACCTCTGAACTGAAGAAGAAGGTTTGCCTCTGCGCATGCTCAGTGCAGCTCATTGTTTCAAGGGAAGACAGTCGGCTACACGACGACTTCCTTCTTCCAGTTTTGTGCAAAATGGCCGAATATCTATCGGATGAACATGTTGTGGAGGAGAACTTTGAATATGATGGGTGTTCTTACAGTTTCAAGCCAGAGTTTACAGATGAGGAGCTCATAGAAAGGAGGACGTGGAGGCAGAGAGTACTGCGCATGCACGGAGGCAAGCGTTCTTCTTCTTCAGTTCAGAGGTCAGTACAGTCACACAACATGTCTGGAGTGACACAGACTGTCGTGGAGGAGTAGTGTGAGCGGACCATGACGAAATATTGGTGAAACTAATGAGTTTTTGGACGATTAATGCAGTTTTAGGAGCGGCGCTATACATGCCCTATGTGCTACCATTATACGGATGTCCGCCGCTCGATTTTGGATCTAAATATCTCCTGAAGCACTGTTTGGATCAGGAAAGCCTTCTGGGTGAGTATATTGTTCTACTTCATTCTATAAACAATGTGAAAGCTGCAGAAACCGAACTTATCCTTTAAGTGTGGCTAATGTAAGCAATGCTAGCACCACTAACCTTCAATCCTCCTTCCAATCTAAAGTCCATATTTCTATGCTGACTGTGATACTTCCTGCTTCTGTCAAGTGTTTATATGTGAGCTCAACCTAACACAGCTTCTGTATGACTGCTTTGGTTTTTAGATAAAAAAAATACTGTGGTGTTTCTCACCAGTGCTGTCTGCTTGTCCTTAGCATACACTGGGGTACAGACATACACTTGCATTAGCTTGTGTTCCCGTCAGTTGGCGTCATGAGTGTCTATATTCTTGCTTTATGCGGCAAATTACTGGAGGATTCCACGAGACGGCACAAAAGACCTCGGGCTGTATGTAACTACCTGTGAGATTTAAACAAGAGTACAGCAAAGATGACATATTTTTGTAGGCCTATATGGAAGTTAGCAACACACTGGTTCCCTTAACCAGAGACAAACTAAAAGCCAGAGGGATTTTTTTTACTGTATTTTGGATCACTACTGATAAGCTCTGTGGAGGGCACGCCATTATTTAACTGACATATTCTGTTTTTAATAATCTTCACAGACAAAGCTACTTCTTAAGATTTTTTAAACTTAATCATAATTTCTGAGAGTGAAGGGCTAAGAGTATTTTTCGATCGTTGATTCTTGTTTTATAGTCCATTATCACACAAAAAGACTGTCATTATAAAAGCAGCAAGTCAATTCTAGTGTAAGAGAGACTATGCGTTCACTAAAAAGTGTTTATATAGGTCCTGTATCAGTATTGGTATGAGCAGAGGAACAGTGGTGTACTGGGGAAATTCCAATACTGACAGATATAAAGGCTGTGGTATCAAAAGCTCGAAACAAAACTTTTTTTTTTCATTTTTTTTTTATGATTTATATTGCGTTTCTAAAAATATTAAGCTGGATAATCAAACACTGAAGGTGGCTAACTCTGTAGAACACACTAATAAGGAGGGAATAAACCAGGAACTCACATTTTTTCAGATTACTCTTGTTGCTGATTAATGTCTGCTTTTGTTTTGGTTAGAAATAAAAATCATGTCTCCTTGTTTCATGTCAAATGTCTCTCTAATTGGTAGGAGTTACTGGTTTGCCAGTGCATTAGCTGGTTTATGTAGCTGTGTCAGTATGGTTATATGCTTTTCGTGTCTGTGCTATTTTCTACTAATCTGGACATAACTGCAAAAGCTACATAAAAATAGATATATCTGTTTAAATTTAAGGATATCAAATATGCATTTGAGATTTGCATGCAGCTTGTGGTAATAATTATTGAGCCTATTCTTAACATTTTTGGCACTTTTTGTGACGCACTGGTGACATCTGCAGTCTAGGCTCAGACTCAGTAACAAACTTGTTGAAGATAAAGTGGACATGAACAATATCATCACAACAACAAAATGCCTCAAGGGTGAAACAGCCTGTAATGTGAGCCTGTCAGAGACAAAACATAACTTTTGGTTGGCAAGATTCAGTGATTTGGGTTTTACATTACAGCTGTTACCATTTTTTTTTAAAACTTGCAAATAGGAGAAACGTATCCTTCAGATTGTATCATTATGAAAAAAAGATGCTCAAGGTTTAAAAAAATATGAATTCTCCTTTCATGATTCATTTACTAAGGTGACTGCAAATAGTGCTTTTAAGACTTCACCAAATCAAACATTCTGCTAACAGGCAAAGTTTATTACATAAAGGAATTTCTGATTATCAAATCCAATCAATGTTTCACAGCCAAAGCAACAACATTTCATGAAAATACATTTTAAGCTATGGCTAAAAGGTTTTGGTCAAAAGTTTCTAAAGTACAAAATACAGCATAAACCTCATTACTCTGCTAAGTTAAAATTTTCTCTCTGCAAGGCCAAGGATCGGGGTACATTTATATATATATATATTCATATATAGGAATAAATTCAGCATCAATATCCAGGCTTTAAACAATGTTGTCTCATTACTGCATCTGTTGTCAATATGAAAATAAAGGCAGAACAGGATCAAATTTAATCAAAAACATTAAAGGAGCAGGAACACACTCTCTCAAACACATAAATGGCTGCTACACGTCACTGACTGGAATAAACATCTCTGCTCCGTCTGCGCTCCCTTTCTTACGGCTCATTCAGACAATAGGCACACCGTAAAACTTCAAACACACAGATGAAGCATGTTGTAAGGTGGAGGAAACAGCAGAGGGGAGAGGATGGCTGGTCTCTGGAAAACCAACAAGCTTACAGACGTGCAGGGCTGAGTCTGGTCCATTGAAAAATCACACATTGAAAATAAGGGACATTTCCCCTGTAGCTGCGGCTGTATGAAAATATTCTGTGTGGAAATGACTTCCTCTTGAGCTCTCTTCAGCAAAACTTATCAACTTTTTAGGAATTCGGCTGTGAAAAGGCTACATCAAATTTTCGAAGGTAATTCAAACCTCAACATGGAAGCAGTTTCAGGGTAAAAACTCAATAATTTTTATCAGAAGATCAAAAATGACTGAAAATCTCCACCATCTAACTCCAGCGTTCCAGGTTTCAAACCAACCCGAGAAATAAATCACTGATGTTGGAGTTGCTCTAATCAGTGACAGAAAACATAGACAAAGTTTGGGTTAATTTTAACACATCGGGGAGTCGAATAAAGATGAGGGGGGGGATGCAGGCAGACAGGGGTGGGTGATGTGGGTGATGTGGGCTGGATATTGGCGGTTGTTTCTGGGAAGGAGGCGGGGCTCTTCAAGGGAAGTTGGTGGGGAAGAGGCTGAGCGGCTGGCTCTCGTTGGTGGGCAGCGGTGAGCGGTAGCCCTCGAAATTCCGCGGGATGCTACCACTGGTGGAACCCGAACTGTTGCTGAGGGTCTCGATGCTGCCCTCCCTCTGCAGCTCTGCAAGGAGAGAGAAAAAAAGATCAAGAGTTAATGTGGCAATTAGTGGCTCCGCTGAGGAGGTTATGTTTTTTCCAATGTGAGTTAGTCAGTTTGTTAGTTTGTCAACAGGATAACTCCAAAGCTCAAACAGTTCTGATAAAATTCTAGGAATTTGGTCATGGCACAAGCAACAAGTGATAAGATTTTGGTGGGGACCTACACCCAGACGTGGGTCCAATTTTTTTTAATGATTTGTTAACTGTGTGAGATTGTGGGCAATTTTTGACTTTTTGGAGGTTTGTGCGCTCTGAGCGTTCCAGTTTTTGACTGTCTCCATATAAAAAAAACAGTTAATAAAGGCATAAATATTTTACCACTTCATACCCTGTACCCTGTCTTTAATGAGCTTTAAAAGTGTGGGTTTAAATCAAGCTCATAAGCTCCTCTTCCTCGAGCACTGAGTTTGTTTCACTTATAAGGTGTGTCAAACAATAAATAATCTGCTCATCTTTATAACTGCACATGGGGCATTTCAGCTCTGCTACTAATTGTTATGTTATTATTGTTTTTTTAGGTAGCTTAGATGATGGAATCCTTCCCATAATGCACAACGCCACTCAAAGTCAAAGCAACACTGGATGTGATAAAATAACACAAGGCCATCTCTGGCCTTCTGTGCAAATCAGAACAACACTGGTGCAATCCAGCTTGGATTAAGCCTTTTCAAATACTACTATGTAAAGATGAAACAATCCAATGTCAATCTCTAGTGTTGTTTTCATCTGTGTTAACTGCTGTGAAAACAACCTAATTGAATCCCTGACTGCTTTGTCTAATGTGTTAATCCAAAAACAAGAAATTTGATTTCATGTGACTTTAGACAGACTTACATGTTTGCATATATTTCAAAGTGTGTTCAGGCGGACAGTTTTTTTTTAACGCTTAACTAGTTGCATTCAAAAGCACCAACGGAGTCTGTTAATCACTAAAAATGGGCCATATCTCATTCAGCTGCATTTGACTTTTTTGTCTTGCATTTTGAAATGACTAAGCTGCATGCTGCCTGCATGCATCACCATGTACGACAAAACTTTATCATTTAAGGAAATATTAAATAATTATTTTTTACTTTCAAAGTGTAACTCAGAATCATTTCGGGGATTAACAGAAAAGGGACTTCCCGGTGGGAGTTTACCTTCATGTTGCATTAGAGGAATGCTTTTGGCAGGTAGAGTCCTTGATTTTTGGATTAGCCGTTCATTTATTCTGGGACTCAAACCAAAGCGACCACTACTCCCGACAAGCCCGGAGTGACACCAAACATTTCTGACATGCCACACTTCTCCACATCCCTCTAACATCCCTTACTGTGTACTCACTGAGTTGCTCGGCTCATGTCTCACATCCATAAGGAACCGATTACTGTTATTACATGCTGTAAACCATATCCGTGGATGTACGGACAGAATGGCGTGCGCGGAAGTGGCAGCGCAGCATTAAGATGGTGATGCATGTAGTGAATGGTGACGTCCATCAGGAGCCTTGCTGTATTTAATCCGGCCGGCTGCTCTGCTGACAGCGGTCCACGCCCTACAAATGTGCAGCAGTGTGCATCCATGACAGAGCTGGACTGTCGTCTACAAATTGAGAGCAGGATTTGATAATACATGGACATGAGAGGAGAAGTGCACGCTACAGGGAACAGGCTGCTTTGAGCTGCAGATGGACGAGGGGAAGGCTAACTAAGTTGCATACGACCGCACACTTAAAGGAATGGACAAAAAAGAAAAGAATGCATGTATGATACTTGGAGTCTGCAAAGACATTTTACAGTTTGAGGTTTAGCAGCTCAGGTTTTATAGACGTCTTCCGTATTAACTCCGCCAGCAGGTTATGTTTTTGGGAGAGTCTGTCTGTCTGTCTTTGAACAAATAACTCAAAAAGTTATGGATGGATTTTGATGAAATTTTCAGGAAATGTTCAGTGTGGGAAAAGGAAGAAGTGATTCAATTTTGGTGTTGATCCGGATCACCGTCTGGATCCGCCATGACGAAAAAATGCGATTTTCGTGAGCTAAAATAGATATCACTATGAATCCAATTGCTCATGGTACGTTTTCATGGTCAAGGAATCTAAATATTTACATGAAATAAAGGTAGGACTAATATTTATGGTAAAAATCACAATACGGGAGAGGACTGTGGTGCTGGCAGAGGTCTGCGCTCTCCGAGTGCTTTTCTAAATCTTGTTGAAATCTACACAGCAGCTTTACAAGAGTTCACATTTTGGTATTGGCAAAAGTTCAGCAATTGCAGAGTTAATTATTCTCTGGATGGAGTCAAACCACCCAGAGTATAATTATCATCCTGCCTGGACAAGATTATTATTGGATAAGAACACAAGTACCGATCAAATTTTCATGCAGAATCAAAGTGAGCTGATGTGGGAAGATGGCAGTTTATGAGGAAAATTTATTGCAAGCAAGTGGGTTAAGTAGGTAGGTATACATCACAAGACAGATACTTCATTTTAAGGATATATCCTATTAAACACTTAATTTTTGATGCTGTATGTCTGATCACACCTATGAAAAAAAATGTCCTCATGTAATTGACACTACTTCAAATGCCATTTTGCTTGGCTTTTTAAAATATATCTTACCTTCTGCCACTTGATAAATAAGCATGATTTCCCCCCAAATGACATATGTACTAATTTGCTAATTCTTGAAAAGGCTCAGTCTGGCAGTGCTCTCTACTAATAATCAGAGGGTTGTGGGTTTGAGTTTCTGTCACATGTCAATGTGCCCTTGGGCAAGACTCTTAACCCCAAGTTGATTCCACTGCTGCACAAGTGGTAGCAAAGCATGTTTTTTGGCCAAAACAAACAGGAAATCATAGAGAGCCATGTTTATCTGTGTATACTGTATGTCCACTCTGGTAGAATATGTCACAGAAAAGACAGACTGCCTGTGCCTCTGAAGTTAAAGCTCAGTTTGCCTCCTCTGTGGAGATTCCCCCTTGTTTGTCAAAATGCTTTCATTCTTCAGTTTTCCAGGCCATGTACTCAAATAATTAGGTACCTTGTAGGGAGATTTGATGTGTTTTACCTAAAACCTTCATAGAAGTTTTTGTTGGGGTAATATAAAAGCCCCCAGCTTGGTAAAGGAATCCAATAGGAGCGCTGTCCCTTAAATGTGCTCTGATTGGCTGAAATGTGGGTGTCCCAGACTAGTTTTTCTAAAGTCTTTATACAGAGCAACGAGGGGGCACATATGTTTAATGATCATTCATATGGCTTCAGTAATAAGATGTTGGAAGGTAATCAGACTTTTTGAACCAGTGACACAAATATTAACTTGCAAACTAGAGCCTTAATTTAAAAAAGACTGAACATTATACTGTGCACACTCCTGACTGTGTCTGTATTCCATGTGTTGACCCTGTTGAGCATGAGGGTGAAAAGGACAAGGGCCTCTTAGCGACACATCACACATAAATATTTATAAGTACACAAGTATACAGCATGTTATTCTAATTAATTTAGAATACTTTATCAGATTATTCAAACTTTATTTGTGCCATGATTTCTACTCATTTGCACTCCAGCTGTTAGCCAAAAATATAAGCAAAAAAGTCTCCTTAGATTTCTGGAGGCTCTTACATTTGCCTAATAGCTTGATTTAAACTGGCCTCCCTAATAGTATGAAACAGATAGTGGGATAATGTCTGTGGGGTACAAACATTAAAGGTGCTATGAGGAGAATCTATTTCCGGCGACATAAAGACTCTGCTACCTCTGAGCATGCGCGGGCACCGTCATAAAAACATGACCCAAGCCAAAGCGTGGGTTTGTTGTGATGCTAATGAATGCAGCTCGGACCTTCCTCAGAACTCTGCATTGCTTTACAACTTCTTTTTTCAACAACTTACATGATGCAAAGCGACGAGGTAACGTATCTCTTTCTAGTTATGTAGCGGTAGTTTTTGATGTGTGACAACGAGCAATTTTTGGACAACTTAGTTTAGTAGTTTTGTAGCCGGCTATATATCGCTACTTACAGCCCGGTGCTCTAAGACATGTCCGAATAATATAAATTTGCTCTAGTTTTAATTGTCTTGGCTAAGGAGCATTTATAGATAACCTATTTTGATGCTATAAAACTCATCTTAAAGTGTGTATTTTGATCAGGCATATATCTAAATGACTTTTTTGCAATTACTTAGAAACTCCTCATAGCATCTTTAAATAATTGATAATAGACTTAAACATTGTACATAGCCGACACTGTACATACAGTTAAAACAGGT
Source organism: Scarus forsteni (assembly GCA_036419115.1). Lineage (NCBI taxonomy): Eukaryota > Metazoa > Chordata > Actinopteri > Labriformes > Labridae > Scarus > Scarus forsteni. The sequence goes on from JAZDUH010000198.1 coordinate 2,248,728, forward strand.
GACAGATTAAGAAGGCTGTCTCTGCAGCTCGAGTCTGCTCTGAGGACTTTCCCATGCTGCAGATTTGACTCAGTGCTGAATTATGTCATAAATTCTCTCTGCTGTCTGCCAAACTGTTCGACACATCCATGACCCTCACATGTACAGGAGCTCTAATTAGCTTAAATAGTCATTTCAGATTTCATACAGTCATAACAGACATGAAACCGCAGCGTGAGTTTAAGACCTCTCAAACGTTCTGCAGATGTTCAGAGCCAGTTTCTGTCACAGACGGCGAGCAGGAAGTCAGCTTCTTACTCCAGGAAACCAGAGACAAACCACAGTGTTATTATCCACACTAACACGCAATGTGCCACTCTGTAGTGTTGTATCAGACCTTTTTTCAATTTTCCCCCATTCCACTCCACAACACCACATGGGGTAAAATGCTGCAGTTATTCAGGCAGAGGTGGGAGTTACAGACTTCTTTTAGGATTATTTGTGGCTTTATAAGGCCAATTCACAGAATTGTGTCTACAGAAGTCTCCTAACAGGGGCAAGGAATTTAAGGGTACCCACATATTTCAAGAATTTTTCAAAATACTTTTGGATATTGAATGAACAGAGACAAATAAAACATCTTTAATAAGGTAAATGTAAGGATGAATTTCATTATTTAGCATCTTGGTGTAATTTTGACAAAGACTGAGAAGAAAATACATGTGGCAGGGGTTCTGTTTTGGCGTTTGGCATCTGGTTGCCAGTCTGTGTGTTTGTCAGCAATTCAACAATTTATCAACAGATTTTGATTATATTCTCAGGAAAAGATTAGATTTTGGTCCTGATCTGACTGCAGATGTAGATATTTTCAAAGGACTCATTCACAGTTTGCGATAGGACAGTCATTTTAGACCGATACCTCATATTTGATTTTTACTGATATAGGTTATATCTTGAGTCCCCTTTGATTACCAGGCCCTTGGCTATTACCAACCTTTGCCTGATAATAATTTCACTGTGCATGCCATTTAACGTGGTGACAGCTGTTAAGTGTAAGCATTTTCAAGAACATATTCTCAAATCAGAGCTTACAGACTGACAGCTTAAGTAGCATGCCTCACATGTGTCGTATGAATCAAAAATAATGAGATCAGGATGGTTAGGTATTTTTGCACAAAGATGTATCCAAATCTTGGCCAAAAAAAGGAAGGAAAATGAAAAATATTGAGCCATATCTACCTTGTTTGCATCTCCACACTTATAGAATATTTCACAGACATGGCCGCAGAACTGCCACTCTGGATGTGAGCAGGAATCTAGAGTGTAATTACTGTTAAAATATATGTCACCATTAGTTTTATTATTTTTCAGCCATGTTTCTATAATGGCAGGTAAAGTTTTAAAAACTTTGGTACCACAAACAAAGGTCAACAAGAGGCCCCTCGACATTTCGCTACCATAATGATGTTTATATTAGCAGAAAAAGCTCCCGAGTCTAAACAGGTGAGCTGCATGTATGAGCAAATCTTAATGCCTTTATCATTTAAGGTGATTTAAGATTTCTAACCTATATTTTACCCTCACCTCTTTAGATGATATCTTTTGGACCTTTGGAGCACAAGGCCCTGAGCTATTGCCGACTTTTGCCTGATGACATCAGCACTGAAGAGTGCAGCCAAGCCCAACATTTCCTCTGCACCCTTATGTGTCCTGATGGCCAATGACACAGAGATTTGTTGTGAGAAAATCATCCACACTGCACCTGCCAGGCCTGTACCATGCTGATAGGTGACACTTTTGTCAGGCACATTTTTTTATCTTTTTGTCACTGAAGATACTCAGTAACAGTGTATTTATTGGGGTTATTGGTCAGAGGAGACAGGGGTAGGTAAGCACTGATGCCCTTGGCGAGAAAGCTGAAGTTACCTCTGCCAAAAAGGTTATGTTTATGCTTGTGTTTGTTTGTTTTTAGCAAAATTACCCAAAAACTACTGGATGGATTTTTCTGAAATTTTCAGGAGACATTTGTAATGGCCCAACTTAAAAATGATTAGATTTTGGTGGTGATACAGATAACCAGCACAAGCAAATTTTTGCTCAATAACTGTGTAACTAATAATGATATCAACAGGATTCCAAGTGCTAGGTATGGACTGGGTAGTCAGGGTCAAGGAATAATATTATGATAGTAACTCTGCCATGAAACTATTGTTTATAGATGTAACAGAAATATGTGAGCTACCTCTTTGGGTGATTTCTAGTTTTCTTTTGGAACATAAAGAACTCCTACGACTAGGAATGGATGGGGTGAAATGCTATGGAGTTTTGCGTTTGAAATTGTCTTATCATGTTGCTCATATGCAGAGGTGTTTTCTCTGATCTCACACTGTGCTCCGCAGGGCATAGAGACTGGCAAATTTCTCCTCCTCTTCCCCTGATGTCTTCCTTTTCCTATCTAAGAAAACGGGGCGTTGCTGCTGACGCCTCGACGGTCTTCCTGATCCTGTCGCCCCCATGCATGTCACTGTCTTTGTATGTTCTTGGATGGGTTGTACTGTCAAGAAAAAAGTGTTGCTCTAGACTTTGGATATGTGCAATGACAACGATATGACAATGATAGATTATGGCCCTCCAGTTATCATCATGAGACGTCCAAAAGACCTCCAAGAGGGTTCAGGGCACTTATCTGAAAAGCATCAAGCACAATTATGTACACTGATTTCCTGTTAATTTCTCTCCTTGACCATGTAGCTGTCGCCCACTTGCCTCTTTGCCCTGCCTGTTTCTGGATGTGCACAGTTGCAGTGTTATTGTAGGCGCCGTAAGCTGCTGAACACCCCAGTAAAGCCCTAAAGGCTCTTTCTAGTGCTGCCTAATCCACCTCATTGTGTGACGCCTCGCTGCTATTCAACACGTCTTAACCTCTCACGCCCCTGACACAATTCTCTGCCGCTCTAATGTTGGGGATCTTTTCCTCTGGGGCTGATGTCACTGGTTAAAGTAATATGGTTATTTACTAGGTGGTTTTGTGGGACGTGATGTGTACATAATGCTGCTCTGGAGGGAGGCCAACCAAGAAATGGAAACTACTGTAGGCTTTGACTAATACAGGCTTTTAAAGGGTGGCAGATCTGAGCCGCTTGATAAATATGTTGTGCTGATTAATAGCAGCTTATCGGTAAAAATGTCCTCATAAAGCCACAAATAATGGGTTTTTAGAATGTGAATGCTGATAGCAACATCTTAAATCATACTGGTAGGGTTTAAGTTGCAGTTTTTTCTTCCAGGCTTTATTTAACTCCTCTGTAAGCCACCAAAATAAAAATGTTCTCCACACAGAAACTTGCAGATATGGGCACGTGTGCAGCCTAATCTCCTCTTGTTTCTGTCCCTGGTGTTGACTCTGTGCAGCCGCTGAGACGGGAGCCGCGTTCAGAGACGACACCAGGGGCCAAACTTCAAAAGACAGCGCAAGTCAACGCAAGATACAGAGACGAAAGAGCTATCAGTAAAACAGCAGCAGATGCCACAGCTGGAGATAATGGAGAGCTTTTTCAGGCCTGAGAGTCGCACCGAGGGAGAGAGGGGGGAGTTTTTCTTGGCAGAGGTGAAGAAGGAAGAAAAATGTTGCTGTTTTTGGAGATGTTTCCTCACGCAGTCTGACAGAGGCACATATAACACACAGCAGAGAGTTAATACCTCATCAGCAATGATCAGAAACAGTCCGGTCTGTGGCCCAGGCTGTGAACGGGCCCTTAATCCTCTTACGGTGTCGCACAAACACGCAGGCGGCAGGATACACACTTTCAGTTTCACACACACAAGATGCAGTACACACGCTTTCAGTTGCACAACAAAAACACACATGGCAAATACAAAATACTAAAACACAAAATAAAGACAAGGACTTGGAAAACTTGCATTATAAATCTTCTATGAAGAAGTTGAGAACCATTTATCTCTTTAGTTTGAATATCTAGTTGACATGACTGACATGGATATCAGTCTGTGCTGTATCACTATTGATCAGATGGCCTTTGGTTTCTCCTAAGCTTGTCCTCTCTCTCTGTTAGTAGGTTGATCCAAAGTTAGATTAGAAGGTGTTAGACAGATTAGGCCTGTGCTCAAAATATCAATATGACAAAATATCGTCATGCACACCTTGGGGATACGTGTATCGATACAGATGTTACAGAATCGATACGGCCTCAATGGTTGGACAGTTGTTGTAAATACTCTTGGGTAATGTTAAGAATGGCACAGTTCAAAGTAGAATGCCAACTAAGTGATGAAGCACATGTTCCAAATTTAAACTTAGTTGTGTACCTTATAATTAATTATCCATATACCTTATAGATAATTCAGGTATCTTTGGAGACCCGAATTAAAGTTCTTAAGTAGTAGAGTCATTAAAACCTCATCCTTGTTCTTTTTCTTCTTGTAATAAAAAACAAAATTTGATGGGAATTCTGTAAAAAGTGCAGTCAGTGTTCACAGTTGATGTGTTTCGGGATACATATTGTATCGTGTCCTCAGTATCGTATCATGGGGTTGCTGGAAATACCCAACCCTTAGATAGATGCATCCATGAATCAGCTTCAAAGCATCCTGAAGCTTTCCTCAAACTGATGACATCACATGGTGTCACCCAGGGCTTTCTTTCAGCCAATGTTTGTAATACTCCAAGAACAACAAACAGCAAAAGGGCATTTAAAATAAATACCTTCAAATACATATGCATTTTGAGAGACATTTAGTAAAGGAGGGATTCCAGCTACTAACAGAAGCATGTTTGCCTCTTCAACACTAGGTGTAGAAGTCTCTTTTAAGCTCGGACATTTTTCAGTTGACCTTGCAAAGTTAGTCTCGAAAAACTAGTGAGAAATTAACTGGCTGTAGGTTAAATATAAAAAGAAAATAAATAAAAACATTGAAACATTTTCTGGACCACATCCTTATGTACATACTCTATGCCTTAATCACAGGCCTATTTCTTTACCCCTTATCCAAGTTGGGTTATGGGGGCTTTGACCCTCATCTAATTCAGTGAGAGTCTGAATAAACACTCAACTGGTTAAAGCCAATCACAGAGTGAACATAACTGTGTCATATTTAGTTGGGACACAAAGCAGAGGTACTTTTTAAAGGTCTCACATTTTACTCAACTTAAAAAAAGTTTTCTCTGGTCCCAAATGCCCACAGAACTTCTTAGAGAACTTTTCCCCCCAAAGTCCTCTCAGATTCTTAATTTTGTCATGCTTTTAAACCCCACTGTTTCAGCCCTGCTCAAAACAGGCTGTTTTAGAATAAATGAGTTATTTCTGACCACCTCTCAGGAAATGGTGCTTGAGTGCATATGTTATTTACGTTCTGAAAGTTAAAGACAGACCATTTTTGTATGAAAATATTATGAGTGTTTTTTGTTATATGGACTTTATTTGACTTTTTAAACATCTATCAGGACCCTGTTTAATAGTGATTCTCATCTTGTCCAGCACAAAGACTTACTACAAGATTCTCAATGACAACATGCGTGAATACATTTTATTTCCCTTTGATTGCTGTGATAACATTTAAAGTTTGTCTGTTTTCAAGAGATCTTGAGAAACCAACAAAAACCAACGATAACAAGATAAATAAACCAGACGAAAACAAAATTCACTCTTTACCATACTAAATCTGAGGAAAATTAAATAAATGGATGTATCTCTGCTTTGAGTCGAAGGACTATTTGACACCGACTTTTAACAGCCCTGTGACTTATACTTCTGGCTCCTGACCCACCAGGTGAGAACCACTGCTGTACATTTTAAATCAGAAAGTTTAAGTATTTATCCCTGCGGTAAAATAGTAAAAAAAACTTAAGTGGGCACTGGCACTTTACCACTTTTGCTGCCAGAATGAGACTCAGGAAAACCTTTCTTTTAAATTTTGGTCCATTACACATACTTTATAAGCTTCGTCAAGGAGTTAATGTTTTTTCTAGCATTTGCTAGCTTTTGTTTTGGGTTGATTGTAAAGAAAATCACAAAAAAACCCTAATGAGCCAATTTGGATTGACTTTCAGGGAATGTTGGTCATGGCCCAGGAAAAAAATGACTGAATTTTGGTGGTGATCCAAATCTGGACGTGGATCCAGGATTGTTTCATAGGATTTCTTAAAAATGTGTGATAAAGCAAGTTTTCCACATTTGCTAATAGCTTAATAATTTCTCCATGTATTTTCACAACATTTTTAAGGTATGCTGGTCATGGTACAAGACAGGGCTGATCAGATTTTGGTGGTGATCTGAATCTGGATGCGGATCCAGGAGTTCTTTCAACGATTTGTTAATAGTGTGAGATGGAGCAGTTTTCCACATTTTTAACAATCACTCTCTTAAAAATGTTGGAGTATGGGAGATTTTATGAAAATATCTTAAAAAAAAAAAACAGATTAGACCAACCTTCATTGCCATTTTAAAACTATGTTGAGGCAGCCAGTGCTTGATTTTCCTCTGGTCCTCGTAGGTTTAAGGTCACACATATAAAACACACAGCACACATGTCCTGTGGTGCAGACTGGTAGCCTGTGTGTGTCGGTGTGTCATGTGCATGTTGTGGTGAGACTTGTGAGAGGACGGATCAAAGAGAACACAGAGGAGCTCTTAATCAGAGGGTCTGTGCCAGGCGGGCCGGGCGTATGAGCTTCATCCATCCATCCATCCATCCAGTCATCCTCTCTCACTTGCCTCCTCAGATGGTGGGATGGGGGCAGTAACCCATAGCGATAGTATACTTATCCCAGCTGATTGTTTTTGTGTTTTAACTTTAATCTCACTGTTGGCCCCAGCTGGCTCTGATTAGTGCTCTCACGTCACATTCCAACCCCCAATAGGCTCTTACACACACACTCACTCGCGCTTAGACAGGGGTGCTGCACACACACACTCGCCTATGTGAAAAATGCTTGACATACATGTAAAAAATAAAATCATCACACATACGGGTCCCTCTCAGCTGGTACCAGTATTTTCAAACTAAACCCACCATCAGGCACCACTTCAGCTGATTAAGCTCCTGTTCTGATGGAGGGAAAAACCCCAATTAAGACCAAAAAATGAAGAAATGTGGAACTGCCAAAAGGCCACTGAAGGCAGGCTACAATAGTGAGTCAATTGACATTTGACTCCAGATAAAATGGCTAACTCTAAAGACTTAATCAGTGATCCATCCTCAACAGCTTTCCATGTGTGTGAGAAGGGAATATCTATTGTGGCTTTGAGAACATTGTTTTGTTGATAAATCCCGACAACCAACAATTCAACATAAAAAAAAATGGGATTTAAACGTTTACATCAGGAATGACTTCATGTTTGATATATTTCAAAGAAATCCACCTATCAGCCATTATTGTTTCTGTACATTCAACCTGGACAACAAGTGCATAGGAGTCAAACCCTGTGATATAAGACATGACAGCTCCAGAAAGAAGCAGCCACGTTATTGAAACTTCTCCAGGTTAATGGCAGCAGTATGGGTGATCAGGACTGATGTCACTTTTAATGTGTTTTTGGATTAACTGTAACAAGTGATGCCTGCTCTTATTTCCTCAAAGTTTGATGTACTGTAATACACCTCATGTCAGGGTAAATCCATGACATGACAGCTAGTCTGAAATGCTGCTGTTCATCTTTTAACACTTGGAAGTAGGAACATATCACATTATAAAAAACGAAAACAACTAAAAAATGGCAGCAAAATTACAACCTCCTTGGTTTGGTTAAAAATAAATTGGATTGTTTAGTATTATTATCTTTAGCTTCATTTGTGTGTTCAAAAAGGTGAGAGAGCAAGAATGGTACCCCACAACCCCAAAATATTGCTTAATTGTATAACACATTTTTTTATTCTTAAAGTGATAAAGTAAGAGTGTTGCTATGTGTTTATTGCAAAGACTCTATTGTTACAATGATAAAACCCAACTTATCGCAGTGCCAGAGTTGATACAAATTTGGGTTTACTAAAGGAATTTTTCACATTAAAGAGGGTTGCTCTTGTGGCCTTTGCACTTGGAGCGGGGCTGCAAATTAATGGAACAATGTTGTGACAGTCAAGGAGGCAATTCTTACTTGTCTTTCTGTTTATATCAAGAGTGACATGATTTAACAAACACCTTCATTTGAAAAAAAATCAGGCCAAAAAATTCCAAAGGACTCTACAATAAGACACAATGACCCGCTGTTAATTCTAACAAAAAAAAAAAGCCCACATAAATGGGTCCATCCTTTTTTTTCCGAAATGTGAGGAGAACGAGGTGTGCACCGGCTTTTAACTCAGGATTTAAAAGTTTCCTAAAACTGTTTTAGGACCAACAACAATCAAGTGCATCATATTGTCTGCTTTGACTGTGATGCCTTTTGTGGCAAAACTGAGTGATTTCTAGATCATTGGCACTTGCTTGATGTGAAACTTTGGAAAATTTGCTGCAGTCCAAAAAAATTGAAGCTGAAATATTACTTGAAAAAGACAAGGGCCATTAAATTATTGTCCTGAAATATATTGGTCTTGAGTACATTGACCTTTAACCTGGCTACACACTCTACAAACTCCAAATTTAAACTTGAGGACAGTTTTTAACTTTATAATCCAAACACACTCAAAAAGTCTTTGGTTCCCAACCCTCTGTTTTCGGAGACCCCCATTTTATCAACAAAAGCTGCAACATCTTCATCCGTTATGTAGGACAGTACAACTAAGCAGTGTCACATAACAATCCACAAACATCAAGGTACTGACATGCTATAACTCAAAACAGTAAGTGCCATACAGAGAGAAACTATAAATAACTTTTAGATATCTGACTCATAAATCATGTGAGCATCATTCCATGAGCCCTCTGCTCTGCACAATCCTTAGAGAGCTGTCCAGTTGGACGACTGAGCCCACATTAGTAGGAAAGCTTATTAACATCTACCGGGGATCATCCTGATGGACTGTGAAAAGCTGGGTTTAACACACCCTCCTGTGTAAGACAGCACACATTAATGCGGCTGCAGACACACACACCACGTTCAGGAGATCAGGGTGGATGGCATGTGTGTGGTTCAAATGGAGGGGCCACGTGCTGTATGATAAAACCTGGATTTTGGGCTGCAGGTCTATGAATGGCTCGTTTTTATACTGAAATGTACAAGTGCACAGCAACCTTTTCTAATAAAGAATTGATGTTGAGGGTTAATTTTCTCTGATTAAAAGGCAAGAGACTCTGAACATTGTGTTAAGTAGTTGGACAGAGAAAGCTTGTAATTTGCTTTGGTAGAAACAGCGATGGTTACTGATAATCGTACTGTAATAATTTAAGTACTTAGTGATTATTGACGTAAGACAAACATTAGGAAGGATGACGGCTCAGTAAAGAAACTCTAAAATAAAGATTGACCTCTTTTTTGCAACTACAATTCAATCATGTAGACTGTAACTCCTCAATCTTTCCAGTTTGATTTCTCAGAAGTGACCCTCCTAACACTTAAGACCCCCATTCTCCCTACAGGCAGATATAGCACCAAATAATCTAATAAATAATAAACAACACAGATAACAAAACCACCTCTATCATCTTCTGTATAGACAAATTAACAGTGGCTCCATTCTGAGATTTCTTTGGATTAACAAGCTCCTTGACCTATCTTGAAAGCTGTGTTCCAACCAAATGGAAATTTCAGATTGTCAAAAAATGAAAAAAAACACTGCAAAAGAAATTAAAGACGCAAAACTTGCAGAGGAATTGCCGAAAGATGCAAATCTCTATATGAACAATACAAATTGTTGTGCTCGTAGCATGAATCTTGCCTCTATTGCCCATTTGCCTATTTTGAAATATCCAACCTCTGCAACAAATCTGCCTAAAGCTGTGACCAACCAATCAGCATTGAGAGGAATTAGAGATGAGGAAATCAAAGACACAGGAGGAAGTAAATATTGCTGTAAATCTGAAATCGACACTGAAGCTGCTTTACATAATTATTTCAGTTTTCAGGGGTTCGACCAGAGAAAGGAGAAATACAGTGGGGAGTTTTGAGTATCTGAGAAGATTAGCTCGTATTTATTTGACCCTTTTCAGGGGCTCTAGTGTGAAAGAAGTCCACCAGCATAACCACAAGCTGGCTAGTGGTTTGTTTTTCTGGATTACTGGAGGAGATTTAAATGTTTTGTTTTTACCAGAGAAAATGTGCCGAAACCTCATGGAATAACTTCTGGAGCACCCACGAGAAAAAGAATAGACCGGGGAGAGACTGTGGAGCCATATCAGGAAAAAAAGAGTAAAGTCTGGCAGGGTTAACTATGGGGGGCCATCACCTGGCTGCGTGGCGAGGCTCTCCATGTGCCAAAGGATGTTATGCATCAAAATCGATGTGCTTCTATTTCAGACTGTTCTGGGATATTTGGCTTCTTGTTTTTGAGAATAGGAAGAAGACAGCAATTTCAGAAACATCCACCAAAGTTGATCATGGATGGAGAAGATGGTAACACGTTGTTACAGGATAGAGACAGGCCTGCACCAATCATTGTCCCTTTCAGATCTTGAAGTGTGAAAATTTGCCTCATTAAATATGACCCATTTGAACACAAAAATACATAAGTGAACTTAAGTCCTGTAAATGTGCAACACAAATATTTTCAGCGTTTGGTGTAAACATAGTTTAAGGCTAAGCTCAGCCACCCTTTGGAGGAAACTAAATTTCCACTTGTATTAGAAACCTCTTCTTTTTGTCATTACCCAGAAGGCTGGAATGACGATAGGCTGGTAAATTAAAAGCATTGCCTTAAAGCCTAGCTCTGGTCCATCATCAGCAACACTGCTTTGTTGCACCAATCCAGTTACTGATAATAAACCTAATTCCCCCATCTAAGGACCCTAGGTCAGAAACCAGGGTTCTAAGGGAGAACAATCTATATTGGTCATGTAATGGTTTAGCAGTGTGCTCTTTTAAGAATGAAAAAAGAGAAAAGAAGGTAACAAGTATGTTGGGAGTAAAAGAAAGATGTTTTAAAGAAATATTGCCAATCACAGGCAATGACTTGTTCTATAAAATGCTCCCAACTCTGTCCATATTTAACAACTAGATACTCTGAGTAAAAGACCCAGAGCAAGAGCTGATTGCTGCTGCGGTCTTCAAACACCACGCTGTTGAACTCCTGACTGATCCCAGCAGCAAACAGATGCCCCAGACACCTTTAAAAACACACTCACAGCACCGCCTTCTCCTCTGGGAATAAACGCTGGTCTGGTGCTTGAACTCCACGGGGTGAAACACAGCCAGCAACGAGGCCCATGAATCATGCAACTCAACAGGTTGCGTGATTAAGGAACAAATGAAAAAGAAAGTGATTCATGGCTCTGATTCCGCCCTTTGAGCTGGGACTTTCTCTCCATCTTCTCTGACCGTATATCGAGGGCTACACCAGCTCCATACACGCAGCCGACCGCAGCCTTTCCCAGCGGCTGCTCATTAGAGTGTGTTATAAAGAGTGCCAACAACAGGCTGGGGCACTCCTGACACTCTATGTGGGCCGCTTTGAATTAGGTCTCTAATGAAAACCGAGCGGTGACCCAGGATTTGACTGGATACTTATTCAGCGCAAACTGACAGCCACTGCACCACTGGACGCTGTGTGGAGCCACTTTTATGGGCCAAAGGCTGCTCTTAAAGACAACCAAGAGAGAAACAACAGACACAGATCAGTCCATCAAACAAGGAAAAGAAACAATCAAGACTTAGAAAAAATATACCATTTTAAATTATATCTACCGATGATGGTTTTGTAACCAGAGTTAAAATGTCTCTTACAAACACCTAATATACACTCACTGGAAATTTTATTGGGTACACCTTGCTCATACCAGGGTTGGACCCCTTTTGTCTTCAGAGCCGATTTAATTCTTGGTGACACGGATTTGACAAGAATCTCCTGCATATCTAAAAGTTGCTCTGTTGGATAGAGATCTAATGACCACTGGAGTACAGTGAACTGATGCCATGAGTGTTCAAAACAACAGTTTGAGATGATCTAAGGTTTGTGACATGAAACACTTTCATCAAATTTTGGTAAGCCTGTGTGAGTCTTAACCTCAATTTGGTATTCTTAGCTCCACTACTGCTGTAGTCCATCTGCTACAAGATTTGACGGGATGTGCCTTGATTGTATCAAGTGCTGAGTATCTCCGCCGAGTAGGATATATGCTTTTGCCTGAATTTGTCTGTTTGTCTGTTAGGTAGATGAATTGACAAGTTATGAAAATATTGTGATAAAATTTCAGGGAATACAGGTCATGACAAAAGACAAATGTGGTAAGATTTTGGTTGGGGTCTAGATTTGGATGCTGACCCAGGACCTTTTTAGAGTATTTGTTAACATTGAAAGATATGCTGGTTTCCCACATTTTGGATCATAACTCAGTATGTTCTCAACACATCTTAATTACATTTTCAGGACATCTTAGTCATAGCACAAAGGAGCAGTGGTTATAGTTGTGATCCAATTTGGCATGTGGACCCACGAATTTCTGAAAAGATTTGTAAACACAGCAAGATAGAGCAGTTTTTGACATTTTTGACTTTACCCCACCTGACAATGCACCTCCATGTTGACTTGCTGTTGCTTTTCTATAATCTTCACCCACTCCGCCAATTCTCCTCCGACTACTTGCATCAATAAGATATATGTTCCAGAGAACTGTTGCTCACTTTTTTTTCTTTTTCTCAGACCAGTCCCTTAACAGGATTGTATAATAAATTCCAGTTCATAAGCAGTGTCTGTCAGACCAGCCTGCTCGGCACCAACAACCATGTCACGTTTAAAGTCACTTCAATCTCCTTTCTTCTCCCTTCTGATGCTCAGTTTGAACTTCAGCAGGACTGCTGGACCATGACAACATGCTGTGTTGCATTGAGTTGCTGTCAGATAATTTTCTGTTAAGATATTTGCATTAATGAGCAGTTTAACAGATCTGCCTGATAAAGTTTCTATAACGAGTGATTATTTACAAGAATAGCTTCTTGGAAAATATCTGCAACCAGTGATGGTAACACTTGTTGGCTTTTAGATTATACATTTGTATCCAAGAACAAAAATCCTTGAAGATTTGGAGCACTGCAATCTGACAACAATGACTTTTCAAGAATCTAATTATTTTAGGTCTAGGTTTTTATGGCAGCTGATACAGGTTCAATCAATCAATCAATCAATCAATCAATCAATCAATCAATCAATCAATCAATCAATCAATCAATCAATCAATCAAACTTTATTTGCATAGCACCTTTCATACAGGACTTTGTAATACAAAGTGCTTTACATGAGAAAAAGATTAAACAAAATAACAATAAGTGGAATAAAAAGCAGAAATTGCATAATTGCATAAAATAAAAACATAATCCTCCCTCCACGAAACCACATTCAATATACTCACTCACTTACTCAAACACACAAAGACATAAAAAGGAAATTCTGACAGAAAACAGAATTAGAGGACTGAGGAAATGCTAAGATGCTAAGATAAATAAATGTGTAAATACATAAATAAATAAAATAATATAACAGTATAGAATAAAAGTTAGATAAATAATATGGTAAAGTGAGAAAGTGTAACATCAGGTGCATAATAAAATCAGCTAAAATAGGATAATAAGAGGAAAAGCATCTAACAAAGAATAAAATTCCAAATAAAAAATCTGAACTGAAATGTAGTAATAAAACAAAATAAAAGGGTTTAAATAAGTTAACGTATAAAATAAAATAATATTAAATACAATCAGCTAAAAGCCAGATTAAAAAGGTAGGTCTTGAGTTTTCTTTTAAGATAGGATAAGAGTAGAATGTCTGTATTTGATGTATGTATCAATGAGTAAACTTGTATTTTTGCAGTACTGAATCTTTTAAAAGTTTATCTCAGGTCACTCATCCTACATTGTTCAGTGGAAAGTGTTTGACATTGGTTTCATTGTTGCTTGCCACAAATCGTGCATTTCATCAGCTTCACATTTGAGCCGGATGCGATGCATTTCCATTCATGCGTTCTTGAGATACTGTGTTCTTATATGATAAACCAAGAAAATTATTACTACGGCCTTTGTGCATATGGAAGCTGGAAAAGTGCTGGAGGCTGACTTAGGAATTTCAACAAAGACACTGAATCAACAGAAAGAACCTTCTGAGAGTAACATTTGTGTAAGCACTTCATGAGAGGAAAACTGCCGATTATAGAGATCAGATTTATCTCTGTGAACCATCAAGACATCCTAACCTGGGCACAAACATACACTAGAACACACATCCTTAAACTCACACAGTTTGATGCAGTTTGGCAGACATGCTGAGGGTCTCTGTCCATGTTTTCGGACAGGTCAGCACTCTCCGCTGAAAGAGGCCGCTGGTGTTGGTGAAAGCGGAGTGAACTGATGGACAGAACATTGTCAGGAGGCTGTCACTTGTTGTCAAGTCACATACCAAACTACACACCTAAAACCACTGCTGTGCAAGTTCAGTCTTAAAATAAGCTCAGTTACACATCCTGTAATGAACGATGTCATGTTCTAATGACTCATTGTAAAATATGGACTAAAGTTACAGTAAAAAAAGAACTAGTTTGCTTTTTGATGCACTGCTTCAATCCAAAATTACCAAACATAAGGCCATTAAAGGGTAAATTTGTTTGTATTTCACAGATTAATGTTGAAAAGAAAAAGATTGATGAGCTTTTACTCAAAATTACGACATACTTATAAATAAAAAATACAAATATTCAGCCTTTATTTAGCATTTTACCACAGGCTTCTAAACCATTAACTTTTGTAAATCAACAGTCTATTCTTTTCATTTAATATGTATAATTTATATAAGCACCAAAACTGTGCCCAAAAGTCAGAGGGGGAAAGAAATCGAGAGCGAGACCAGACCAATAAATCTCAATCTGATGTTTTATACAGTGTAAACAAATGTTTTGGGGCACTAAGTAAAACACCTTTTAAGTGTATGCATTCAGATATAACTGTCATAGACTTTCAAAATAAAAGCCTTGTTAGCACAGGTAAATAGAAAATGAACTTGAGCTTATAAAGTGCTTTTCTATACTTTATGACTACTGAGGGCAATTTTACACCACAGGTCTCCTCCACCCATTCCCATTCATAATCACTCATTGCTAGTTCTGAATTTCTGGATAAGTGGTTCATCAGTATGAGCTAACACGTCCACACTCTTTCATACCCATTTACACACCATTGAGACAGAAGTGGGAGCAGCCTGGGGTAAAGTGTCTTGCCCTAGAACACATAAGCCCCGTTTCCACCAAGTGGTCTGGTATGGATCGGCATGGTTTGGCTCAGGTCAGATCGGTAAAACCTGATCTTGTTTGCATTTCCACAGCCAATCGAACTCTACTTCGTAGGCGGCGTATAAGCCGGATGCCAATAGCATGACATCATAGCAGTGCGACACCGTGTACCCGGCTATTAAATACAATGAAGAGAAAATGCTACAGAGCAATGCTGGAAGACATTCAGCAATTCTTCTTTTTTGTGATCAGCATGTGGCTTTTTGTTACAAAGCACAACCAAGCTTTGTTTCAGAGAAGGCAGTGTGCCGCGAGAGTAATCTTCACGAAGTCGAGTGGAGATTTAAACACGGCGGTGTTATGTGTTGTTCCCCTGTCGCACAGGAAGTGACTTCTCCTTCGACCAATCAACAGTTTTTCCAGCTCCACCTTCTGGGGTCAGATCAGTATGCTTGGCACCCCAACGGAAGGGTCCCAAAAAGCAGGATGGTAGGTTTTGATATTGATATTGTTAAAGCCAGAGCTGGTGAAAACCCTAAAGATTCTTGGCGCCTAAGGCTCCTGCATTTAAACAGACCAGATGCTCTGTCTGGTCAAGTGTCTAAATTCTTATTCTGATCGATAAACTCTGATGAGCAGATCTGTATGCAACAGAGCAAAGTGGCAACTCCAGCATGTGCTAGAGAAGGACTTTTGTGAGCCTTGAAAAGCAAAACCCTTGATCACAAAGATTGGTAATTGCCAGAGCATTCAGTATGGACCAAATTCAGCTGATCTGGACCCGATGAATACTGCTAGTACACAGTGATGCACTAATTGTGATAATTAGGATCTGTAATAATGTTGGACACAAGAATTTGGCAGATTCTGATAACAGTGCTTGTGTTTTTAATCACAGTCTATAGAAAGAGTAAATTCACTTCTTTAAATTAGAAGTCATGAAAGTTTGATGCCAGCATTCAAATACTGTGAGACAGAAGACACTGTTCGTCCAACAATATTTGCAGATTGTTAGAAGGGCTGAAGCATGTGTTAAAACTCAGGCTCTGTGCATCACAGTGTCTTGCAGACCACTATCTCTGCACAAGCTCCACATCAGTTCCCATGATTCTGCAAAATCCATGTCAAAAAAGTCAGTGCATCTGTCATATCAGGTAGCATGACTGATTTGGTTTTGTTTTACAACAAATACAAACAGGAACTGGATTTTTGTGTCCCTCTGCAGTAGTACACAGACATGAAACACACGTTTACACACAAACACATATGTGGGTCTCTGTGCTGCTTTTCTTGGAGGGAGTGTGAAAGCAGAACAGCAGCAAATGAAAGCAAACTCGTGTAGGAGCACAGAGATGGGAAGAACAAGAACAAGACTCCATTAAGCTCTACAGTGGTATACTAGGGGTACTTGTGTACAGGTTAACCCTGAGAGATACATAAACACACACATACTCATTTATCGTCAGTGAAGCAGTCAGCGAAGGGTCAAAAGGGGGAAAAGTTCAGCCACTGAATAAAGGAGCAGGGGTCTTTGTAAAGCTGAATACAAAGAGGGGCATCCATTACATATATATTTCTTTATCCACAGCAGGAAAGCAGTTTATGAAGAGGACAAATCTACGATTCCTGCTCTGAATAAACAAAACCTTTTAACCTAGGGTTTGACCTTTGTGGACCAGGATCTCTTTTATCCGTTTGATAATGGAGAGGGGATGCTCTTTCTATGAACAGGTTAGATGCGGGTCAAGAGAGCGGAGGGTTTTTACACAC
Organism: Scarus forsteni; assembly: GCA_036419115.1. Taxonomy (NCBI): domain Eukaryota; kingdom Metazoa; phylum Chordata; class Actinopteri; order Labriformes; family Labridae; genus Scarus; species Scarus forsteni. The sequence goes on from JAZDUH010000198.1 coordinate 2,265,793, forward strand.
AAAATAGCAAGAACTTGCTAGGATGCACAATCACACAAACACAACAGACTGGGAAATGCACAAACAAATGAAGTGCTGCAGGTACAGTGCCATGAAGACACTGTAAAACCACTTTGGATGTTGTGTTATACACCGATCACTGTGTGTATGCTCGAGGACAGAAGCTTGAGCATAAAGGATCTTTTAGTTTTGTAGTGTATTTGTTCATGTACACAAAGGAGCACCTGGAGCAACGTGAAACAAATGAGACTCATGAGGCTAAAATAAGGGCTTGACAACCAGCAGCCTGGGGGCTAACTGAATGCAGCCTGCAAATCAATACCAAGAAATACAGTAAATATTAGAAAAATATGAAAAAATCTTCTATGATTTAGTTATCAATAAATGAATGCTTAAGAGATATGCACACAAAGCTTGGAAATATAAAATATCCCTACTGTAATCTTGATTTTTTTTTTTTACATATATGAAAAATGTCATTCTTAATGAAAATATTCTAACGCCCAAACAGACATGTTCCTAAATGGAACAGTTGACTTTCCAATAAAAGATATTATGGTGAGTAAAAAAAGGCACAGTTTGTGATAAAATGTCGAATTCAAAGTCAAGATTAGCTTAAAAGTGGTGAAACAAACCTTCTGATTTTAATAAGTCAAATTATGTTGCAATTTAAAGAACTTATGATGCTGAAAAAAAAATACTTGCAGCCTGAATAGTTGTGATGGTCTCGAGAACTTGTTTAAGTGCTTTATGTCACTGAAAATTTACAAATTCGTTACCTGGTGTATGTTTTTTTTTTAGATGATTGGTATTGGAATGAAAAAAAAACAAAGCAAAAAGTATCCGTAACGATTTGATCTAAAGTTGGTACCATTCATTTCTAGTGGCCTGTCAGATTTCTAAGATGATGGCCTTCACATAGGCAAAACATCTTCTTTTTCTTGTTTTTAATTGCAAAAAATAATTTAGGTATCATTTAAAAGTTAACTCGAATAAAAATAACATTCATTTGAAGGTAATGGTTTTACCAAATAGCATGCTGAAACTAGGGTCCTTACTAAAAACAAGTAAGACAAATGAACAATTTACAAAAGTTTTGTATTTTTTATGGGGTTTAAAAAAACAGAAATGCATTTAGACTGATAATATAATGTCTAAAAACATTTTCCATGCAGTATACAGACAAAAGGGTGCATTAATATTCTGAAATCTGAGATCTTGGAATATCATTTAATGTTTTACACACTAAAATAAGTTAATTGTATAAATAAACTTTTTATTCAAATTTAACCTGGAAAAAGCTTAAAATTCTCTCGTTTTAAAAAGTGTCATGACATGGTTGAATACATTTTAATTTTGCTTTGAATGTAGTGCCCTCACTTTGCTGTTAGGAAGCGCATGCTCATTTTCAGTAGAAAATTGTATTATACTTGCTATCATAACTTTAAGTGAGATAATATAGATGGTATTACAAGTCTAAATTTGATTATTGGAAAAGCAAAATAAGTCTACTTCATGCTTATGCTATTACATACTGCATTTGGACATTAATAATACAGATAAAGATGAATTTTATGGATGTTCTTTCCATTGATATTTGCAACTAGCATCGTTTTTTTTTTCTTTTTCAGTGAAATGTTTTGTCTGATACTCATAAAAGAAGAAACACATAATAACTCCTGCAGCAGAAGTTTATGCCGGCATAAATCATAGTGAGGCTGCCTTGAATTATTGCAGTCCACTGATAGTGTACTTTTAAAATGTAACTCTGCTATTGATATCAGTACTTATCATAAAATGACCCTAAGAGGCTGATCAGTTTGAATCACAGGCTGAAATTCACCTCATTAACCACTCCAGCGGGCTTTTATATTCTTCATCCTAATACAAAAACATGTCATACACAAATCAGGGGCCTGGAATCACCAGGATGTGAAAGGAGGCTGGTTTTCCATTTAAGGCAGACTCCAGAGGATGACAGCCCTCCTCATCAGAATGAATTAGCTCATTTCCTTATTATAGAATTAGACGTCTTTATATTGCTTTTGTCTGTATTTGAATGATGTGGAGTGGAAAACTGAGATAACATTATCTCTATGGCATCAAAATGGTGCTGATTCTTTTCATACGTCAGATCTAATTGTCTTAATGTGACTGAATTAGGGCTTAGCTTTCATCTTGGACATGAGAGGGCAGGGATCCTTCAGTCTTTTATTATCTCAGGTAGCAAATGAAGCAAAACAATACGTCAACAGGAACCTTTGAGAGGAGGTAACCTTTGCATATGATTAGTGCAAAGTAAATTTGCATATGCTAATTTTTTATACCTAGCATTGCAACTAACATTTATAAAAAATAGTAAAAAGAAACTTGGGGAAAATCAGACTTTTGCATGCCAATATATACTCTCTTGTCACTGTGTGAGGTATACCTTTCTAGTAACAGGTTGGAGCCCTTTGGTTGTAATGAGTGGTTATTTGAGTTTCTGTTGGCTTTCTATCACCTCCAACTGCTCTGGTCATCTCCTCCAAGCTCCAGCATCGACAAGGTCTTTTGGCTCATGGGACATTCTTTCTTTTTCAGACCAATTTTGTAAACCCTACATGTGGCAGTGATTGTGTGTTATCAGCATTTCCTGACAGATCAGTCTATTTGGCACCAATGACCATGCCATGTTTAAAGTAACTTAAATCATTTCTTTTCCATCCTGATGCTTCATTTGAACTTCTGCAGGTTGTCTTGACCATCTTAAAGGAGACATATCATGCTGATGCATGATTTAATACTTACATATAATATAATAAATTTGAAAACAAGACCTTACACTCCCTATTTTTCAAAAAGTGAGAAATTGTATTTTTTCTGATATCCTAGAACGAGATTTGATGCCTCTGAAAATATGTCATTGCGAGATGACCGCGAGATTTAAATCGTCGTGATGACACGAGGTACATTTCTTTTATTGGAGTAATCTGATAAAACAGCTCCTCCTCTGTAATGCCCGTTAGCCACAAGACCGTCACCAAGGAACACATCCACCAGCAGCAGTATATAGCTCCCTGGCTCACACTCACTCATTACCAGCTCTGGCCTGTAGGGGAACTCAATACGCGGTCGCTGCATTGAGTCTGCCAGAAAATACAGTAGAAGAAGAAGGTCAGGCTGGCTCAACCCTCTCGGCAGCTCTGACAGAACTGACCAATCAGAGCACAAAGGGCTGTGACGTTAAGAGGTTACTGTAGGTCAGTCTGAGAACCAAGCGTTTCAACGAGAGCTCGATAATGGCCTAAAATGAGGATTTTGAGAACGCTATTGAGGGGCAATGAAGGAACTAAATGACTTGTACTGAGGGCAGAAATGCTTTACAGGTATCCTAGTCTGGCATAGTGAAAAGGAGAAACAAGCATGATATGTCTCCTTTAATGCCTGAATGCGTTGACTTTTTGGTGATTGGCTTAGCAGCTATTTCAATTCACAAACAGTTCAACATGGGCGGTGCTCTTATATTTCCTTTTTTTCTTGGTTTGAACCTGAGAGATTCAATCCCTGGTGACCAGTTTTCCTGGCAGCTTGTTGAACTGGTTCCATGAATGAAAACACTGAAATTCTTTAATATGATAATACCCAATCTACGTAGGAAAACCAGAACCAAATAGTTCAAACAGCCATGTTGAGCTCTATAAATCTACCTAAAGATTAAGTTAATTTAATAAAACACTTATTTTCCATGATTTACTTCATCTTTTCACAAATTGTTTTCATCTCTTCGCTTCCCTCTCTCTCACCCCTGTTTGGACGCCCTGTTGACAGGAAGTACAAGAGTTGTGTAAAGCCGTCCTGGCTCGGCTCAGCTCAGCTCAGCTCAGCTGCCTCTCCATTATGTATCCTATCACTTATTCATGCAGCCATATTTTATTGATACACACACACACACCCTTATGCAGGGTCATGTTAGGAGAGTGTGTGGGAGTGTAAAATGTGTGTATACATGAGTGCTGACCGTGTGAATAAACCAAAAAACACATTATCTGTTTAAGTGTGTATGTGAGTATGTGTGTGCAAACACTGCTAACAGTGAATGAAGACTAACATATGGCCCATCATTTTCTACCATTATGATCTGTTTCAGTATCAGATATTGTTCTTTAATAAGATAAATGTGACAGATGCAGAATTACTAATTCTGTAGGGCTCCTGAGTGACACACACAATTGATCTAAGTTCATGTGTTGCCTGCTTTTGAATCTTTATGTTTTGTTCTGTTTTTAAAAAGTCAGTTACTAACAAACTCCTAAGAAGGACTACAAAAGTAGCCAGTGATCCTACTGCAAGCATTTATGATTGTTTTTTAACAATCAGTAATTTAAACACTTTTACCACAATGATGAGGACTACTTTGATTAGGTTAATGGAATAAGAGGTAATTCTCAAACAGTCTACCTGCCATGTTGCAGTTCAATATTAGCTGAACAGAAGCTTTTAAAAAATGAAGTAGGTTTATTTGTTAAGGCTACCACAAAGAACAGGACATGCAATTTCATAATTCTATGTTGGAGGCCTGGTCGTTAGCAATAAATTAAAACAGTGAAAAATCCAGCAGGCTTTCAGTTGAGGGAATCAGCGCAATAATAATTTCACATTGGCCTAAAATAATAGGTCATCACTGATCCACTCTATTTTCAACTGTTTACTAGACTCTGTCTTTGAAGCAGCAGCAGCAGTCCCATCCGTCCTCATGTGCGAAGACTGCACATGGGTTGAATTTGTTTATAACTTGTCTGGTTTGGTTTCAGGAAGGCTTAGAGTTGTGGTCATTCCATTTACCTTGGAATTTAGAGCTGTAAATGAAGCAGTGCAGAAATGAATCTAAAATATCAGAAGTGAGTTTGCATCTTAGTATCGTCAGATCCTAACCTCTTTAGTATTTAAGAATAGTATCCTCAAACAAATATCCTGAAGTTGGGTCTTTGATCACCATATGCATATGTCCCTTTCATTTTGCAATATGAAATGCATCTGATGTTGCTCAGCTTTCAATTTGAAACCATCATTGCGATGCTAAAGAAAGGACAGTTGCTAAACAACTGCCAACAAGGACTAGAAAAGTGGCAAGGGACGCTAATTTAATTTCTGGTCATTTTTGTTTATAACTGATGATTCATACATTATAGCCACAGCCTTGAGTGTCAGCTTGATCTGATCATTCAACTAGAAGGAAATTCTCAAATGAGAAGTTACGGTGTGATGATACTTTGGAAGTGAAGCTGCTTCTGGATCAAACCGCCATGTTGTAGTTTTGTGACAGCTTTACAATATCTTTTTTCCTCTTGAAGATTACTGAGAAACTTCAAATGTGATGAAAGTTTGTCTGTGAAGATGATCATGATAAACAAAATGCTTAAGTTTCATTTAATTTTGTTCCCCACAGAGCTTATTGGGGGGTGGGGGGCAGCGCAATGCTAACTTATGGATTGTCCTATAATGTCATCCCTGGATGGCTCTAATATTTCATACCTGTGTTAGCCACATTCCCGTTATGAACTAGTAAACTCAAGGTTACTGAAGATTATTCCCCTTGGATATTTAAGCTTCTGAAACTAAATGAGACGCAACATATAGGGTTTCACTGATACGACTACAAGCAAGCACAATGTGGCTGGATGCATTTCAACAATAGCTAAGGCTAAGGGACGAAAAAGGACGGTGACTAAAGAAGCTAAAGCCAGTCTAGAGTCATTATTGGACAGGTTTTTAGATGTTGGTGAAAGAAACAAAAGGAAACGTGTCGGACACTGAACTGCATATGTTGATGTTGAATGGGTGAGTACAGTGGTCTGAATCTGACATGTATCGTAATGCCCTTTCTTATTTTACATGTGTACTCTACATGTCGACCCAATAAAATACGATTTTTAAAACTTTTATGAATACAGTTAACTGTTCTTTCACAAAGGTTTGCAAACTGGCGCCAGCGCCCTCAGTAGGTCAACAGATGCACAATATCTGGCAGCTTTGGCGACCATGAGAGAGTAAAAAAGAAAATTTCATACATAATGCTGCTATAACTGAAACAACAATCCTGTAATAGCACAGGTCTGTTCGCCAATCAGTCTTGTTTTGTCCAAGTTTTCTGCCTTTCAAAGGAAGTGTTGTCTTGCATACTGCTGCCATGTTCTTGCTCCTGGTGGATTATTGTTGGATCATTAAAAGTAATCTTAAAAAGGGGACGGGTACAGTCTTGGCTTGTTTGTAGGATATCTTTTCTTATATTTCAGGGCTATGCAAATAAAATTAGCTGCTGAATGAACCACAAGGTAATCCAAAGTTTATGAGCTATACAACAATTGCTGGGACATTGAAAACATTAAATATGTGAAGACCCCCTCAGTGTATTTTCTAACTTCACCCAACACAGTCCAAACTCCAAAGCACTCAAGTATCACGCGATGGAAGTCACTAGTGTCAGCTGGAGCGGCAGTTTGCAGAAAATGGCCTGGATGCTGTTTGAGTGACGGGTCACAGATCACAGTGAGTTCATCTTTGCAGTCAGCCGAGCATCAGGAGCGCCAACCACAACAACAACAAGTGTTTTTTTCCCCACGTGCTACCTCCACCACCGCCACAGCCGACGGTGGTGAAGCAGCAGATTGGGTGAAGTGGATCGCCCTCAGCCATGAGTCCATTTCTGATTCCCTGCACTGAGTGTGTTGTCCGACTGAGCCAAAACAGACACAGGAGCGGGGCTTTAAAAAGCGCTTCCCACCACTCTCACCATCCCTCTCTTTCTCTTTCTTGCCCTAATTCTCTGCTCTCGCTCGCCCTCCTTTTCTGTGAACTCATACATGTGTGTTAGAGAGTGTGTGTGTCTCCCTTGAGCGAGCTGTTAAGTGCAGCCTCCAAAAAACTCCACAAAAGCCCATTTGCAGTCAGTTAGATCCCCCTCACACACACATGCACGGGGTGATTCTAACACGCATAGACACACTCACACACCGAGGCCCTTGCTCTCGCACACACGCACACTTTTCACACTTCCCTCTGGGCAAACGAGGCAGAGTGGCGGAGGCGAGGCCGGGGATAAATGATACAATGATATCCAGGCCTGACTTGTCAGAGGAGCTGAGAGAGGATGAGGAGGAGTAGGATGAAGGGCGGGAGGGGCGAGCAGTGGCAGCTCTGAATGCAGGAATTATTCTTCATCGTCTCACACCGTCGCCGCACATTACGCTCAAACTCTCGCCTGGCAACGTGGAGCGACGGAGAAAGGAAAAGAGAGAGAGAGGGAGTTGGAGGGCGCTGAAGGGCAGATCTAATGACCACACTGTGCTTTCACACTCGCCATCTCTTCTTCTTCTTCTTCTCTCGGCACCATACTCTCCGACCTCAGCCAGCCTTGCACTCCCCCGTTCTGTTCTTTCACTGAGTCCCTGACGTCTTCCTCCTTCCTTCCCCCCTGCTCTCCCTCTCATTGGCGTTTGTTCTCTCTGTCTGTCACGGCAGCGCTGAGTAGCTTTCAGGGAGAGAGTGCACTCATTTGCTCTCTCTCGCTTTCTTCTCTCTCTTTGGTTGAGGCGAGGGGACAACACGGCCCTCGGGGCATGTCACAAAATGATTAACTAATAGTTTTGAGCTAGTCAAGTATCCAAATGGGGTGTGTGCTTGTGTGGTCCGTGGCGTGAGTGCTTCCGTCTGTGCATTAGTCCTGCTATTGAGATCATAGTCACACTTCTGCTTTGTGTGATGTACATACGTGTAACCTGCGAGGAGGCCAGCTGCTAAAGATGCTCATATTTACAGCTATTGAAAAGTTAGACAGCTTGCAATGTGAATGGAGAGTGTGGGAGTATCTTAGAGCGCTGAGAGTCTGATTCATTATTCATCGGGCCTGCTCTGAGGACAGACTGAGACGACTTCATGACAAATCAGCCTGGCATGTTGAAAACCCAAACTATTACGTTCACTTAAGGAAACCAAAAGCAGACATGAGCACCTCCTCCATGTCTTTTCCTTCTCTCACCCTTAACAGAGACTCTCGATGATGTTCTGCCATTTCGAGTCGACCAAGTCACTGCTTGACCACAGCAGTCACATAATGATGATTATGCTGACTAGTAATAGTTTTAGCACCTACTCTAGACTAGATTTAGTTTTTTGTTGGCCTTCAACCTACCATTTTTGTCCCAAGTGATTTTGAAGTTGCAGACACATTTCAAAACTCTACATAAAATACTGTAAGCCTGTCATCTATGTACTTTACAGAGCCAGAATTATTTTTGCTTTTTACTTTAATACCCTTTAGGGCAGTGGCGGCTGCTGGTCAGTCAAGGAGGGGAAGCTCATCTTTTTTCCAGCCTACATCATAATTTTGTTTATTTATGTAAATGATCTGTGACCCTGTTTGGTGTCTTTTCCAGGGATTTTATTCCCCAAAACTCACTTTTGACCAGACAACACATTTTGTGACAGCACTTCCAGTGAGCCAGCTCACCTTGTCATACCAGGAATGCTGAAAAGACCTGATACTTTTCCCCACCTTTTACACTAAATCAATCTTAGGAGTTGATCTGCCCTGCTGTTTCACTCTAATTTTCTCTTCATAAGGAAGACTATCAAATTTGAAGAATATCAAATTCACACTATCTGCCATTATGTGCAGCTTGCTGGCAGCTGTAGCTGCTACGTGAAACTATTGACAGGCTGTGAGTGTGAGTGAAAGGGAGAGAAGATCCGCATCTGCTCGTTGGTGAAAAGAAAAGTGGCAGGAGAGAGTCTTCAAACACAACACTAGTCGTTTTTAAGAAAGATAAAGTCACTGGTGATCAGTAAAGCCTCGGGATCAGTCCAGAACAACTGAATATAAAACTTAGAAGATGCTGCAGTAAAGGGTGATACTTCAAGATTGCTGATTGGTGCATTTCATTGTCAATCAAAAAGGGATTCGGCCTCAGACAGATCATCCAATCATCATGCAGAAGCTCAGAGTCCAGGCCAGCCCACTGCCTCATAGACCCCCAGAGACACTGAGCGTCCGATGGGCGGGACAAAGCCCAGCGTTTATCCAATGACCGTCCAGTTTCCACAGTGGAACAACCCACTCTACTCTTGCCTGTTGAAGTCTGAAGACGCTCAGCGTCCGACTCCGACTGTAGCACTGAGACGCTGCAGGGATGAGTGAGAAGGAAGTTGTGCCAGTTACCTGTGATAAGTTGCTGATTCAGGACAAAAGATGAAGATATTCTAGCTCATATTTAGTCAATGAAATGTACACACAGCAGTACATATCAACACTTTTTTGGGGGATATTTTAGGGGAAGCTGAGCTTCCCTTGCAGTCTTAGAGCAATCGCCACTGCTTTAGGGTCTTTAACATGTCTCCTCCACATAAGATAAAGTCTATGTCATCAGGACTTCCTCTTTATGGTGCCAACAGGTGCCTAAATCTACTCATTTCCCGAATAGATCTACCAGTGTGAAAACCTGCCATTGTTTCATCAGCAGATTAAGCCCATTGACTCACAGAGCCAAGATAGGTAGTAGGAAATACAGCTGTCAGTTTGCCTCAAAATCAAAACAATATCCAAACATAAACGCATTTATAACATAATATACCCTTTGAGTGACGTACAATTCGACTTCTAAAGGAATGGGAAAAAAATAATATGTTAGCATGAAGTTTTTTTTAAAGTCTGACCTGAGGAAAAAAGGTTAATAAGTCCATTTTTAAGCCAAATATGACTAAACCGTCTGCACAAGCATGTTTGTCAGCCTGTTTTACACCCAAAAATCATGTTTGGGAATATTTTTTCTCAGAGTCCAAAAAAGAAATAAAGTCATATGTTAGCATAAGATTTTTTCAAACCCTGAGCTGGGGATAAAAGGTTTGAGAGTCCAATTCTAAGACAAATATGCCCAAAACATCTGCACTTGGGTGTTTTTCAGCCTGTTTTATGCCCAAAAAGTCATGTTTGAGCATATTTTTTCATAGTCCAAAATGGCTAAAATGTCATAGGTTAGCATGAGGATTTTTCTCAAAGCCTAACATGAGGGAGAAAGGCTAATTAGTCAATTTTTAAGCCAAATATGACCAAACCGGCATGTTTTTCAACCTGGTTTAGAACCAGAAAGTCATGTTTGAGCATATTTTTTTTTCGGAGTCCAAAAAATGAAAAACAGAAAAAGTCTTGTTAGCCTTAGAGTTTTTTTCAGGTCCTGATCTGCGAGAAAAAGGCTTATAAGTCAACTTTTAAGCCAAATATGACCAAACAGTCTTCACTCGTGTATTTTCCAGCCTGTTTTATCTCAAAAAGTCATGTTTCAGTATATACTTTTGCAGTCCAAAATGACCAAAAAGCCATATGTTAGCATGAGTGTTTTTCAAAGCATGAGCTTAGGGAAGAATGTTCATAAGTTTATTTTCTTTTAGCCAAATTTGAGTGCAAAAATGTCTGCACTAGCAGCTTTTTTGGCCCGTTTTACATCCAAAATATCTGAAATAGTAAAATAGTCAATTGGGAGATATCCATTGTGTCTCTTGCTGCAAATAGGGCCATGAGTTTTAAGTATAGCTGCTCACGGGGTTACTCCCAACACTGTTTAAAACTTCCCTATTTTGCACTGTTAACTAATCTTTTTAAAAAGTCCTAGATCCTGATTCAAATTTCCATCAACACCAAATATAATCTTTTTTCCCATATGTCATGACCAACAGTCCTTATATTTTCCGTCAAAATCCATTTAAAACTTTCAAACTATCTACACAAGAACCTTGCTCAAGATGGAGGAACTTTATGTTATGTATTGAGGGAGTACCGAATCCGGGGCTTTTCTCCTTGCAACGTCCACTTCAACATCTGTTTTCTTCAAGCTGATCAGTGTAACCAGGATAAAGTTTTGGCTAATGGCGAATGACATGAACTTTCAACATCGCATCAGAGATAATGAACTTTTCTCTTTGATGCATTGAAATGGGAAGGTGGGTGGGGAGTGTAACCTTGACCTTAGATTTCCAAAACACCATCAAGGGCCCCCTTAAATTACTCTTAAAGATTTCATGTTCACAAAGACAGAAGGATAGCAGCAGCAAATCACTCAGAGCACTTTAAGTCATGGAGTCAGCCATTTTGTCCATGTGGGATTGGTTGCCCTTCATGGCGAGTTGACTGTATGATAACCAATTTATTGTACATGACACGTCTCTTACCCTGTCAGCTGTTGTTGTTTTATAGGCTGTTACAACCTGCAGCCAGCCTCTACTAACCAACCAGCATGACACTGCAAGAAGCTGAATAAGTTCATACGGCGTGCATGCATGTTTGTCTTGTTGGCTTGTGTGTGTGTAGAAGTGCAGCCAGCAGACGTCTGCACTGATTGATAGGAAGAGAGAGACCTCCAAGCCTGCACGCCACCCCTCCCCTCCACCCACCCCTGCTTGTTGTTGCTCTTATGATGGATATCAGAGTAGTAAAACAAGGCTGAATAGCAGAAGAAACCAGTGAGTCGGTGGGATAATAGCCCCGCTCTGTGTGAATGGAGCGCTTGGCCAATTCAAATACAGGATGTATTGTACAACCATTAAATCACACAGCTGTCTGAACAGGCGTGCAGTCTAGTTTCCATGTTTCCTTAATAGACCAATTAATGAGGTTTTCTATGGAGTGATTTATATAATAGCAAAACTTAAAGAGGCTATTCATTTTTATATAATGGAAAAAAGTGACATGTTTTTTCCTGTGAGGCTTGCTTGCATGGCTCTGTGCCTCAAAATCAGATACTTTACCCTGACAGGAGAGCAGAATTCAAGACACCTAACTAGATGACACCTGCTCAGCTAAAATACCTAAAAGAAATAACTACGACCGCGAGTCTTGACATGATTTTTTTTTACCAATGACTCTGTGGTTCCCCTGGTAACAACAGTTGTTGAAATCAACAAGACAAAAGTTTTAAAAAAAAGAGTTTGATCAAAATGAGCAGATTTGTCTAAAATAAAAAAATAATTGAATAAATGCTTACTCAATCTGCCTGCTATAAACATTTAACGCGGCTGCAAATTAAAATAAAACACCAGTCATACATTGTGGTTAAATAGATATGAAAACAAAACCACTTTTGTATAAATGTTGCTATAAATGTTTAACAGTGTTTTCATGCATTTTCGGTGGAAGAAGATTTTTTTGAAAAAACCCACCCCTGTGACTACATCCTTGTTGCTACCAAAATGTGAAGTTAACTATCTTTGCTGCTTTTAATATGGTACTAAAGAAAAAAACACAGTCAGGTCAATATGTTTTTGGTTAAATATGGTAAACCTCAATAAAAGTAAAGTGCATTATGATAGTGGGTGAAATTTTTTTTACTCCTTTTGACAGGTAAACATTGCTCTTAGATGTAGCATGTACAAGTTTCTTGCCTGAAATACTGTCAGATATTGCATTTTAGTGTGCATTTTAGAGTTTTATATAATGAAAACTCACACTAATCTGAAGATTTGGTGTCTGTAATTGGGCAGTTCCATCTTGCAAAACTCAAGTCTACAACAATGTGATCAGCCTTTCATGGAACAACCCAATCAGGTTCTTCTACACCAGAAAGAAGTGGGAGCTATGAGTGTAACTTTAGCAGGCAGTGACTGCTTAAACATAGGTTACCATGAATGCTAAAAGCTTCAGTGGCAGTATTATCAAATGAAATGAAAAACAGAAAACAAAAATGAAAGCATTACTCAAAAGAAAGGATATTTATGCCCCTCTGCTGGCATGTTTTGGAAATGGATTCGTGTTTTGTATTTTACATTGCAGCAGTAGTGCCCTCCTAAGACATCGTCTGATTGCCCCATAATGAATGTGATTGATGGAACAATTGTCCAGTTACCTGCTGAACATGCTTTTAAAAGCTTCTGTTAGGGGTGCTGGTTTGGCGGAGTGGTTAGCAACCAGGCACTCCATGTACTCGCTTCTGCCGGTCCAGGTTCGAATTCCGCCTGTGACCAGTTTGCAGAGTGTCTTCCCCTACTCCCCCACTGACACACGTGTACATCTATGGGACAGTGATGCCAAGGGTTCTAGGTCATTTGTAGTACAAATTCCATCCCATTATAAACTTGATTCATAACATCTATCTGTGATATACTGGGCCTTTCACTGATAATTTTACAACAGTCTGGAGTTATTTATGATTGAGCAGTCTCAATTTTACCTTGCCTCAACTTTGACTTCTGTTAGTTAGCTTCAGTAGTTCTAAAAATGTTTCTGATAATCACTAGACAACAAATTAAAGTGTCACTTTAAATTTCGAAATAATGAAAAACATACAGTTTGTAATTTTTCCGCCCTTAATGAAAAATAACTGATGAAGATCATGTGTAACTGACAAAGTTTGATGTTTATTCATGTTGAAAAATTTAGATTCCTGACATATCAACCATGACTGTGCCTATTAAGAAAGTTAAAACCATAATAAAATCAAAACGGTTGATAAAGTTATAAAGAAATAACCCCGTGAACAGTGTGAGAACATAAAGACATGAACTATTCAGACCATAATCTCTCTCTGAACCAGATCGTAAGCATGTTTATTTTTTCAGTACAATTAACATAAAGTTTGGATTCTAATTCAGATGCATCTGTACACAGCCTCTGTGTACAGATGCATCTGAATTAGAATCCAAACTTTATTATAATTGTATGCTGACAACAAAATGATGCTGTCTGAAAGCATTTCTTCTTGAAACACAACAAACAAAATCTCTGTGTTTTATGATGTTCATATTTTAGAAAACAGTGCAACTGATCACCTAACACTGTGGGGAGTGGGTTTTCAAAACTCTTAACTTAAAGAACAAAAATCGTGATGAGCAAAAACATTGTATATGCAGTGGTAGAATTTGTTTTTCATTTCCCAAAAAGCAGCAGTTTTGATATGGGAGGTTTGCACCTGACAGCTATGATAGGCATTTGGTTTGGCTTGTGAATCACAAGATTGTTTTATGGTAGCTATTTCCCCTGACTTTGCCCTTCTAAAGAACTGAAGGGAGGAGATGGGACATGACTGATGTTTGTTGCAGTTAAAAACTTGTCCTTATAACTCTTAAGTGTGTGCATTCAATGTGACAATTCTTCTACTCCCAATTAAGTAGGAGCCTCTCTCATCTCTGGATTTAATATTGACTGTGCTGCCTATAGTTTCATGTTCACAAGCAAGAGCACTCAGCTGATTCCGCAGACCAGGAAGCGTCAGTAACCTTATATGCCTCTTTTAAAATCTATAAACATGACAGCAAACATGAACACAATTTTACCCTCTTTTTAGAATTCTTTTCTCAGTATTTTTAGGAGAACAAAGCTTACACAAGAACAGCTAGCTGAGGATAATGAAAATCAGGATAGACAGTATAATTTAGCTATTGTTTTACCATCTTTGATTTGATAAGATGGAACATATTATCCTTGGTTTTTCTTAACAAAAGAAGACAGACGTTAGGAAAAGAGAACAAATTCGGTAGGTGATTGTTCTTGATTAAAATGAGGCCCAACAGTCAGTCATACTTTGGCATTGTGACCATTGATTCTTCCCACTGACTCTCTAAGATTTTGGCATCCGTCCACAGGAGTGTAGTCTCACAGATTGGCTGAATCATCTGGTCCAGAGGTGTCCAAACTATGGTCTCGGGGCCAACTGTGGCTGCCGGGCCACTTTTAAATTTAACAAATGGACAATGGCAGCAAATCTCACAAATCAGTCTGATGTGATTTATATCAAATCATCTTTATGCACTAACATGTGGACAAAGTTTGGCAGCTTCCTGCAGTTTGCTCTTGTTTTTTTCTGAATCTGAAAATTAGCTGTCAGGGTATTCTGCTGCTCAGGTTGTCTTTCTTATCCTGACCAAGGGATCTACCTATTGGTTGTCAGTGGTAACCAGGGTCACCTAAAATCTAACTAGCTAACATAGCTCAGTTATCCTTGGATTTTCTGTACGCTGCCCTTATTAAAAACATTTGGAGACCTCTTTTGTTAGCATAAGGACTGCAAGGTACACACTCAAGAGGAGCTTATGTCTGTGCTCTCCCATATTTCTTAAATCAGTCAAGCTTTGAAAATCTTCTAGAAACTCTAAATTGAACATAAACATACCTGATGATCTGTCTCTGACTGTCGGCCTTGTGATTTGCTGGCAACTAGTCCAGGATGTACCCCACCGCCCGCCCACCAACAGGCAGGTCTGAAGAGTTTATCTCTTTACTTATTAGGTGTAATGAATTGTCGAATGGATGGTTGGAATTACGTTTTATTTGGTAAATGGGAGCAACTAACATTTTTTTCATCTTTATCTTTTATGTTTGATAAAATAAGAAATTATATTTAGGTTCTCCGGTAAAAAGATCACCATTTTAAGTCAAACTATGACAACATTCATATCAATAATCAATCAAACAGACATAACATAAACAACTTGTTGAGAAACTCCCCAGACTGTTGGAAGAAAAGTCCCAAATCCTGACACTGAACAGAAAAATCACGAGTAGATGAACCAATTACTGCCCACAGGGACTAATAACTAAGGCAATTATGCTGTTGTAGAAATGAGTAACAGTAATGAGTGATGCATTGCACTCTTCCAGGCAAACTCTGGTCAGATGCATACTGGAGATTAGAAGCTCTCAGCAGCTGCCAGTGGCATTATAACAATAAAGCATTATATTTGATAGGTTATGGTCATGTACAGAGCACATTCATCAAATGCAGAAAGGAACACTTGGTCCAAATGGAAGAATGAACGCTGTTAAAACACAATGCTGTGCTGTGTATTGATTGGTAAATGGAGTGATGGAGATAAGCAAGAGTGTGACATTTCTGTAAGATAAAAACATGTTTACGTATGTTTAAAATCAGAAATGCATGCTGGAGAGGAAACCCTCAATCTACACCAACAAATTACATCAGTGGATACTTCAAACTTTCTTTATCCTTCATACACAAACACACTGTGAGCAGCAGAGCCAGTGTTTTTCTCTGAGGTGATAACATCAGCAGCAGAGTGGAAACCTCCCAAAGTCTACATACAGTCAGTAAGCAGACAGAAACATACAGTAAATGACCAATTATTAAGTCAGGCTGCCTGTTTGGACCTTCGTCTGCTGGCTTCATAAATAATTACATTTTCAGAGGAAGTACTGGCAGTTCATGTGGGCATGGCTGTTTGGAAATTTAAAGCACGTTCTCGCTCTCGATTTATCAAATATGACAGCTTCAACAGAGTCTTTTGCCTCAAAGGATGTAGATCGTGGTACAGTTCAAGAGTATGCAGCAATAATTAAGTTGTTACAGATCCCATGTCACATTTGATAAAAAAAAATAAAACCCTGATAAACTGGGGAAAAGACTGTGGCTTTGTATGTAAATAACAGTCCTCATTTCTGGAATGGATCCATCCATCACATTTTACCAATTGTTTTTTGGTATTCTGTTTTGAAGCCTCCAGCTTGGTGTTCCAGTGTCATTATCTGATAGTTTTTGAGTTAGATGAGGTAAATGGTAAATATTTTTGAGTTTGTAAAGTTCTTGTCTAGTCTTTCTAAGGACTCAAAACAATTGGTCAAATCTACCCACTCACTCTTACATTTACTCACAGAGTTTCAGTGTCAGTTATCCATCAGTATCAGCTGATACATCTTCACTTTCTCCGACATATATACATGCCACTGATGCAGCAGTGGGAAACAAGTGTGGTCAAGTGCCTTGCCCAAGGACACATAGACATGTGAAAGCTGGAGCAGAACTCACAACCCTCCAACTCATGGTTAAACGACTCACCAGCCTAAGCAAATGTGGCCCCATGAAGTTGATATCTCTATAACACCAATTAAAATTTCCTGTTTGATGCCTTAGCTTTTGCATTTCCAGTGTTACCATTGTAGATTTTGGTTGCCAGAAGTAATAACAATCAAATCAACTTATTACTTCTACCAAGGAAGGAAGGAGTGATAAGACTTTGGTAGTCATACAAATCCAAATGTAGGTCTAGGACATATTTTTGAAAGATTTGTTAACATCATGAGATAGGAAAGTATTTAAAATTTTGCAAATAACATGGTTATGAATGTTAGAAATTACTTAGTGCAAGGTTGTGCTCTATGATCCACTTCTATTTTTTAATCTATTTAACCTTCAGAGAGGCTGAAGAGCAAAGGTTGGTGGAGTTTGGACTCTTCTCAGGGGCCTGAAAAATATATTTAAAAATATGTAATTCTTTTCAAAAAAATATGAACTTGTCAAACGAGTGACAACTTTTCTAATATGTCTTTCTTTTTTTAATTGCTACAAGTCATCATCCAATTTGATAAAGCTAAAAGATTCAAAAAATAAAAAAACAAATACTGTTGCCTTCTCAAAAAATGTTTCCAAGGCCAGAACATTCCCATAACAGGGATATTTGTTTTTTTTATTGTATCCCAAACCCTCTTTCCCTTGCAGGCTGCACCAATGCCACCTGTGCTGGTGGTATCAGCCACTGGCAAGAGATTTGTGCACATAGATGTAAGGTTTTTGGTGCCCTCATCATGAGATATTTGCAAAAAATTATGGTTAATAAGACTAATAATATATATTTCATAAATTAAGTGTTGAAGCAATCATATGGGATTAGTTGGGACTGTGCTGGTGGGGCTCACAGTGTGAAAACTCCTGCCAGGGTAAAGATTTTCAGAAACACCATTTCAATTGTTCGCTTGTTGACAGAAAAAACAATGTTGTGGGCACACTCTGGGTTGATTTCTCCTCTGTGTGACATAACACGATGAAACAATGTTGCTTTTCCACCACTGCTTTCTCACTGTGATGCTTCAAACAACACCCCATAACATGATGTTTAAACAGGACCTCTTGGTACAGTTCCATGAATGACCATGTTGACTGATGATCCATGGCTACCTATGTCAGTGGTTGACCAAATGAGGTTATGTTGCCAGCATGTTGACAGCACAGCATGACAGCACCAGTGACCATGATTACAATTGAAAAGCTGAGACTTGCAGTTGAATTGATATGAAAGTGAGACAGCTTTGCTTGTCAATTGTGAGATATTACAGACATTGTTACAAGATACTTGCAGCATTTAAGAAATACTTGCTTATGTGTGAGCTTCAAACAAACAAAACCAATGTATTTGCTTTGATGTATTTGCTTCTGCTGGTCCAGGTTCGAATCCCACCTGTGACCAGTTTGCAGAGTGTCTTCCCCTACTTTCTCACCCCCTTTCACAAGCCTATCCACTGCCTCTCTCCTATCAATAAAGGCACAAAATGCCCCTAAAATACATTAAAAAAAAAAAAAAAAATGAGAACGCCAGGTTCTGCAAAGAAATGGCCCCACTCCCAACGATGTGTGTATACACACAACAAGAGTTATAGCAAACACCACCTACCGTATCCACATATGTGAAGGATATTACTAATAAAATAAATACATGCTTATGCACACATGCATGAGTCTTCCATTTAAGAATACACACAGATAATGGTAAACTTGGACATTAAACTCAATACAAACAGAAATAATTAAATGAAACACAAATCTAAAAATATTTGCTGTGCTGCCTCAACACACAAGGATTCATATCTGTCTATAACCAAACATCCATTTATAACAAAAACATGAAAGAGTGTGCTGAAATAAACAAAACCAACACATGCATCCACACTCATGTGCATCCACACTCTTGTACACCCCTCACACAAGCAGGGCACACTTTAGGTGCTGATTAGACCCCTCTAAATATTTGTGTTGAGAGAACCGGCTGTGTGTTGCAGACAAGTCCTTCTATTATTATTGTTATTACTATTCTTATTGTTATCATTACTGCATGTTTCTTTGAGCAGGGGTCCAACAAACTGAGCTGGGTATGACCCGGGGTGTGGGTGGTCTGCCAGCAGCCTTAACACATCAGTCAACAGAACTAATCCCAAATACCAAACACATACATGGACAGAGCAGCAAGGAGATACATGTATATAAGAGGGAACATGGCTGACACCTTGGGTTAAAGGATATGAAGCACTTTTTTGTGTTAGTGATAATATGCTGAGTTAGACCACCAGCTCAGACCTTAAAGCTGGTCACACACTGGTATATGTTTAATATTTACAGTTACAGATTGGGACAGCTGATTGAGGGTGATCAAAACACTCTTAACACACTTCACACCACAGGGAAACCTGAAAGGTGTTTATCTGGACCATCGGGTCAATAGGCCGTTGCTTACTTTGGTCGTAAGAGCAGGACTGGGGCTTCAATCAAGCTGATTATATTGTAGTTTGTGTCCCACTTACCAACTTATTCACAGACAACCACAGTTCCTGCTCTCACAACTCATAATTTCGGTCAAAAGCAACATCAGTGTTAACAGTGATGGTGGGAAACATGCATGAAGAAATGAATCTTTATGTGGCAAGCTATAAACTACCTGGGCCGTTAATTGTGGTAGCTATTTCAGTCCAGTTCCTCTTCTTGTCAGTCTTTTAATAGTAAGCTTACATTTGATGATGTGTATTTTTAACAAATCAAGTGAATTCTCAATTTCTGATGTCTATTTTGTTTTATGATTCATGTTTTCTATGGGATAGAAATGAGTCCTAGAACATGGATGTAACTTTGCATTTTAGCACTTCCAGTTCCGAGGCCCCAAAGTCTCTGGGATTAAGGATAGATAATAGCATAGGATAAGATCTGTGGAGAACTGAACCTTTCATATATAAAATGCACCTCACATTGCCCTGATTTTGATTTTTAAAGCATTATTGTGTTTCATAAAGGATGTTTGATAACAAACTGCTCACAAGGACTAAATAATGGTAATGACCCTATTGCAATAAGTCCTGATCATTTTTTGATAAACAATAATGTAAACATGACAGCCACAGCCGTGGCAATCAACTTGATCCGGTCACTGGATTTAGAGGAAATTCTCAAACAAAAGGGAACAGTCTGACGTTATAAACACAACCAGGAGCATTATCCAGACAGTGTTTTACATGAGAGAAAAAAGCGTGAAATAAAAGATGGAAGTTTTGTGATGCTGGTGTAGTTGATCCACCATGTTGTAGTTCTTTCCAAAGCTTGATATTACCCTTTAGCTGCTGTCAACTTTGTTTACTTCTTAAAATGTATGACAGCAGTGTTTACTTACAAAGGTTATCATAATGAAACAAATATGTAAGTCCCATTACCCTTTTTTGCCCTTCAGTTAATCTTCAGGAATAATAAAAAAAACATTTAAAAATTTCCAAAGGCTGATTGTCAAGGGAACACCACAATGCTGATTAATGGGTTGGCCAACAAAAAAATTCATTCTCTTTGCACCACTCTACCGCTGGGGTGAAACAAGGCTAAATCTCCTCAAACCAGTCTCTGGTGCTAACCACACTAAATATGGACATTCTCTGGTTTTTGAAGATTTCTCACATCTGTCTCAGCAATAGGTGTAGGATTTTGAAAAATTACATTTGAAATGCTTCACAAATTCAATTGACATTAAAAGCCTTGTAAGAGCCGGACTAATCAGATTAGAGAACTATTCTTCCCTGGCTTTAACAAGGCTTTGAAAATCAAACAATAAACAAAAGGAATCAGGAAGAGAATAACAGAAAATCTGATTTTAGGAACAATTCAGTTATGTTGAGCTGGAGCTCATGGGAATCAGAGTGTTTTGCTTTTGTCAAAAACGAATCTCAAGTCTCAAGACAGATGAAATTCAGAAGCCATACCAAAAGTCCAAATCTTGCTTGGATAAAAACTATAATTGTGGTTAATGGCTGTGTATTAGAAATGCATAAAACATGGATGTTATCACACTGAATGTGACTCCAACCTGGATTCACTTGTTTCTCTAACATTGCTGTGGTGAGCAAAATGTAAATGCTGCATTAAAATATCAGCCATTGACAGTTTCTAACCAATGTTCACCGGCACAGAGCTACAAACATTCAGATCATTCAATGCTGCTCTGATCTGTGTGGTAATAAATCAGGGAAAAAATGTCTCTGCGTGCAATCAGAAAAATGCCTCGGTGAATATGAGGGCTGGAATTTTGTTAAATATCCAAAAGAAAGAAAAACATCTCTGGGTAGATGACATGTTAGCCCCAGTTGTATGAAAGCAGAACTAGTAAGAATACAAACTGGGCTGAATAAATGGTGTAAACTGTGCAATATTTCCAAACTGTGGTACACAAATTGGATATCTTTGAATTGTTATTAGCTTTTTTTGTCAAATTCTCCATTCTATTAACCTGACATAACATACAGACGGCTCAATAGATACTATATGGGAAATATTTCATGAGTTCATCTGGATAACCCCCTTCACCCAATGCTTAATCGTCACTCAGTAGTCAACAGCTTAATTATTATTTGGTTAGTGTTTTTGCAGTGACTATTAAGCTTGCACGGAAATAAATATGTTGTTCAAATTTTTATTTTTGATGGAAACATAGTCGGTTCAATAAAAGTTGGCCTGCATCTTAGATTGTATTTACAATTATTGCCCCCTTTGTGATTGAGTTCGACACCCTGATTACAGACTTGCAGTAACCTCATTGTTGTCATGCTTGTAGCTCTGCCTCTCTCTCCTAGTCTCAGCCTCTGAAGTCCATATAAAAAAGAATATTCAATGGAGCTGTGATGAAGGTTATTGGGGGTTGTGTAGGAAATCAATTAAATTAGATATCCTTGAACAATGATACTGGAAAGAATTGATAAAACAAAATAAATGAAAGAACTAACTACCCACTAGATATCCCAAGTTTCAGCTGGGATCCCCACTTCTGACCAAAACCCAGCAAATGCCTGATTATCTGTAAGTCCTAAGGCAATCTTACCTGACTAGCCTCTGGTGTGAGGTGTTTAGAGCCATGGCATCCTCTCAAAAGAGTATTGGGGGAGTCCATACTTGAACTTGGAAACATTAAACCCCTAAACAGCACCCAAATAGTGTTAAATGTAAATAACATATGACAGACTGATAAGGAGAGGTGCTACATGGAAATGATAACCGCCAAGAATGTTAGAGGGAGCTAATCGCGAACCGCATGTAGATTAGAAACTCCTTCCGATGTTTGTTTACTTTAAAGTTACATTTCATTGTGCTTGATTGCAAACTGCAAGAGTAGAGACCTGGAAGTTAGTGAATAAACTACATAAATAAAGCAGTTAGTGTGAGACGTGGTGTGTCTGTCTCTTTGAAGCACATCACACGCACAAGAACAAACCTGAAAAATCACTGTCAACATTTGTCTTCATATGTAGGGTTGCTCATAGTTTCAAAATTGGTTAAAATTCTAAACATCTTCGGTGTGTAACAGGCTGTACCCTACTGAGCTGCAGTCCCCAAATAAAGAGGAACTGGAAAAGAAAGAGGTTTAATAGGAGGATATAGGTGAAGTGGATAAAAGTAAGCTAGTTAGAAATTTAGGAAAGAGGAAATCAACAAAGTGCACAAAGTGTGGAAGTTTGAAGCAAAATAAACAGACTGATCTTTTCTACAGACTGAACTTGATCCTTTAAGTTTAAAGCTTTGGAAGATGGATCTACCAGATGACAGACATTGAAACATGCTTATCTGCACTGCAAGGTTAACACATAACATCTCTAGAGAAAGAAAAAAGTATATTGGAGATAAAACAAAAAAGCTTCAGGTTCAATAAGTCATACTGTCCTCCTTGAATAGGACTAATGTTCCGTACAGATTCTAAATACATGATCAGATCAGCCATGCTATATAAAGTTTATTTTTTCTGACTCTAAAAAAGGCCACTTGGTCAAAGCATAAATCTTAAAATTAAAGACATTTCCTTGCAATTAAATTCCACTTTCTCAGTCTGATGACACAAAGGCAGAGGGCTCTCGGCACCAAAGCCAGAGCTACAATAAAAGCCCCCGACCAGCACTTAAAAAATGGAGTATTATGATAGGACATGATGTAAAGGGACATAGACAGCGCCATTGTTCCCTGGCTGAGACACTCCAGGTCGTGTTGAGCGCTCGTCCACTCTCCATATGGCTTCAATGGAATTTATGTTGGGCAGGCACCAATAAGCCAAATCTAGTTAGCAGCATTATATCATTGGAGCCAAATCTAATTTCAACCCCAGTGTGTTTTAGTCCTCAGTGACTCCCTCTCTTTCTCTCACCCCCTCCTCCTCCATCCTCTGTTCTCTCCGTCTTTCTCTCCATCTATCCGTCCATCTCTCTATGTGAGTGTCACCTGCCCTATTTGTGAAAGCTGGGGGTACAAGTTGTTTGAAGCAGCTACTGGTGCTGTAAACATTACCCTGACTGGAGGCTTTGTTTTCCCTGTGAATCCGCGCAAGTGTGTGTGTGTGTGTGTGTATACGTGCTGGAGGAGAATGTCAGAGAGACGGTGATTTGTTACATCAGCAAGCATTCCTGCTCCTAGTGTGTGAGCGCAGACACATATCGAGGAGCATGGGGTGGATGAGAGTTTTTTTTTCTCGCTGTGTTTGTTGCTGAGCTGTTTCCGTCTAAAGCTTCACGTATAAAATCATAAAGCGGCAAATAGTTTTTGAAGATGATAAATCGCAGTGGAAGTGTATAAATAATGACATAAGCGCGGCTGAAAAGGATTGTGTATATAAGTTTGAAAAGTTTGCAGAAATTTCACTCAGCGGTCGCAGGGAAACACACGACAGGGAAATTGATGAGGGGATGTGTGTGTTAGTGAGGTAAGAGTGTGTGTCCATGCATGTGAGTGTGTGTGTGCAATCAAGTTCAAGGTCCATGCTGTGTGTCGAGCGCCGAGGCCACAGCTCGCAGCAAATGGAGACACTGAGCAAGATACCATCTGCCTCTGCCCATCTCACGCCAAGAAACACACATGCACACACACTCGAGGAGACACACACATACAGGGCGCCTTTAAACGCACCATATACAGCTCAATTCACAGCGGAAACACTCGGAGTGAAAATATATATTTACATGGAAATCCCAGCGACTGTGGATAATTAATTCAGGGGCAGCAGGTCCAGAAAAAAACCCTGTCATATTAACCTGTGAGGGCTGTTTCACATGTGGATTGTACATGAAGGAAATGTCATGTAAGAGTCACAGCCAAGAGGACGGTTTGTCTGTTATAATGTTAAAATGCAATGTCAGTGTTGGAAATATACATTCGGAGTAAGAATGTAAGGAAGAAGCCAATGGGCGCATTAGCCCTCTTAAGACCACATCACTGAGACACAACTTCGCATAAAGGAAAATATCAAGACTGAGTGCAGATGATGCCAATGGTGAAGTCTGACCATGATGACGTTGATTATTGGTGTTTTTGTATTACTTTTACTCTCAGAATTACCTGCATGTTTGCAGTTTACTTCTAACACAGTAGGTAGTGAAATACAGCCTGAGGACTCTTGGGCCTACCAGTGGTGTCCTTAAGTAACAAGCGCCATATACAGGCAAGTGTATAAACTTAAAACACTCAGTATGCCAACAGATACAATGCAAACGCAGGGATAATTACAAGTACATCTCCGGTTTAAGGCTGCCTTCCCATGTGGACTTAGTTTGTTGATTAGTTAGACCCATCTGATGTGTCAGTTCAGTGCTATTTCTTAATCAACTTGGCATCCATTCTACTGTCTCTGCTCTGCATTGGACTTGTCACCCTGAGCCAATGGGCTTAAACTGCAGACAAAACAATGATAGGATGTCACACTAGCTGCTCTATTTGTGAAAGCTGGGGGTACAAGTTGTTTGAAGCAGCTACTGGTGCTGTAAAGCATGATTGTAATGCCTGTATGAGAAGCTCTTTGCTTCTTTCCGTTCCTTCTCAAACTGGTTGCTGTGCATGTGTATGCACTCACATGCTGAATTTGTCTGATGATCAGTTACAGTTCATGCACAGTTTGGTGTACATATTACTTGCATTGATTTGATTGTTGTTGTTTGTTATTTTTCTTTTCTTTTTTTTTTAGGTTTGCGATAAAAAAAATAAATAAAAAGTTATGAGCGAGCTGACAGCAGGAAGTGACTGGATGTGCAGGGATTAGCATAAAAGCTAACAGCTTCAGTTATTAAATCTTGCCTGAATTAAAAGAAAAACAAATACCAACACTACAAACTTCTCTATTTTTTTGCTCCACCTCTGACATGTTTGATGAGAGCTTGTTTTACAAAGTGGCTCCTGCCTTCAAAATCATCTGATTGTAATAAATGTTTACTTAAAGAATTATTGTCAAATCATCTTCTGGATATGCTTGAGAGGCTCAGCCCTTCCCAAACACCCTTTATAGGCTCTTTCCCAGAAGGACTATTGAAATACAGTAAAACAGACCGTCTAGTGTTCCAGGTAAGTTAAGAGGGGGAGAGGGAGAAATCCTGATTCCACAGACTTTTTATCTTGTGCACAGAAGTACTCTATCACACAGTGGAGGCATGTTAAACACACTACAGGGCATATAAATCTTAAAAGAGCAGAATAAGGTCTCCTCAAGTCCTGCCACAACTTGTCCTCTCTGCCAGTGGGTTGATCCAAGTTTGGAAGTATTTCAGGTAAGCCGCATCCATGGATTGGCTTCAATAATGTTCCAGAGACTCCTTCAATAATAAAACAGCTGGCTTCACATGAGCTTGGTTCAATACTTTCTTCACTCAGTGGTTAAAACCAGCAGGACAAAAGCCAGTTGGCAGATTACATGATTTATGGAGGATTAAAGCCTGACCCGACAGTTGAAGGTTTCCATGAACAGTCAGTCGAGAAAATCAGCCGTTTCATTTCAGGTAGCAGTATGACCTCTGCATAAGTGAATGTGGGGATATAATGTTACATTTTAACCAAATGAACACATATACAAAAACCCAAAGGACATCCTAAATATACCTGGTTAAGCTAAATGTGTGATTTTTTTTCTTGACAGTACCCTAAAATGTCTATGTTGGAACCCTGATATTCACTCCCTCTCCTCCAAATACTGACTGACAAGCAAGTCAGTAAATTTTCTGGGTAGGATATCCTGATGTGGGCTGCACTTAAATGTGGCAATAAGTACTCTATCCATACGGCATAATGCTTGCTGGTTAAAATCTTCTCAGGTTCCTTTCTGTGTTGAGTATACAAGTTCTCCTCTGTCATAGTTGGGGTGTATTAATTCCCTTTCAAAAACAAAAACATCTTCCTCAGGCTAATTGGTGTCTTAAAGTGCCCATAGTGGCAAGTACATGTGCTAATAATTGTCAGCCCTGTGATTGGATTCCAGCTAGTTGAAGTGTACCTGACATCTGAGAAAATCTCCAAACCTCAAGTGAAAAAAAAAAACAAAAACGGATGAGCTTTATAGATAGTTGATGAAAGGTTGGCTGGATTTTTCAAACCTAATACATGCATAAATCCACCAATTGCATTGAACAGTGAATATGGGCAGATGCTGGGCACAGAACATTATTACTAACATGGAAGTAGATCAGCAGCTGAGAGAGGCACAAACCTTCTTGATGCAATAACACCCCAATAGCACCTAGATTTCTTTTGAGTTTTGCACCAAAAACACCAATAAAACACCTTGTGTGTTAAATCTTAGCAGTACACCTTACATGGATTCTGATGAACAGTTGTCAAACCAGCCGTTCATCATCCATAATAAGTACCAGATCATGTGGCTCCTTTCTGTTATGAACGGTCCCTTGACCATCTATGTCGCCCCTCCTTTATGGCAAACACTGGAACATTTCCTATATGTCACAGTGCAGGAGTGCTGTGATATTAGATTAAAGACACTGAAGCCTCTCTGTCTGTTTGAACGGAGTGAGGAACCAAAGAGTCCATCACGTCCCCTTGGAGTGATGTCTTCAGCACTGAAGAGAGTGTGTGTCAGGGGTGTATTTTGATGTAATGTGATCAGTAATGAATTTTGTGTTGCATTAAAAGGGGGGAGAGGGGAGGGGGAAACTATAAGGAAGGGGGACAGAGTGAGAGGCGGCCGACTACGAGTGTGCCGGAGTCTCTAACATGTAATCTAATGAAAGAATGCAGAAGACGAGGAGGGGGGGCAGTAAAAAAGAGCAATGAGGAGATAGAAGAAAAGAGAGAGGATGGCTACAAACAAGGTTAAGTCCTTACAGAGAGAGAGGGAGGATGGAGCTAGGTTTTAGGGGTGGACTACACAGACCAAAAGCAAATTCTGATAAAAAAATAATAATAATTAGCCATATTCTATTCTTTCCTCTGTATAAACAACAAATGTTTTTTCTCAGTAACACCATCATAAACTTTAAACCACATTGA
Source organism: Scarus forsteni (assembly GCA_036419115.1). Taxonomy (NCBI): domain Eukaryota; kingdom Metazoa; phylum Chordata; class Actinopteri; order Labriformes; family Labridae; genus Scarus; species Scarus forsteni. The sequence continues at coordinate 2,293,086 of JAZDUH010000198.1, forward strand.
TACACGTTTGATACCAAAACAATAAACATAGAAGTCTGAGCTATTTTTTTTACCCACAGTTTGGTTGCCTTATTCCAATTCAGGTGACAAAAATGCCACCAATTTGCATATTTTCCTTAGAACATTTCACGTGATCAGTGTTTTGCAAAGTCCAGAGTGATTTGCACAAAATTCTGCCCTATGTCATTATATCACAGCAAGCGTTGCTTTGACTGAGTCGTACAGTGAATTATGGGAAGAAAATCAGCAGATGACACTACCAGCAAAGTGACAATACAACAATAACAGCAAAAATTTAGTTTCTTGTGTAATATTACACAGATTAGTATATCAATCAAAGAAGGACATGCCTTATAATGTAAGTGTAAAAAAAACTCTATGCACAAAGAAAGGGAGGCTTTAAACACTCTGGTGCCTACAGTGAACCATTGGGGACACTAGTTAGCATGGTAAGATGCTACAATGTTCCACCTGTAGATGTATATGAAAAGAAACTGTCAGCAATGTGGGGAGGTAGAGAGTAGCTTTGAAAAGGATAGATGCTTCTGCTTGAGCAAGCAGAACTAAATTCTGAAAACTAAAAGACTTTTTAAATCAGTCCAAGTTGTTTAAAACACTTAGTGGTGTTATATGTAGTTATTTGTTGATATTTTAATATTATGTTGTACCTTGGCACAGAAAGTGACTGTGTGAGATCCTGAATATTATTAAGTAGTACTTTTTAATCGGCCTGGTTGTCTGGTAGCTGTAATGCATTTATTAATACCAGTGGTGTAAAGGAACAAAGTAATAGTACTTAGTTACAGTACTTAAGTATGTTTTGGGAGTATCTATACTTTACTTGAGTTTATATGTTTTTTGCAACTTTTACTTTTACTTCACTACATTAAAAATTAAAAAATGATACTTTTACTTCGTTACATTTAAATTGTCAACTTAGTTACTCGCTACATAATAAAATGTGAATATAAATTACATTTATTTTCACATTTTATTTTGAAGAGGACCGTACGGACTGTTTGTGCTCTTGAGCGAAGCTGAACACACCTCTGCCTGCCTCTACAGCCTGTGAACGACTGTTTAGCATTGCAGGACTTGTATTCAGCCCACAAAGAGCACAACTGAACTCATGCAATTTTGAAAATCAACTTCTGCTAAAGATGAACCGCAAGTTTGTGGACTTTACATAAGGGAGGAATGGAGAGAGGGAGTAAGAGGTGAAGGGAGCTGAGGGAGGGAGGAAGAGTTAAACTTAATAAAGCTTGGGAGAGCAACAACTATGTGTACCTGTTCTCTTTGTTTGTACTTTTACTTTTAATACTTAAGTACATTTAATAGTAGCTACTTTAAGACTTTTACTTAAGTGATTTTTTAATGAGTGACTTTCACTTTTAGTTGAGTATATTTTATATAAGATATCTTTACTTTTACTCAAGTATGGGTTTCAAGGACTTTTCACACCACTGATTAATACAACCACTGCTGCTTATTGTGTGCAGTGCTGTTGTTTGGGCCTAACCAGGGTTAAAATATTGTGTTCACATATATGAAAATGAACTTTACCAAGCACTTAGGTCATTTTCATGCTTAGATCGTCTGGGGAAGTTGTTCCAATACAAGTGGACGCTGAGACATGCAATAATTTGAGTTATATTGTGCTTTCCTAGTCTTTCTGACTGCTTAGGATGCTTGTACACTGCAAGCCACATCTACTTAATCATACCCATTCATTCCCACATTTACTCACTGATGGTTATGAATTTCTATTTAAGTTCTCCATCAGTATTAGTTAACACATCCACTTCCATCCATAACCAATGACATGCCACCGAAACAACATTGGGAGCAACTGAGGCTAATGGCCCTTTTCCACTAGCACGCCTTGGCCCTACTCTACTCGGCCCTACTCGATTTGCAGTGTGTTTCCACTGGCCCGGTACCTCCTAAAACAAGCTAGTTTTAGTACCTACGCCGCTCTGGTTCCAAGCGAGCTGAGTCGATACTAAAAGATGACGTCAACGACTGCAGGCTACTGATTGGTCAGACAATGTTATCAACGATGAGTCATGAGCGCGACGACCTAGCATGCTAGCGGTAGCTACCATTAGCTTACCCTCATGCATCTTTTCTTTGCAGTTCGATTGCTCTCGTCCTCGGCTTCATTCTGTTTTATAGCTTCCAAAACTCTCCTGTGCTTCTCAAGGGGTATTTCTTCTTGCCACCTGCAGTCTTCTTCTGCTTTCCTTTTTTACTCGGTTTGTGACAAAAAGCCACAGATTGTTGTGTCGCGCTCAAAATGATGTCACCGCAGAGCCGCTCTCTGTTAACAGCAACACTGCACGCCGTTGTCCAGGTGACAGGGGCTAATGGAAAAGCAGCACAAGGCGAGTAGAGTAGAGCTGGGTAGAGTCGGGTAGAGTCGAGTAGAGTAGAGTAGAGTAGAGTAGGGCTAGTGGAAAAGGGCCATAAGTGTCCAGCCCAAGACCCTTATGCTAGCTGGAAGTGGGCAATCTGCAACCTCCAAATTACTAGTAGGCCACACTACCAAACTTAGCCACTGATGTCCAGAATCTTTAAACTTATACAAAATCATTGGCAATGTTCCCATTTTTGTGGTTGTCAAAGTGGTAAAAGTGACTTTGCTTCAGCTGTATTATGACTCAAACACACGGCAGGTCAATCTTGCCTATATGATGGTTGAGATGGTTCTGCCAGTATTAGCCAACCACATGTATGCTTTCATACACATTTATTGGCTAAACTGGCACAATGACCTCAAATGTAAGTGGTGATAATTCCTCTAAAACAGTTTCAGACACTTTTTAAATTTAAGAGGATGGACTGACAGTAAAAATGCTTTAACTATCATTTTATTTTGATGTTTACAATGGGGTGGCACTGTGACCAAGCAGGTAGTGTTTGTGCTTTAAGGCAAGAACGTTGCTGGTTAGACACCTAGTGCCAATCAGGTCTTTTCCATTGGTGGTATCTGCTCAGCTCAGTCCCTCGCAGATTGAGCTCTAACTGTTTTATTTTCCATAACAGTATAGACTTTGCTGGCCCCTTTGTACTGTAGGCAGGGGTTGTCATAGCATAGCTGTAAACTGTGACATCCTCATAACAACAAAGGAGGAAACAAAGGTGATGGGGCTGCCCCTGTTTGGCTTTTGTCACAATAAGATGATTAATTTAGTTCCAAAGTCAGTTACAAGCAGCAAAACAAAGACAAAAAAACAGGTGGAATTTAGGAAGTCATGCAACATTGCAGAGAGAGCAACAGTTGGTGTTTCATTTCCATGACAGATACATCCATTCTTGGCAATACTCGGATCATTCACAGGTCTGCAGCATCTCAACGTAACATTTAGTCTCTGCTCAGCTGGCTAGGAAACCCTCTGGAGGTAATACCAAAAACCTGTGATAGATACCAGGTACAATTCTTCATGGAAAATCAAAACAACTGGGGTAAGTTGAGCTGGGTGGTCAGAGCGGTCAGTTTTCCAAAAACTGGTTACATATTGGTGCCATTTGGTGCAACATTTTATCTGCATTTTTTAATCAACAAATTGAAAATATTAGGTGCTATGAATTTTTTCTTAGTGGTGTGGAATCAAACAGTTGTTAGTTTCACTCATTTTGCCTTGTTTTTATTACACTATTCAATTCAAAAAATGAAATTAAATGTTTAAATCTGTTAGAACTTAGCATGTCACTGTTGTTAATATCCGTATCATTATTTTTGTTTCTGCTCTTTAACAGTTTATGTTTTTCTTTGCTCTATATTAACTATATTGACATAAACAAGACATCTCGTTGTATTACCCAGCCCTACTGGATCTGGATGTGCATGGTTTGAGGGGGGGTGATAGTCAATGCTAAATCCATTAAAGGCTTGTGACCTCCCATCCCCCCCCAACCCCTAAGACCCTCCCCAACCCTGTTGCTGCATCTGAGGAGCCATACCCCCTCCAGCATGCACACATACACATATACACACATTTAAATCAAAGGAACTCTTGTTCACTTAAGGCGGGGGGGCAGAGAAAGAGAGAGCACTGCCGCTTCCTAAACGAGTTAACCATTTGGACTGTCAGGGCCAACGGCATGTCTGCTGCATGCACACACACACGCATGCAGACAGGAAGCCTTGAAGTAAAGACAGGCATGTGCAGAAATGCCAAACCTACAAACACAAAGAGACACACTTGGAGACAACCAGAACATCCTTCAACTGGAGGGCCAATCCATCTCTGGACCTTTACCCACTAGCAGAGGATGCTGGGTAATACCAATGTGAGGAAGTCCTGCTGCCTAATAAGACACATGTGCACGGAACACATAGATGTTGACATTTCTCATTAAATAAGATGGAGAATATCAGCCCGGATCACTGATGGAGACGTATTGAATTGTGTTTTTTTGTGAATCAGGTTTGCATGTTTTATCTGGATTTAAATACGCAAATGATGACTTCTTGGGGCTGTTTTGTGTTCACACTACTGTACTATAAAATAGCCAGAAAACACAAAAACTGACCAAAAGTCACAACATGTTTAAAGGTCATATGTGTTTTCTGTATGTGTATATACAGTGAAAACAACAAAGCAGATGAAATTCAGAAAGTCGTGCAGCGTCACAAAGAGGACAATAGTAGATATTCTTGGCATCACTCTGATCATTCACAGGTCTGTGTATCCACGTCACATTTCATCTCGACACAGTACACAAAGACTGTCCTAAAGTCACAACATGTTTGGTGTCGATATGCGTGTACTGTAGATGTGTGCGTATTTCTAGCAGAAATGTGGCTTAATATCTTCATTACTGACCTGTAGCAGATCCCACGATGTCTCTGGATGGGGACTCGGACATGGCATCAGCCAGCCTCTCCCGCAGTCCTTCATCTGTGGCATCTGCCGATCCGATGTTGTGACGTGGCACGCCAAAGCTCTCTGGCCAGCTACCACAAACCTCCAGCAGGGTGACACCTCGCCCGTCAAACACACCTGAGGCGGAAGATATGAACAGATAATATGAGATTTTGAAAGAAATTTGTCTTGGATTCTGTCCTGCAGTTATAAACAATGAGTATGCATACAAATAAAATATAAAAATATAGACTGTCCCAACAAACAAATACTTAAGACATCCTTTCAGCAGTAACATACCGACATATTGTTTAACCCTTGGAGACATTGCCAGCATCACCTGCAACTCTAAAGCCTTATGGAAACTACCACAGTTGATGTTTATATCTGTTTGGTCTCTAAATCTACACCTAGAGGGTAAAAAAAGCATAATATAAGCTTATTTTGGGTTACCACATACTACGATATCTACTTTTTTAAGATTTAAGATTCATTGAAGAGCTACAATCTTTGAACTGCATGTAAAGTCAAAATCCCCTGCAAGAACCAGGAGGGCATGGTCACTGTGAAGGGTTATTGAGAGGTGTCCTTAATTTCCAGAAAAAATAAGTTGCTAGCAGAGGCAGGCTGAGCAGAGCATTTTTACAAGGCATACAGTTCCCTCCACCAAAGAGGGTATGGTTTTGCTGGTGTTTGTCCGCGAGCAAGATATCAACGGTATTTAACAATATTTCAGAAAATGTTGGTCAGAGGCTTGTTAACATTGCAGTATTGGGCAGTTTTCCACTTTTTCGCTCAATAAAGTTTGTTAACATTTCCACGGAATGTTGGTAAAGGCACATGGGAGAACTGATTGAATTTTGATGTGGATCTTTATACAGATGTAGATCCAAGATTTTTTAAGGATTCCTAACATTGCGAGGTAGGACAGTTTTCCACATTTTTGACAATAACCTGCAGGACTATTTATAACATGAAATCAAATAAACTTAATGAATTCATTCTAGACCTACATTTTTGACATTTTCATCATTTTTTGCCAAAAACTTAATCTCATTCATACATTTCTAAGACACTGGAGAATAAATTAACTTTATATACATAAGTTCCAGTGCCGTTCAGCAGATCAGCTGGTTAAAGCACACACATAACAAACAACTAGCAGCTCAACACAATCTTCATGCCTGTCAAACCAAATCCTGCAGTGAACCTTAATCTCTCTCCTTCTGTCTGTCGTAATTTCTGCAATCACACAGATCTTGTGCTCTGGAGCCAGAAAGTCTGCAACCTGTTTCTGTGTGTGTGGGTGTGTTTTTGTGTATGTGTGTGTGTGTGTGTGTGTGTGTGTGTGTGTCAGGGCAGGCAGGCATGCAGACACTAAAACAACTGGTTTATTCGCTTAGTGTGATCATTGGCTGTGGTCAGCAGCACTGAGAGGTGATAACGGCTGCAGATTCGGAGGTGATGTTGGGAAAATGTTCCTGTGACAGAATCAGCAACACAAACCCATGATCTCTGTTTATCATCGTCATCGGCTCAAATCTGCATCTGTCTGCCTGTTAACTCCCAGGATATACCTGACAGTATGTAACAGTGGGAAAACGGGGGATAACCACGACTGACTTGGAAATTTTTGAGTCTTACTGAGTCTAGCTTCCCTTCACAAGTGTTGATTCTCATATGAAATATTCAAGCATTGAAATATCAAGTTTTAACCTCAATGCTTTAGTGTAAAAAGCTGAGGATCCTCAAGAGTCCACTTGAAGCTGTCTGCAAAACAACAAAGTTCACTGACCTACCCTTGCACAGCAGAAATGGACAAGTTTACAGACTGTTTTTCAGATATTAGTCTAAGATTATGAGACTAAAACCAAAAATGCTTGAAAAATATGTATTATCAATCAAGATAAGAAAAAAATACACAGCTGATGAAAGACCATCTCTATCAAAAAATAAAAAATAAAATAAATAAATAAATATATAGAGTATGGCACTTGGTTGCATTTAAACATCTGCTGGACTGCCTCTTCCTGAAAAAAATGGGGTAAGACCGCATACTCTTGGTTTTAATTCTTTTGTAGTTAGACTTGATCAGTCGCATCCAGAAATATCTCTTCTCTGGGTAGCTGCAGCCCAGTCCTCAATAATGTAATCCTTTGAAAGCATGATCTCAGCTATACAGAGACAACAAACCTTCTACCAACACAAGGTAAAAAAAACAATGTTTTAACATAATGGCGCCCATTCCTAAAAGACAAGAAAACAGGCGGTTTGTGATCAGTGACGCTGCTAGCCATAATACTGTACTCACTGTGCTTACATTTTGTCAACATTTCTATTTTTTAAGTAACTATCAAATTGCAACAACAATAGACTGAGATTTAGTATGTTTCCCTTTGCACCTCTTCCTTACTTTAAACCAGAATCGTGGCAGAAATGTTCAATCAACTTCATTTATATAGCACAAAATGAAAACAAAACAAAACAAAAACAACCAAAGTGACTACCAAGCTGAAAATAGAATAAAATACAAACTGAATAATAAAAAAAACTAGTTGGAAACCAAATGCTAAAATGCAATACAATTATACAAAAGTAAAGAGCACATGGAAACACATGAAAAATGACAATACATAACAACACACAAAACTTTCTTAAAATAAAAGCCAATTTAACCCTTTAACTCCCTACCAAACTGTTTGGCAGAGGTCATTAAATTTGGGAATATTAATGTGTTAAATAAACATATAACATAATTATAAACATAACACGTCATTGTTTTTGTCTGTGTTTTATGACAGAAAAAACGGCAAACAAACCAGAACAAGTAACACTTTGTTTGCAGGATTAAAAGTTTTAAAAAGCTAAAAGTTACAGTTATTATTACCATCATTATTATTTTAGATACTTGACTTAACCATTTACTGATGTAATCATATATATATATATATATATATATATATATATATATATATATATATATATATATAGATATAGATATAGATATAGATATAGATATAGATATTATTCACCCAAAACATTTTTTGTGCTTGTCAAACTCAAAATCATCTATTTCAAGTTATTTTTTTTATTTTTTCCAGACATTTCTGCCTTTTCTAATTGATTTTGTACCACATATTTGTGCATTTTTATGTCATCAAACAATCACTAGTTGGCTTTTAAAACCTTTCAATCCCACACCAGGAAAGTATCTGTTTTTTTGGTTAGTTTGTGGTTTTCTCTGCTACCTGATGTGTCACTGGAGGCATACAATGCTTTGATTTGCTCTGTTTCTGAAAACATTAAATATCCCTGAATTTATTGATGACTTCTGCCAAACAGTTGAGCTGGTAGTTAAAGGGTTAAGAACACATAAAACAGGAACCACACAACTTCTGAGTTGAATCTAAGTGTGATATGCCCAAAAATAGTGCGACCATTTTTGTGTTTATTTAATTCAGGCAGCTGGAAATAATTTCTGTTGTTTTGCAGGTTTTATGTTGCATTTAAAAAAAAAAAAATGTAAGCCTTATAATTTTCTATTTCATTTATTTTGTGAAGAGACACTTAATGTAAGCAGCAGCCAGGTGGAACTTTTGTTACGGGAGCAGCGGCACACCGGGTTGTTTCAGGTGAGGGCTTCCGCCCACCTTTCAGACGCAATCTGGACGAAGAACTGAATGCTCCGTGTCTTCATTGCTGCTGAACTGTATCTGTATTTTACAGGTTAGTAATCAGGAAAAATAACCTGCTTTGACCTCTCAAAACCTCACTGTATGTAGACAGATGTTGTGAATGTGTTTTAATGCCGGCTGCAGCACTTTTATGAACTTTAAAACCCCGCTAAAGACCGCGAAACTTCCGCGGCAGGCGAGCATGCTGCATCTCGTTTGTAAGGGTTAATTTTCCCTCCGTCAGGTCTCGCAGGCAGGTCGCTATATTTATGTTTTTGCTGTCACTGATTAATTGTTGGGCTTTTGCACATGTTTATCTTACAGAGACAGGTAGTTGTTTGAGTGTTTCATATAGATAAAAAAAATAGGAAGTTAGACTTGATTTTGAGGAGTAATAAGATCAAATATGAAGATTGATGGTTAAGTGTTTTTTTTAATTTGAGATTCAGATACAGTTAAATGGTTTCATGTTTATAGAGCTTTGTATTCCTGTGTCAGTGAATGTTATATAAGTGTGTATGTCCAGAATTATAGCATTTCAGATGATGCTGCTCTAAACACAGTTAAGAACTGTTATGATTTGCACTATATTATGGTAGTATCCTAATCCCCTTTAGTAAAGGAGACCACATGCACTACAAGGTTGCTGTCAGAAAAAAAGGAAGATTGTAAACAAGTTGAGCACAAATGAGAAACAGTTACAAATGTGAATACATTCTGTGAAATGAGATGAACAAAAGAATTGATGGACATTTATTGCACTTTATTACGGTTGATAAGGACTGGAACAGAGACTGACACTGAGAATGATGTTCTCTATTGTATGTTTATTTTGATGTTGAATACAGACGCAATCTGGACGAAGAACTGAATGCTCCGTGTCTTCATTGCTGCTGAACTGTATCTGTATTTTACAGATTTATCCTTTGTTGCTGTGGTACCACCAGTCTGGGACCCGTAACAAATTGTGGGGGCTCGTCCGGGATCTGTCTTCACCAGGCGCACCAAGGGGAAGCAGATCCAGCGATTACAGAACCACGAGGCCAGGGTGACGTGACTGCGGCCGTGACGACAGCTAGTGGGTGTCCACGAGGGGAAGTCAGAGCCAGAGGACGGTCTTCAGTCTTCCAAGGGAACTGCACTGCTGCTCCATCGAACCATCGCACGCCATGTCGAAGACTCGCAAACAACTCGTTTGGGCCATCAAAAAGAACTTGTACAAACTATCAGTAAGTGAAGCCTACCAACTTGCCATGGACATCGCGACTGACAGTAAGGGTGCAGACGACTTAGACTCTTCTGATGAAGAAGGCTGTGTCAACTTTATCCTTGATTACATGCAGTCTGACGATTTACTTGATTCTGAGGATGAAGGAATGAGCCAGTTACTCATGCTAAATGACCTGGTATGTAATGTTATTGATAATCCTAGTCCAGCCATAACTACAAAAGAGGTAACAGAGGAACAAATGCTTACTCTTCCAACACCTGTAACTACAGACCCAACCACACAACAACAGACTGACCCCATTACAGACATCACCACTCAAAGTGTGGACCAGCTCCAAGCGGTGCATGAAGTACTAGGCAAGAAATTGCAACATTACAAAGATATGGTCAACACAACTGACAGGCAGCATCACAGCCTCAATGATTCAACTCAACACCATGTGCTTCGTCATCCTCCTCCAACGATCGATGCAGAGAAAGTGATCCCCTTAAAGGACTTTCCTTATCTCCAGCGAGAGAATTTAAAGTTCATGGAGGACAGATTGGTGACCAAAACTCAGATATCACATATAGCAGTATCTGTAAACAGATTGACGAGGAGTCAGGGAAGGTTTCACAGAGACAGAGATTATCCGAGGGGTGCTGAGGATTGTGAAGCCCGGTGCTTTCAAGGACATGCTCACTAATAAAGAAGAAATGATAATCTGTGAACTCAAGGGCTTCCTCAGGTCTCATTTGGGAGAAAAAGCAAGTACAGAATTGTTCCAGGAATTAATGTGTGCAAAGCAAAACGAACAGGAACCCCCTCAACAGTTTGTGTATCGCATGATTGGGTTGAAGCAAAAAATCCTCTTTCAGTCAAAACAGGCAAACACAGACATTCGCTATGACCCCAAAACCATCCAGGAGGTTTTCCTCCACACAATATATCAGGGCCTGGGATTCAAACATACAAATGTCAGGCAGCAACTGAGGCCACTCCTCTCAGACACCCTAGTTACTGATGAGGAGATTGTCAGTCGGGTAACGAAAATAGTCAGTGATGAAAATGAACATCAGCGCAGACTGGGCTATGTTACTAAACAGAAAACAACACATGCACACAGTGTTCATGTGGATGGTGGAGAAAAAGCTAGGGACAAGAAAGAACATCAGACAATACAGCAACTCAGCGCACAAGTAGAAACATTAACTAACATGGTCGCAGCCCTAATGGACCAACAAACAGTGGCCCTCCAGGCAACCCATTCAAAGACTGACACTGGTCAAAAAGTAGACCAGCCCAAGCCTGCAACGTTCATTCCCAGCGGGGCACCTCATCCAACACCAGGCCAGCACCCGTTTACAAGAAAGGGTAAGGTACCCAGTTGCACCACCTGTTCACTTCAGGGCTCACAGAACTGCAATCATTGTTTTGTATGTGGTGATCTAGGACACTTCGCTATTGGCTGCTCGAAAAGAGTTCGACAGCAGGGAAACGGGAGTCGGTCTCTGCCGAGGGACAACCAGAGGCCAATTCACAGCTCCAGTCCCACTCAGTAGCCCCCACATGCAAGCAAAGACACCCAAAGCAAAAGAGACGTAGAAATGAAGTTTTTGACCCCCCTTCCCAAGAGACATTAACCCCAGAAAGCCCCAGTCGCTCAGCACCATTGATTGGTAAAAAGAGTCTGCTCAAGTGTTTTATCAGTGGTTATGCAACAACAGTACTCTTCGACTCTGGCTCACAAGTTAGCATAATTGATAGACTGTGGAGAGAGACTTTCATCCCCAATCACCCTGTCAGGCCACTGGAAGAGCTTCTGGATCCAGGGGAAAGTCTTGACCTGTATGCAGCAAATGGACAGTCAATCCCATATGACGGATGGGTAGAGCTAGCAGTCAACCTCCCAGGAAATGACAATCCAAGCCTCACAATACAGGTCCCCTTTTTGATAAGTCAGATTCCCTTCCCTCAGCCTCTACTAGGGTCCAACATTTTTGAGGAAATGATCAGTAGGCAAGAATCTTCCACTGACATGCCAGCCATGGTCATTAGCCTCCTCCAGAGAGCACTTGGTGCTGAAAAGGGACAAGTAGAAGCTATGGTAAACTTCATTCAAACTAAAAAGACATTAAATGATACCATTGCTACAGTCAGGGTGGGAAGAGAGGATGTGAGTATCCCAGCTGGAAAGACAGTGCATGTGCGATGCAGAGTACCACCTATCTTTGACACATCTGACCCTACTGTTCTCTATGAACCCGTAGATGAGAGTACGGCCTTGGAGGAGCTGAGTGTTGGGGAGGGTCTTTTGGAGATCAGTAAGAGTAGGTGGCCGCTCATCAGTGTTCCCATCTCTAACCACACCAAGCATGAAATTGTAATCCCCAAGAGAACCCAGTTGGGCTCCATCCAGCATATAGCCAAAGTCATAGAGATGGGAGAGACAGAGACACAACAGGGGGAGACTCTGCAGCCACAGACATTAAGGGCTGAGGTCAACAATGTCACCACTCCTACAACCCCACCCCCAACTGAGCCGTGGCTACCACCTGTTGATGTTCATCATCTTGAGCCAGAACAGCAAAGGTTAGTTAAAGACATGCTTCGTGATGAGTCGGCAGCATTTGCCCGCAATGACAGTGACATTGGATGTATTCCCTCTCTTCAGATGTCAATCAGGCTCAAGGATGACATCCCTGTTCAGAAAGCATATGCTTCCATCCCCAAGCCGCTGTACAGGGAAGTAAAAGAGTACATTCAGGAGTTGTTACTGAAAGGTTGGGTTGTTAAATCGAAGTCCCCATATGCCGCACCGATTGTTTGTGTGAGGAAAAAAGATGGGTCTTTGCGCCTTTGCATCGACTATAGACTCCTCAACAAAAAGACTGTGCCCGACAAGCATCCTCTCCCCCGCATTCAGGACTTGATCGACTCTCTTGGTGGCTATCAGTGGTTTTCCATCTTAGACCAGGGCAAAGCCTACCACCAAGGCTTCATTGCTGATGGTTCCAGACACCTGACAGCATTCACAACTCCCTGGGGTTTATATGAATGGGTCAGGATACCTTCGGACTGTCAAATGCGCCAGCAGCCTTCCAAAGAAGCATGGAAGAAATGCTCAGCACATTGAGGGATGAATGTTGTATCCCATATCTGGACGATGTCTTATGCTTCTCTAGGTCCTTTGAGGAGCATGTGGAGGTGCTGCGCCGTGTACTGCAAGCTCTGCAGTGCCATGGCGTTAAGTTGAGGCCTGAAAAATGTGAGTTATTTCGCAAGGAAGTCAGGTATGTTGGGCGGTTGGTTTCTGCAGATGGGGTGAGGGTAGATCCGAAGGATGTTGAGGCAGTCCAGGCACTAAAACAGAAAGCTCCACAGACAGTAGGAGATGTCAGGAGACTCTTAGGTTTTCTGAGCTATTATAGAGCATACGTGAAAGATTTCTCATGTATAGCAAGACCTCTGTATGAGCTACTCCAGATAAAGTCCAGTTCGCCACAAACAACACCTACAAAAGCAAAAACAAAGGGTCCACAACTGTCTTCACGTACTCCAGTTGAATGGAACAGCAAGCACCAACAGGTCCTTGAACGCCTCATCACCATTCTAACTAACCCACCAGTGTTAGCATACCCAAATTTCGATCTCCCTTTCATACTCCATACTGATGCCTCCCAACAAGGCCTGGGAGCAGTCCTCTACCAGCACCAAGATGGCAAGATGAGGGTTATCGGCTATGGGTCCCGTACACTAACACCAGCTGAGCGAAATTACCATCTTCACAGTGGCAAGCTTGAGTTTTTAGCCTTGAAGTGGGCAGTATGCGACAAATTCAGGGATTACCTGTTTTATGCACCCCATTTCATTGTCTATACCGACAACAACCCCCTCACTTATGTGATGAGTACTGCTAAACTTAATGCTGTAGGCCATCGCTGGGTAGGGCAGCTCGCAGACTTTCACTTTGAAATAAGGTACAAGCCAGGCAAACAGAATGTTGATGCAGACACCCTTTCTCGTTGCCCCCTTGACATCAACACCTATATGAGTCAGTGTTCAGAGGGGTTGTCAGAAGAGGCAGTGTATGCTGTTTGGGAGGGTAGCAGAACAGCCCAACAAGGGGAAGTAGCATGGGTGGCAGCCCTTCACATTGCATCACAGTCAAAGACTCACTCAAAACCTTTCCCAGTAATCGACCACAATGAACTGGTACGTGAGCAGCGTCAGGATCCTGCTATTAAAGACATCTTGGAGGCCAAGGAGAAAAACATGCAACTGACTGAAGACAGGCGCTTGGGACCTTAAACAAACCATAAGAAAACTCTCAAGAGAGTGTAGCAAACTACAGGTGGAGAACAACCTCCTGTATAGACAAGCCCTTGGACGCAAACAGCTGGTCTTGCCCACCACCTACAAACAAACAGCCCTCACCTACCTGCACGACAATATGGGGCATGTGGGTGTTGAAAGAGTTCTGGCCCTTGCAAGACAAAGATTTTATTGGCCTTTTATGAAGAAAGATATTGAAGAGTACATCACCAGAAAATGTCATTGCATAAAACAGAAAAAGCCAACCTTACCTGATCGAGCACCCATGGGGAGTCTCACATCAAGCTCACCCCTTGAACTGGTCTGCATTGACTTCCTCCACCTTGAAACTAGCCGTGGTGGCTATGAGTACATACTTGTGGTTGTCGACCACTTCACCAGGTTTGCGCAAGCATACCCCACTAAAAACAAGGCTGGAAAAACTGCTGCAGACAGGATTTTTAATGACTTTGTCCCACGGTTCGGATATCCATCAAAACTCCATCATGACCAAGGCCGGGAGTTCGAAAATGAACTTTTCAGAGCTCTCAGACAACTTGCTGGTGTGAACCACTCCCGCACTTCTCCATATCACCCCCAATGCAATCCTGCAGAGAGGTTCAATAGAACCCTGCTACAAATGCTCCGAACATTAGGTGACAAAGAGAAGGAGAACTGGAAAGAACATCTTCCTCACGTCATTCATGCATATAACTGCACCAAGCACGAGTCGACAGGTTACTCCCCATACTACCTGTTATATGGTCGCCATCCACGCCTGCCTGTTGACCTGCTCTTTGGGTTGTTGACAGAGGAAGAAATAAACACAACACAAGGGTGCATGAAAAGTGGGCAGAGAAAATGATCGAGGCATACAAGATTGCAAGTACCAATAGCCAGCAGTCAAGTGTTAAAGGTAAACGCTATTATGACAGAAAGAACAGAGGTGTGATCCTCCAACCAGGTGATAGGGTACTTGTTACAATACTGAGAGAGGAGGTCCATGTAAACTAAAACCATACTGGGAAAGACGATCTATATTGTCAAAGAGCAGCTCAGTGATAACCCGGTCTATAAGGTGAGCCCTGAGACAGGGAGTAGACCCATTCGCACTCTCCACCGAAACCTGTTACTCCAAGTAAATGACCTTCCCACAGAGTTGGCAGCTGAAAATACACCTACAAGGTCACAAAAGAGCAACAGAAGGTCAACACAGTCCCTGAGCAGAGAGGAACAAGCACAGTATCATGAGACAAGTGAATCAGATGATGAAGAGGAAGGGCTGCAGTATTGGTTGCGAATACCAAGAGGAGCCCAGGGAAAAGAACATGTTAGGTCATATCAAAGGGACACCAGTGAAACACAAAGAGATCCTGAGCCAGTGGAAACTCACCTCGAGGAAGCTGTTACCGTTGAGACTACACATGAAAATGAAAGTGAGCCCTGTGATGCAGAACCTCAGCCTGATGATGGACAGGATTTAACTCAGGTTGATGGCCCTGACAGAGAGGTCCAGGAAGCGCAGCCAGACGCTCAACCTACACTGAGAAGGTCTACCAGAGACAGGCGCCCAGGCCAGATGCTAACGTACTCCTCCCTTGGTCAGCCAACTTACCAGCCACGCTTCCTTGTCAGTGCCATATGTGCTCAGCCAACAGTTTATTCTCACCAGTATCCCCAGTCCTATCTTTACTCATTTCCCCTCACACCGACATTCCCATCCCCATACCTGCCAGTCACGTATCCTATCTCATGTTACTGAGTACTTGGCAGGTTTTGCAGACTTTTCCAATGCAACTACTCAGCATTTTGAGGGTTGATGTATTTTGTGTTTTGTATGTTCTTAGGAGTTACACAGTTGAAGTTTTGCAAGTGTCAGGAGCCACTTTTGTTTGTAGGGGAGTGTGTGATATGCCCAAAAATAGTGCGACCATTTTTGTGTTTATTTAATTCAGGCAGCTGGAAATAATTTCTGTTGTTTTGCAGGTTTTATGTTGCATTTAAAAAAAAAAAAAAAAATGTAAGCCTTATAATTTTCTATTTCATTTATTTTGTGAAGAGACACTTAATGTAAGCAGCAGCCAGGTGGAACTTTTGTTACGGGAGCAGCGGCACACCGGGTTGTTTCAGGTGAGGGCTTCCGCCCACCTTTCAGACGCAATCTGGACGAAGAACTGAATGCTCCGTGTCTTCATTGCTGCTGAACTGTATCTGTATTTTACAGGTTAGTAATCAGGAAAAATAACCTGCTTTGACCTCTCAAAACCTCACTGTATGTAGACAGATGTTGTGAATGTGTTTTAATGCCGGCTGCAGCACTTTTATGAACTTTAAAACCCCGCTAAAGACCGCGAAACTTCCGCGGCAGGCGAGCATGCTGCATCTCGTTTGTAAGGGTTAATTTTCCCTCCGTCAGGTCTCGCAGGCAGGTCGCTATATTTATGTTTTTGCTGTCACTGATTAATTGTTGGGCTTTTGCACATGTTTATCTTACAGAGACAGGTAGTTGTTTGAGTGTTTCACATATAGATAAAAAAAATAGGAAGTTAGACTTGATTTTGAGGAGTAATAAGATCAAATATGAAGATTGATGGTTAAGTGTTTTTTTTTATTTGAGATTCAGATACAGTTAAATGGTTTCATGTTTATAGAGCTTTGTATTCCTGTGTCAGTGAATGTTATATAAGTGTGTATGTCCAGAATTATAGCATTTCAGATGATGCTGCTCTAAACACAGTTAAGAACTGTTATGATTTGCACTATATTATGGTAGTATCCTAATCTCCTTTAGTAAAGGAGACCACATGCACTACAAGGTTGCTGTCAGAAAAAAAAGGAAGATTGTAAACAAGTTGAGCACAAATGAGAAACAGTTACAAATGTGAATACATTCTGTGAAATGAGATGAACAAAAGAATTGATGGACATTTATTGCACTTTATTACGGTTGATAAGGACTGGAACAGAGACTGACACTGAGAATGATGTTCTCTATTGTATGTTTATTTTGATGTTGAATACAGACGCAATCTGGACGAAGAACTGAATGCTCCGTGTCTTCATTGCTGCTGAACTGTATCTGTATTTTACAGATTTATCCTTTGTTGCTGTGGTACCACCAGTCTGGGACCCGTAACATAAGGGTATGAGGAAACAGCAAGTTTAACAGTGACATTTAAAAGTAGGTAAAGTGAATGACATAATTTTAGGCTCAGTCACTGCTAGTTTTTAGCTGGGCCAACAGCTCCACAGAAACCAAAGACCTTGATGAAGCATAGAATTCCAAAAGATTAGTGATGTTTTAAGGTGAAAAATTATTTTAAGATTTAAAAACAAACAAGAAAATCTTAAAATGAATTCTCAAGTAAAATGTATCCAATGTAGTGAGGCCAGGATGGGAACTTGAATACTAAGAGGGACTTTAGTCTGAGTGGACACGGGCTGATGATCATTCATCGGGATATTAAGGTAGAGGTTGGTGCTGTTCTGCATGAGTCTGATGCTACAAGGAGACAGCTCACTTCTTACAGTGGGGAATGCAGTCAGAAGACATCTCATTGTCTCTCTCATTTGGTCTTTCAGCTGTTTATATTGAGGGATAGTTTGTCTTGCTCATATTTTTTTTCTTCTCTATAAACACTTTTTTTTTTAAATAATGAAATCAGCTGCGACTTTCATGTCCCAACACTGGTCCACACACATTAGCTGGCTGTTGTTTTAAGGCTAGTTGACTAGCTTTGAGTGGTTAATGCAGTTTTAAGTATGTGCGCCCCCCCTCCCTTCAGGTAGACTTGAGGTACAAATAACCATGCCTTGAAGATCTGGTAATTTAACATTGTCTCGAGCTTCTTACATGCTCTGGCAGGCTACAACAGACAATTTTCAGGTCCTGGGATTTGCTCCTCAAGTAAGGAAGGCACGGCCCAATTTAAGGCTTTTTCAGCCAATGTCCAGGTATGTCCTTTTTTTGTTCAATTTTAAAGTTAATTTAATTAACTACAGCAAATGTAAAGAATCTTAAAATAAAAGCCAGAGAAATACAGTGGTCGAACAAAAATGACTCATATTGCACCAGTGGGATCATCTGAGTCTTCTTTTTAATGTTATCTGGATTCAGCTCCACGTCTGACCCCTTAACCTGAATCCTCACAGCTTTTTGAATCACTAAGCCCATTAAACACAGCAGAACACTTGCTGTATTCCTCCATCTCGTAAACCCTCTGTGTCTCCCTCTCAGACATGTGGACAGACGCAGGAATGTTTTTGGTCTTGTGGGTATCAGCGAAACCTCGAGTGAGAACGCAGACGGATGACTTCAAAGACAGAAAGTGAAGACAAGGACAGCAGAGATCCTCTTTTCCTGGAAACATCCGTGTCCAACTGCACAATCTGTGTGTGAGTGTGTATGAAGGACAGGAAGCACGGAGGGACATAGACTGAAGAGGATGAAAATATGTTCAAGTACTCAATGAAACATCAAAGATAAACAGTCGTTTATCCACTTAATGGAGCAAAATGAAATCTAAAACAATAAATTATGGTAATATCAAAACAAAATAAATGAAAATGCTCTGTAAAAGGTGACATACTCAGGATAAATATTTGGGAATGACAAATGTGTTTTTCTAAAGGCGGTTTAACTGGGAGGCAATTGATTTTCTTTTGCAATAAATCCTCCTCATGATGGTTTTCAGAATGAAATAACAAGCACCCTGGAAATGCCGCTAACCAGGCGTTTGGTCTGTGCCATGGTTTTTACTCTGCTCATGTACCAGAGCACAGGGCAGCACAACCGTAAACAGCTGGATTGGTTCACAACAAAACTACATGTAGGTGCAAGTTTAAACAGACGACTTAAGTCAAGGACTAACTCATTGTTTAAAAAAATACAAAATATACCAATTGCATGGCAGCAACTCAGTGCCTTTGGGCATGTATATTTATGTCCACCAGCGCACCAGTGTGATGCTATCATGCCATTATAGATCGAAACCCTTAAGAAATGTCCAGCACCTTGTAAATAAATGCAAAGAAAAAGGGGGTCAAACCCATGCTAGCAAGGTCTAGCTATAAAAGTGATCAATGGGTCTAAATAAACGAAAGACATTTATGGGTTTATGACAAAATCTCACCAAGCCTCATGCTTTGCAAGTAAAAACCGGAATGGAGAGAGCCTAGACCCCAGACTTACTGAGTTTATGTTCTGCTGCTGAAATAAAAGCTTAAAATCTGCTTAAAATACAAACCAGAGCTTTCTGACTGAACTGCTACCATGGCTATTTATAGTACTTTTAAAATAAAACAATGTTTTTTTAATCATTTCAGAAGGGATTTTCTTTCTAATCTGGTCTCTGACTCCACATTACATATTTCAAGTTTGCAGACCTGTTTATGAGAGATGACTTTATAAATAACTGCCACATGCAGAATTCACTTAAATCCTGCTGCACTAACACACAAGCTGAGAGCTTTTCAGATCATGCAAATGAAATTTTTAAATGTTCTGGCATGTAAAACCTCTGCCAAATGTTTTCCATGGAGGTTAAAGTGGGGCGTACCTTTGTAAGTAGTGAGCCAAGCGTCGCTGTAAAACACTAAGCTGTCATGTATGGCTACAAAATTCAATTCAGCCTCTGCAGAAGAACACACAGACATCACAGCTCTGCAGCAACAGATCAGCCACTGAGCAGGACGGAGGAACACCATATCACCTCGCAGACAAAGCACAGGGCTGTTTTAGGACTCACACTCACATACAGCTCACAGGCTCTCATCGTTGGCTTTGATGGAGGGCCTGCTGGCACTAGAAGGGAATCCTTTGAAAAATCAATCCAACACACACACACACACACACACACACACACACACACACACTGATTCTGAAGAGCTGCAAAGTTATCAGGAGGCTCAGCCACCTCATGAGTGTGTGCGTGCTCCTGGAGGTGGGTCAGTGTTATCATAGGATGGAGCATGGAGGCCCGTGCAGCCTCTCGCCCCGGCATTAGCACCTGTCACTGGCCTGCAGCGGGGGCTGAGACTGGCCAGGCCTCAGTGCATACACACACACACACACACACACCCTAACACACAGTAGTCTACTCCCTGATAACCAGTGAGCCAGGCAGATCAAAGGTTTTGACGGCAGCGTGTTTTTGAGGATGATAAGAGCTTGGCAGAAGGTTAGGAAGAGCTGCAGTTTTATCAGAGCTGCTCTGAGTATTTGAAGGACGATACTGATCACCTGCACTCAAACATTCTATCACCGAGAGGCTGCTTTCTGCTTCAGACTCAAATATTTCAGAATTGGGCCCCTGAAACTCAGTCGTTGAGCCAAGTAACCCCTGTTGACCCAAAAAATGCTGTTATGGGACAGAATGAACAGTTCAATACTGTGAGCTGCTATTAATTATTTATAAGAGTCTGTGGTAATGCACATTATGTTATTTTAGGGTTCCCTGGAACTTTCTCCATCTTCATCATCATATTCATTTTAGGTGTTGACTTTAATCAATCCGTCACCTGGTGAAAGGGAGCCTATCCCAGCTAACATTGGAAAAGAGTCAAGGTACATTGTGAACCGGATGCAAATTAAATCAACCATTCTAGCTTGCCCTCACACCTAAGGGCAATTTAGAGGCCCAGTTCACCTAGTGGAGCTTAAAGCAAAATTTCAGGAGCAGGACCATACCTTAACCAAGCCACTTTCTTCTTTCCTACTTTCCTTAGGGTCTTATGAAGGGGTTTGCTGTGCCCGGGAGCTATGGTGGATTCCCCAAGAAGATTTCCCAAACTGTTATCAGCTTGACGTATCTACTATGTTGCTTATTTCCACTATACATAAAGAATAACTGTCAATTTGTCCTGGTAATAGTGTTGTCCTTACTTGGAAACAAGCATGTTTTTGGTCTGTGGAAGGAAAATGGGAGTTCTCAGAGGACCCCCAAGCAAGGTGACAAAACTTTTTGCACTAACCCTCTACACCACAGCTAAGAAATACTAGCTAAGAAGTGACCAATTGACTCCAAGCTTTTCCTTTTGGGTATATATCCAATTATCCCACACTTACAAAGTGAAGAATTTGGGTTTGTACGCATGTATATATTACAAGCTACACGCACCATATCCCCATACTGGAAAAAGTTTGGAAGGTGAATTACAGAGGTGGCATCAAATATGACAATGGAAAAGGTAACAAACACTATTAGACGAAAACAACATGTTTTTTTTTTTTTAATGTATTTTTTGGGGCATTTTTTGCCTTTAATGATAGGAGAGAGACAGTGGATAGGCTTGTGAAAGGGGGTGAGAGAGTAGGGGAAGACACTCTGCAAACTGGTCACAGGCGGGATTCGAACCTGGACCAGCAGAAGCAAGTACATGGGGTGCCTGGTTGCTAACCACTCCGCCAAACTAGCACCCCGAAAACAACATGTTTTAATGACATCTGGAGACCTTTTCGATTCTTAAGACATGATGCTAATGTTGGTAACTTGCTCCAGCAAGACAAAAAGTTTGCTTTGTTGGATGCTTTGATGTCTTACTGTTTGATCTGCTGTAATTTGCAGACAAAAACTAATAAACATATGTATTAAAAACAAAACAAACAAAAAAAGGCCAGCTTTGCCACTGCAATGTCCTTGTTGATTTTTGAACAAACGGCATATTTGATGCTCTTCAGAGTGATGTTAGATGAGTTTTTAGAGTATTTTAAGGGTTTTACCAAGAACTGAAGCTTTATTGAATAGTTTCATGCCACAAATCAGGAAATGGAAGAGGCCATGAAGGATCCTTGGTATTGATAAAAAGATAAAACATACTCAGCATCATATTGTTTCTTCTTTGTTTTATCACAAGCCTGCTTGTAGACAAACAACCGATGAGCATAGTATCTTACCATTAAACAGAATTAAAGAAAGCCATAGGAATATATCTAAATCAAAATAAAGAGACATTTTCTTGCTGTAATAACTGAAAAAGTAAGACCTGAGGTAAACTCACAGTTTATCATTTTTTTTCATGCACATGACTGTCTAGCTGTTTCAAGAGTATAAATGAAAATATATTTGACTTGACAGATAGAGCATTCCTGAAAGACACTCAAGACGCACAACTAACTGATGTGGGAGGAAACAATTCAGAGGTTAAAATGTGTAAATACCCATCGATAATTAAGGCTAACATCAGATCAGGTCAGCACCCTCAGCACCATCAACAAAGTCTGCACGTTGTTCTGACAGCATTATCCTCTATGCTAGGCTGCAAAGTTTCTGTGTCTCAGTTAAACAGTGGCTCTGAGCTGACTTGTTGTTTTCATGTCTTTATCTAATTTATTGTTTTCTCAACTGTAGTCAAAGTCAAACCAGCTTTGGCTTTTATTTCCCTGTTTGTGGCCATGGACTAACAAATCACACAGTGTTTCAATTTTGTTTATTGTGTTTTGATTAATATCTATTTTATGGATAAATGCAGGTTGTAAAAGAATCATTTCCAATGTCAGCATTGATGGGGATAATGTGTCAGTGCCATTTTTTGCTATTACACATCCCATTCTGACATTTATGTTTTGATTGATTTAGTGTTTTACTGACCCTTTCTTTGCAATTACATTTTCCAATTATGAATCCTTGCATTTAACCTTTACACAAGTATGATTTTAATGATAATTAAAGATACGGAAGCAGAAGGAGAACAATATAAAACATGTTCTGGATTGTTTTTCCCTTTCATAATGTCAAATCCAACAGGATTAAATGCAACTCTCCATCCAGCTGTCAGTCCTCACATACTGGCGCTGTTTATCACTGCAGTCAGGGCTGCTTTCCTTAAAGATTTAATCACACTGCAGCAGGATAATGTGTATTTATACCTTTATAACAGGGGCTTAGGATGGCACAGCTGGACACTAACAAACATATACTTCATTATTTCTACTCAAACATGGGCGTTGGTGCCTCACAGTTAATCACTGTTGTAGTTTAGTCACATAATCAGCTTGTACCAAAAAGTCTGCATCACATGTCTAACAAATTAGGTGATGACAATACACTAAACTCACCTCTAAGTTTTCACTCTTAATTCACAGAGATCCTCAACACATGTATTTATCTTTTAACCTTAAAGGCATGTTTAAGCATGAAAAACTGCATAATGCAATCTTAATGCAACACTAATGTTAATGTTTTTTTCATAGACTTGAAAAGGTAAAAGTCACGTTTTACTGACTTAAAGGATAAGTTTGGTTTCTGCAGCTTTCACATTGTTTATAGAATGAAGTAGAACAATATACTCACCCAGAAGGCTTTCCTGATCCAAATAGAGCTTTGGAGATATTCAGATCCAAAATCGAGCGGCGGACATCCGTATAACGGTAGCACACGGGGCATGTATAGCGCCGCTCCTAAAACTGCATTAATCGTCCAAAAACTCATTAGTTTCACCAATATTCCATCATGGTTCGCTCACGCTACTCCTACATTACAGTCTGTGTCGCCCCAGACATGTTTTTGTAACTGTGCCGACCTCTGAACTGAAGAAGAAGAACTGAAGATGTGCTGCCATTACACGGATGTCCACCGCTTGATTTTGGATCTAAATATCTCCCGAAGCACTGTTTGGATCAGGAAAGCCTTCTGGGTGAGTATATTGTTCTACTTCATTCTATAAACAATGTGAAAGCTGCAGAAACCGAACTTATCCTTTAAATATTCATTCATCCTGCACCAACTCTCCTCTTCCCCTATCCTGTTTGTTGATCAGTTAAATCATATTTAAAGAAAGCATGTCCAAAGGCTTCAAACAGGGGAAGTAATGAGACTACATACAGTCTTAAACAGTCAGGATGTAATAAAGTCACTGGCCCAATAATAAGACAGACCTGGAATGTACCAGGTTGTTACTCCTTAACCATCAGAGCTGCCTCAAGTCTTGGTGGCATTGATTCAACAAAGAGCTGATCCTTAAAGATTTTGGTCCATTGACACAATATTATAACACAGTTGCTGCAGATTTGACAGCTGTATATCCAAGATGAGAAGCTCCTGTTCCACTGCATCACAATGGTGCTCTATTAGGTTGAGATCTGTTGACTGTGAAGGCCACTGGAGAACAGGTAAGCCATTGTCAAAGTAGTTTGAGATGATCTGAGCTTTGTGACATGAAGCATCATCCTGCTGGAAGTAGCCATCAGGAGATGGTTACACTGTGATGATAAAATGCTGGACATGGTCAGCAATAATACCTGAAGTCTAAAATGTGCCAAGAAAACACCCCCAACACCATTACACCGCCAGCAGCCTGAGCCATTGAGGATGAATCCATGCTGTCATGAAGTTTTACACCAAATTCTGACCCTGACATCTGAATGTGGCAGCAGACATCAAGACTTATCAGATCAGGGAACATTTGGCGATCTTCTGTTATCTAATGCTGGTGAGTCTGTGTGAATTGTGGCCTCAGTTATCTGCTTAGTGGCACCCAATTTGGTCTCCTGCTGCTGAAGCCTATCTGCCTCAGAACTGGTTATGCATTCAGAAATGGTAGTTTCCATACCTTGGTTATAACAAGTGGATATTTTAGTTAATGTTGCCTTTCTATAATCTCTTACCACTTTTGACAATTTACGATCATGAGCTGTTGAATATACCTAAAAAAGTAATCAAAGGGGTCCATATTTCAGATTTAATATCAAGTTTAATGTAGTGATATGGTAAATGTCCCTTCTATTAAATCTGTGACTCTGATTTGTACATTGTGTTCAAATGTTTTGACGTCACATTTTCCACTTATGGCCGCAGAGTGAATTCCTTCATAAAATCTTATCATCTCATAAACATGGAGGAATATTTTGATGAAAGCCTGGTATTCATAACATTTATGATTTTGGGTAATTAAAGGGAAATTCCGCAGATTTTACACATCAAAGTGTGACATTCTAGTTAAAAGATGACAGCATGAGTTTAAAAAGTTTCACAACAACTCTTGTGTTCCCGGTAGGAGCCGTGTGAGGTTTAAATATCTTGGTGCACACATGATAACTTTAAGATCTTGGACCAAATTCAAAGCTGTGAGAGACTACAGACATAGGGACAACTTGGGCACAATCCAAATTGGTGTGAACATCATAAAAGCATGGATCCATCTGGCTTTGTATCAATGGTTCAGGCTGCTGTTGGCATAACGTGGGGAATATTTTCTTTGCACACTTTGGGCCCCTCAGTACTGACCCAGCATGGCTTTAACCCACAGTCTCTCTGAGTATTGTTGCTGACCGTGTCCATCCTTTTATGACACAGTGTTCCCATCTTCTGATGTCTACTTCCAACAGGATAATGCTTAATTTCATATAGGTAAGATCACCTCAAACTAGTTTCTTGAACATGACAATGAGAATACTATTCTCTAGTGGCCCTCCACAGTCACCAGATCTTAATCCAGTGGAGCACCTTTAGGAGCAAGAGCTACTCATTACAAAGTTGCTAACAAATCTGCAGCGACTGTGTGATGCTCTCATGCCAATATGGACCAAAGGGCAAGGAGGATCCAACCTTCAAAGCGTACCTAATGCTGTGGCCAGTAAGAATAAATCCTGAAGTAAATAAACTTTATGTAGCATCTATTCTTTTTAAAAAAAAAAAGAATCAGCACATTTGGAACCTGTCCTCAACTTGGGGCTTTACTGTAATAACTGTACTACAGGCACAAGCAAGTATTGCAAATGGTTCCTGCAGCATGACAAATTTGCACAGAAATTGCATGATTTGGGTTGTATTGAACAGAAGTTAGGACAACGTACAAAAAGAGAGTTAAAACTCAGTTAAGCTCTTAAAGACTGCTAAAAAAAATTAGTGTGACCTTCACTAAAAATGTTATAGTACTTTTCCCAGTGATGATCCATACTCTTTAGGATAAAACTTGGGCACAAAAGTACAGCCTTTCATTGTTTTGTTTTTAGCAAGCAATAAATATGACTCCTTTTCAAAGGTATTTTACCCTTTCTGGACATTTCTGTCTTCTTTAGTTACTGATCTTATTCTTGTTTGTTTGAACTGTAACAAGAGTCCAGAGAATACATCACTCTGTGAATGAACCTTACAAAGTGTCAACATACTGAAAACAGGATTGTTTGCCATATGCTCAGCCTTATGTTAACCAAAAGAAAAGAGGGTACACATTATTTTAACACAAAACATATCCATGCCTGGAAGACCTGCACCTGTAATGACCAAAAAAGAGGCACACCCACCCCCTCACACATTGATGCTGTGAGGCCTCATGCCTTTGTTTCTGGGTTACCTTTGCAGTTAACAGGCTAATGCTCGGCTAACACTAATTCAATTAGGCTTTAGTGCGGGGGACTGATCGAACTAATTCCTTTATTAGGGGTGTCGTATAATAAGTAATGGTGCGTGTTCATGGGTGTGTATCTGTGTGCGCAGGTGTACCTAAGTGCTGTTACCGGGGAGAGAACAGTCTGTTCGCAGCAAACAGGTTGTAAATTAAGTGTGAGTTCAGTTGGGAAGTACACTGAGTTAGAAGTTCATTAAACACACCTCAAAAATCAAAATGTCTTGCTTGAAAGGATATTTTGTAAAAGCACAAGTTAGAATTGCATTTAAGAAGAAATCACAAACTTGCAGTCATTTTGTAGAATAATTTCAACCGAGTCAGTTTTGCATTATTGTGAAGAAGTATTAAACAAATAAGAATTTTCTAATTTGGGTTATCAAATAACAAGTAAAAGTGAAAGTAAAAGCAAAGACTGTAACTGAAAGCTTGTTAGAGACAGAATAGAAAAGTCAGGTAAAACGTCAGTTATTAAGATTGATTGTTTGATTAAAACATAATCCAGGCATAATGAAGCTGGTTATGCATTAGTTTGTCATTTACTGAGAAATAGTAAGGGAAGGGACTGAATAGTGGTACAGTGGTTGGTGCTGTTGCCTCCAAATGCTCCTGGTTCGATGTTCTACTCAGCAATGACCTTCCTGTGATGCTTTGTACGCACGACTCCATCCTAGTACTCACGGACCAAAAGTATGCTGTTGGGCTAAATGATGACCCAAAACTGCCCATAGTGGTGAATGTGATCAGGATTTTTTCTGTCTCTATATGTCAGCCCTTTGATTGATATTCCATTTAGTCTGGGCTTACACTTACTCTCAACCAGTGATGGCGAAGACAGGCTCCAGTCCCCTGCAATCTCACAATGGATTAGCATTTGTGAAAATAGATCAATGAATGGATGGAGATACAGAGAGATCGTGTGTAAGTAGTGGATGACTAATAAATGGTTAGATCAATCAATGGATAGTTGAATGATAGGATAGATGGAGAATACATGGTTTGAGGTACTGATGGATGGATTATTGCATAAAAAGGTAGATAGATAGATAGATAGATAGATAGATAGATAGATAGATAGATAGATAGATAGATAGATAGATAGATAGATAGATAGATAGATAGATAGATAGAAATATGATTGACACATGCTGTACATGGATGGAAAGTTAGATGGATGAATAGATGGGTTATTATGGTTGGATGGAGGTCTGATGGATATATGGCTGGTGAACCGGGGTACGAACAGATTGGCGGGTGGATGGGCAAATGAATGAATGAACCAAACGATAATAAATCTGATGTATAAATAGATGGATAATCAAAAAGAAACCCCAATTATAATGAAGAACAAAACACAATGAAGTTTATCAGTTTGAACATTGCACATTTTGTCCTCATAGTACATTCAATTGAAAAAGGTTAAAGAGCACTGCAAATCATTCTATCCTGTTTTTATCTATGCTTTAAACAATGTCCCATCTTCATTGGACTTGTGGTTTGCAAAAAGTATGCAAAGATTTAGAATTAGAGGGTTTATAGAAAGAAAATAAACATACAGAAATGTGGCCTGTAATTGGAATATTGACTACAACACAGCTTAATATCCATCCATTATTGGAACTGTGGGGGACTGTAGATAAATAATAAATACATTCAGATATTATAAATAAAATTTGTTAATGAAATGTTTTCTATTGTAGGTATTCTTATTGAACTAAAAATATGACAGCTTTTTTATATTTACCAAATGTATTTGATACTGTAAATTATCTATAGATAACATTTTTTGGCACAGGTTTGATCAGAACATGACAAATTTGTGATGAAAATATCCTCCCATAAGCCTGTTTTAATGCTGCTGGGGGGCAGGGAGAAGCTTCATCATATCAGTGGTGGATGGCATTGAAAGGTCAGTGGTGTGTCAGTCTGATCGTACAGCACAGAAACACTGGAGCATGGTGCTAATGCAGCGAACATCCATTCACCCGCACTCAGCTACAGCGACACCATTCACATGTTATATAGATAACTTCACAACACTGCACTTTTAATAGACTTTCACTGGCACACACACTTCCATGACTGTGCTGTGAACCCATACTGACATCCCTCCAGGCTCTCCATGTGTGTGTGTGTGTGTGCGTGTGAGAGGGATAGAGTGAAAGTGTCTGATATCCTCGGGGAAACACTGAGAGTGCTAGCTAGCTGGCCGAGTCGGTTTGTGGTGCAGGGTTAGTGTTAATGGAGATGTAAGCTCACTGGATTAGCACCCATAGGTAGCAGTGAGTGTGTGTGTGTGCGCTCTTGACAGGCCGGGCCTTTCTTTCATTACATTAAGGCCAGAGCTTCTAAATCATTTAGTCCCTCTGCAGTCTCAGTGGTGTCGGCTAAGTGTTAGTAATCCCCATCAATACCAGACTCTGCCTCAAGGCACTTTACTCACTACCACACACACGCACAATCAACACGTGCACATGAGCACACACTCAAAGACATATGGTGGTCAAATATGAAGACGCATTAACCTGTATGCAGACACAAACACACACTCACTTCCCACTGAGCTAATTCCAGGCACGTTAAATTAGTCAGCAGCAGCGCTTCACTCACTGTTCATATTAATGCTTTAACAGCATGCTGCAGGATGGTGTCTGTCTCAGAGTCATGTTACACACGCTAACAGAGACCCTCTTCAACCCTCAGACATCAACAAACTTTCATCCTAGACACCCGACACAGTAAAATCCAGTTGGGATTGGACTTTTAACTCTATTAAGAACTTTTAAAAGTAAAAGGCAGAGTTTTCCTGATTCAGTGTTTGACATCTGGCAGATCCATCTGGCACAGCTTTATGCTAATGTTCTTGAACCAGATGGATCCACCTGATTAAATCCCTGCAATCAGGCAGATCTATCTTGCCAAGTTCCAATCTACAATGCTTGTGAGCAGCCTAAACATCATAGCCAAATCAATGTCCTTTGGAGCAGGAAGAGGCGGGAGCAACGAGTGAGATGACAGCAGGATGTGACTGCTCAGCACTATGATTGTACAATCACATATGCTTTTAAAAGGTTCTACTCATTCCCGACAATTTCTATAGGCTCCTTCCCATTTTGACCAGTAAAATATATTGAACAGTCTATCTGGCTGGTGATGTTCGGAGTTCTTGTTCCCACTCAAATAATGACCACATCAATCAGAATGCTTTGAAGGGGAAAACGGCAATACTCAAGACTATGTCAACACAAAGGTGGATATTTTTAAATACTTAGGTTTTGAAACAATGTCCATGACACTGTATTTACAAGTTCATTTTTGGGAATATCTATACCAAAGCACTTCTATTTTTATTTCCATTCCATCCACAAGTCTAACTGCTGTTGTCGTTTATGTTGTGGCTATGCTAACTGGTGTTAACAAGCCTGCTGAGTAAATATTTTTACATTTCATTTTCAATTTCAGACTTATTTGCTTATCTAAAATAAAAGTTCCATGGGTATTCTTGTTGGTTTGAACATCCACTGTCACAGTGGCAATCACAGACACAAGCAGACAGGGGTCATCAGTCAACACGGGTCCATTATTGTCTGAAACAATGACATGCTGCGACAAAAAGTTTTTGCGATCATGGACCAGGGATGAACTTAAGGCTCAGAAATAAACAAATATGTCATACCTTGTTGTTTGTGCAGTCTCTAATGTTGACATTATTCTCCAATTCCATGGTAAAAAAAAAGAGTATATTTTTCTCTCTATTGTGGGATTATGTCCCAAAATCTTGTAACACAGCCCTGACATTTATCTTTTTATTTTAATTAATTAACTAGTTGACCCTCAAAAGAAATATATGTCAGTGCATACAACATTTTTCAGTCCAGGGAAAGTTTTTTCTACTTCTGAGAAAATCTCTGATGTTGTCTTACTATGAATTATATCAACTTCTGCAACTTGTGCATTTACAAAGATGGGTGCGGTTTTAAAGATTAATGATTAAAGTGATGCTGATTCTCTCTTACACAGAGGGCTACAATGTTCCCTATGAAACTGAAATTCGTCACTAGTACGTTCTTTTAACCCAAATCTGATTATTAATGAGGTGGTTTCCATGGTTAATCCTCAATAAAATAAAATAATTAATGATACCATTTTAGACCTACAAGGAGGAGTTATAAAATGCTGATCAACTAAAGCCCCTCATGCACTAAAAGACTTTACAGAGGCCTTAAAAAACCCTTCATCAGACTGAAGTCAAGATAATCTGTTGTCAACTGTCAGAGCTTTAGTCTCAGACTGAGACTCTGTACACTTACATACATTACCTTTAGTTACATTTCTATGCTGGAGGTTGGAGAATCGTCAGCTACCCTGGTTTATCAGCTTGTAAATGGAACTTGGATTACTTGGTTGTGATGTGATTCCTAGCCCGGACACCCAAGTTCAGGGGCTAATGGAAAATTTTGAAAAAAAAAAAAAAAAAAGGACTGAGGATCTTACAGAGTCACTAATAACTAGACCACAACTTCATTGTCCTTCATACTTATGTGTTTGACATATCAAGGCCCTTTTTTACGCTGTGTGGGTGCAGTATGATTATGGAACAATGTGTGGGGCTTTTAGGGCATGAGACCTTTCATTATTAATAACAGTAAGAGTTTGGGTCACTTTTACTGCACTGTGTCTGAAGTTTTAGGTTTTCACCACTCCAAAGTGAGATGGCTCATCCCAGGAGCTTTTTATCAATAAAACTGGTGAACTTACTTTGACGTTTCATTCACTTTAAGCCTAGCATGGATGTTTTGTGTATTAAGGCCGAATTCAACACAACCCTGAAAAAATAACATTAAAGAGCTTATATGTTATCTTCTTTCATATCAATTTGATGACTCTGATTTTGAAAGAATATTTTCACAATCACTTGTGTTTAAAAAACCTTCCAGCTTTCACATACTGAGTACCACAGATACTACTGTATTCTCTCTCGGTCTGAGACTTTCTCACCACTTTCACAACGCAGGCGACTCTGCGATCAAAATCGCGTTCCCCACTGAAGTCATGTTGCGTGTCCATAAATACCTCACCACTGTCGCCGGCCTCAGTGATGTCATGTCCGCTCGAGTTTCACCACGATCATAACGAATATCATATAATAGGATGTATAAGCGGACATTATTACCTCGGCCAAGGAGGTTATATTTTCGGGAGAGTTTGTTTGTCTGTCTGTCTGTCCGTCTGTCGGTGAACAAAATAACTCAAAAAGTTATGGATGGATTTTGATGAAATTTTAAGGAATTGTTCAGCATGGGAAAAGGAAGAACTGATTCCAATTTGGTGTTGATCCTGATCATTGTCTGGTCACCATGACGAAAAATGTGATTTTTGTGAATAACTACTGAACTAAAATAGATATTATGATGAATCCAATTGCTAATGGTATGTTTTCATGGGCAAGGAATCAAAATATTTCAATGAAATAAAAGTAGGACTAATATTTATGGTGAAAATCACCAACTGTATCCTTTTCACTCACTTATCAAACACAAAACACTGCAGCTGATGCCCTGCAGCAGCATCATCTGTGAGTTTTCTGCAGTCTGTCTAGGTGGAACTAATGTACTCACTGACTAATGTTTCCCACATGGACATAAACTGTTCCTCTGTAGTCCGGATGAAAAACTGTCTGTCACGGGTACCTTCACACACGCACACATGATTGGCTGTTGCCGCACAGCCACACACAACATCAATGCCTGAAAAGATAAACTTTTTTATTAACTTTGACATCGCACGACAAGTGAAGTGATCATCGTGTACGCAGCAATCGCATCGTGGGAGGGTTAGCCCCGCCCCATCGCGGCTGTACATTGACTCTGCATGGAGAGTGATCACCGAGGTAGTACAAGTAGCATCCGGTGTGTAAGCACCTTTAGAGCTCCTGTCATTTTAAGGCACCCTTTTCCATGTGGGACTATTCTGTATTGATTGTTTTACAGGTCAAAAACTCTACATTCATTCTAAATGGTAGGCACTGGTAGGTCACAAGGTGCTTCAGGTGTTGGGTAAATAAATTGTTGGCAAGAAATTCTGATGCTGCAGACTTCTTGTCATACTCATTGAAAAGCTCTATCATGTAGAGGAGACACGTTAAACACTACATTTGACAAAACTAAAAAAAATCAGAAAATGAGTTCTTGAACATAACTCGAATAACAAATATTAAAACTAAACATGTCTTTGAACTCTCAGCACGTGTATTGTTTGTGAATGCTGATTGGCTAAATATGTATCTATAGTGTTGTCATCCAAAGAATCACATACCGCAAAAGAAAAGTATCTTGAATGTATCTTTAGTTACTCTTGTATATGCCTAAACATATGTTTAAAAAACATGCTGAAGCAACAAAATGAAGGTAGGAATGTTATCAAGATGGACTGAAAAGACATAGCTCTAGGTAACCTTTGTCTAAGCAGAATTGGTCTTTATCCATGACCCTGATAAATGGAAGCAAATCTCAGCAGGAAGGTTCTATAATCTAGCAGATGGGGGTCTGCATTTTGAAATTAGATGCCTTACAATCATTTATTCATAAATTCAAATTATCAACTGAAAAACATACCTTGAAAATTAATGAGAAAATGAAAAAATAAAATACAACAACAGAATAAAAGAGAATAACAATAGTGGTGCTTATGTGTGTATGCATACTCTATAAGGCCCCTAAGTGTCCTTCACTGCGATGCATTGTAATGGAGTGATACTTGTGCCATATGCTTGCGTGCCACGGACACAAGCGCTGATGGCACAGCACACACATGCTCATGTTTGCACACAGATCAGGTAAACACACATGGGCTCTGTGTGTGTTTACGTGTGTGTGTCCTCTCGGGGGCTGATTATGCCGGTTTGTTGGATCAAGTGGTGAGCAAATACACAGGGAAATGGGCACCTGAGAGGAGACAAACCTTGAGAGGGCTGAGTGTAAATAAACAACATCATATAAAAATTATACATAAGTATGGCTTATTAAAGTTTAGGGCAGGAGAACAATCAGTTCAGTGGTAGAAAATGATTTGCAATTTCCATGTAAAATGTTTGGAGAGGTACAAAAATAAGTAAATTAACTTTTTGGCATCCTTCTGTTGGGGTATCAAGCTTATCTACCTGACCCCAGAGGGTAATTAAAGTCCATTTTTATTTTGGCAGGCATGTAATCAGGGTTCCAGACTGACAGATTAAAGGCTAGGGATCTGGGGAATTGTGGGCTCACTTATTTTTACTTGGTGCTTTTCTCTCTGCCAAACTAGATGAGAAAGTAAAAAATAAATTACCAAATTTACCTGGATTTAGGAGAACAATATGTCCACATCAATATATCATGGTTTCCAGTGTAAATGTCCATTTGAGAATATGAGGAGAAGGTTCCCTTGTTCATAAAGAACAACTTTATTTTGAAGTATTGCTGAGTTAGTTAAACAATGAATCTTCTTATTGTTTATTGATAGTTTATTGTGGCTCTTCCTGAAGGGAGACGGGGATGGACAGCAGGGGGACATGTCCAACGTGCAGCACATACAGTGTGTTTGATATGAAAGATGTGAAGTTAGGAGCTAAACCTGATGTGTCACAGCATCTAATTAAAAAGTGGTAGGAAGCATCATACTAATTATACTAAACCATACAGACCAAGCTAATCCGCATGGTGAAACTGTACCATTAGGGGTGTTGACAGCCTCATGAGTTTTGCATGTGCACCCAGTATATATTTAGGCTCTGGTATTTGCAGATCTTTGCTTTGCAGATGACCCAAGTCTGATTTCAACCTCTTTCTCTCATGCCTTCCCTTGCCTTCAAGCCCCCATTTTCACTCTATCCCCTGATTCTCTGCCATCAATAACAGGAAAAGACAAAAAAAGAACTTAAGCAAAATAAAATGTAAAATAAACTTTGTCTTCTACACACTCAAAGACCCTACAACACTGCAAAAGATCAAGTTCTACCACTGTTCGAATTCATTATACTGATTAGAAGTCAAACATTCTGCACTGAGACATGAACCTGAATTGCTTGTGAAAATAAAATGAGAAGATGGCCAGAATTATTTTTTTCGACATTTTTAACCAGGCAGTGACATGAGGGTAAATTAACAGTCATCAAATATGTCCAGAGCTGCCATTTTTTTGCATTTACAGGGCTTGTCTTTAATTTGAATCCAGAGCAGTCCTGCATTCTCAGTGCTCACTGCCTTCAGTGTTAAAATGACCTCAGTGTCAGCTGCTTTTTGTAGCTGTGATCCCAGCAGTCTGAGCTGAAATCAGTTCAAGTTCTGAATATGCACACTCCTCAGAGTCCCTTTAACCTCACTGACCACTCAAATCAAGACGCGTTGGGACATCTGATGTTCGCTTTGGCTGCTTTGTTTCCTTGAAGAACATATTTCCTGATCTTCAGCTGCCACTGGTGGAGAAACATGATTTATTGATTGTGTATTCAAGATTTCTTTTTTTTTAAGATGATTTTTTTGTGCATTTTTTGCCTTTATTGATAGGAGAGAGAGTGACAGTTGATAGGCTTGTGTAAGGGGGTGAGAGAGAGTAGGGGGAGGACACTTGGCAAACTGGCCACAGGTTGGTTTTGAGCCCAGGTGGGCAGAAGTATGCATATGGGTCGTTCCCGGTTGTTTACCACTCCACCAAGCCAGCATCCCAAGTGAATTTATGGTTTCTAAGTTCCATGTAAGAAAGAAACACACATCTATAATGGCCTTACATTCAGTGCCAAGAGAGACATAAGAGAAGTCTTGTTACCTGGCAACATTAAGCACCGGTGAAAAGCACTCAGAAAGAGAGGCAGAGATTACTTCCAATTAAAAAAAAAAAAAAACGCCTCTAGACATAGGCCCTTACCCATAATTTCAGCGTTATGACTCTTTTTAACAAGATACTAAAACATGAAGTTTGCTTAAAGGCAGTCCTAATTAAAATTATGAAATGAAATGTTTTTTTTTCGAAGTTTTAATATAAATTTACACCTTTTTCACTTTTGGAGCTCTTTTTTTCTTTCAACAAAATATAATGTACATCCTTTTCTACTTATATGTAAATAATTGATAGAAAGTACATCAGAGACAAAAGTTTTTGGCAATCCATACTTTCTATTTCTACCAGCAGATGTATGGTTTTAGTAATTTTACGGGGGTGGTTTTTACCGTTCTAGTAGTGTATCCCAATGTTTCTTTTTCTTTTGGCCCACAGTTTCAGACAGCAGTAATCAAGTTCAACTTTACCTTCACATGAGCAAAATGTAAAGGTCAGTGCTGTACACTGAACACATTTAATGATTGAATATAAAGATACAGAGACACATTACATTTGTACATTTGAAGCACGGGACAGGATGAGGTGGTCCTATATCTCCAATAGTTAGTGTACTCAAGAAAGAAAAAACTCATTCAAAAGTTTATACAGTAGGTGAGGTGGGAAGTAATTTAATCTCTTGATGGAAAGCAGCTGAGACTGGTTACAGATCTTGCTGTATGGGGATGCTAGTTTCCACAATAAAATATAAAATAAAACAAACCCTAATCCCTGCATGGTTAAGAAGAACTCTGTGCCAAACCAGTAGGAAAGCGGCCCTGTTGGCCAGTTTTATCCACAACTCCACAAACCGTTTGATGATTCCAGACTCTAATGAACCTCGCAGGAAAAGAGGGTGTGGAGCAGAAAAAGGAAAGGAAAAGACCTCTCCATGGTCATGTTGTTGGTTTCCAGAGGTCATTAATAATGAGCTGAAGGGGACACTGATTAGAAGGAGACCTTATATTTAACACTAAGCAGAGCCCAGAAAGGGTGTGTTTGCTGACAAATGCGCAGGCGTTTTCTGACAGCCTGCATATATGAACTATATTTGAACAAGTGTGGCATGTGTATGATCTTTAAGAGAGTGCTGTTTTTGTGAAGTGCCCATGTATGGGTGAATTATTGCAGGTCAAAATGAGGTAGTGCTACTCCTGTCAAAGGCAACTTCAAGTTCAGCTGCAAAACTTCAACATTCAGCCTATTTATGATGCTCAGAACTTAAGTTTGAGGGCCATTTGTACATATTCTAATCTGCTGCTTGGTCCAAATGCAGGAAATAAAAAGGGGTAGTAGGTTGTGACCAAATGGTTAGTGTTTAGAAACAGTACACTGTTCAAAACCTGTACACTCAGGCTGGCATCAAGACTCAGCCATTCTCCATTTAGACTCAAATCAAAAGTCTACATTTTTTAAGTAGACATAATTTTGTCAATGATATTACAGAACTTCAGTGGCCTTAAGTCACCAGATCACAATCTAATGTAGCACCTTTGGGATGTGGTGGAAAAAGAGATTCTCATCAGGGATGTGCAGCCGACAAATCTGAAGGAAGCGAGTGATGCTATCATATCAATGTGGATCTTCATTCCTGAGGAATTTTTCAGCACCCTGTTGAAACTATGCCACCAAGTATTAAGGCTGTTCTGTTCCAGGGATATAACCTGATACTAGTGAGGTGTAAGTTTAATACATTTCATAACTTGTAACATTCTATCAAAGTCTGCCACCTAGTTTCCCCCAGCCTATCGCCTTCAGAGCGGGTTCAAATCATCTTTCATCTGGTTGTGGTCATGGCGCCCACGCTGCTCAAACTCACTCCTAGGCGCTGGACGTTGTTTTCCATCAAACCAAAACAAAGATTGGGGAGTGTACACTCCACGGTGCTAGCATGGCCGGCTAATTGATTTCAGGCCAGATCATGTTGCTGTGTAATGGAGCGGGCTAACGTGATGATGAAGCCGGGATGGTCATGGTGATGACTTTCACAGGGACTCCAGCCTCATTTGTTTGTTTGACAGGCTGCCGGGTGTGTGTGAGTGTGTGTATTTGGCATAAAGGCTATGGATTAAGCTATAGAGGTGACAGATGATATGTTTACAAGAGAATGTTTGCTTTCTGCACAATATTCAATTACAAGGTTTGTGTGTGTCAGCGCCTGTGTGGGAGACAGACTGAGTGTGTGTGTACTTTGTCATCTGTTTGTTACAGACGGTGTGTTTAGGAGTCACACAGTTATCCATCCCAAAGGTCACTTTAACCTTCCCCCATCTCGGTTCCTCCTCCCTCCTCGTTCAAACCCACACACGTCTCACTCACTAACTTGTTTTTCCTGCTGATTGGTTCAGTCCAAATCCAAACTGGAGCTGTCCAATGTTTACTGCAGTTGCGACATTGAGCAAATAAATATCTTAGTGTTATTTACAAATCAGATCCGCTTATACACAATGCTTCCCCTAAATCCCATTCTGAGTGAAATCCAGGGTTGGTGGATAGAGGGAAGGGGTTTCGGGTAAAAGGACTACAGATCAGATTGAACATATTTATGGTTTTGTGACATGAATAAGTACCTGTGACGTTGTTCGTCTTGGGCCATCACTGACATGTCTGAAATGGACCATGGAAATGTTTGACTGTAATGTAATACTCTGGACAAACCAAAATGAAGCTTTCTTGACTGCATGCTATTGAAATATTCATTTAGAATTAAGGACATAATGTTTAAAGAGCAGATTTTTAACTATGAAGACTACATGAAAATTGCAACACCTAAATTCAGGATTACAGGCTCTGTTTACACGACATGTCACAACATGCTAATATCCTGTTTGTGTAGGCAGATGACGTCAGGTCACTTTCACACCTAGCATGTTTGCTCCAGACCAAACAAAGCGTGGCCTGTTTTTGAATCTGATTTGTGGTGGTGTGATAGCTCACATAAACTCTAGTGTGGAGCAAGGAACTAACATCTCTTTTACTTAGAAATGGGGCTCTTAGATCACTACCAAGGGACTAAACTTGGGTCTGAAGTGGGTGTGAAAGCCACCTGAACCAAGCAAGGACCAATCAAGGAAAGAAAAAAAAGTGCTTTGTGACTTGAATACAGCATCAGTAAGCAAGATATTGCAGTGTTCACTGAGTGTATCAATAGAGTCTGGCTCGGGTTAGCATTCCTAGCACAGCCAGCCCCTGGTGGACTTAACAAATTAACATCCACACAAGTATTACTAAAAAATGTCTTGTATTTCCAGATCATAAAACAACAACAACAACTAGAAAAGCACTTGGAGAGCGCAGGCCTCTGCCAGCACCACAGTCCTCACCCATATTGTGATTTTGACCATAAATATTAGTCCTACCTTTATTTCATCTAAATATTTAGATTCCTTGACCATGAAAACATACAAATATGCACAAATGCCGAAAATGGTCCTATCTCACAATGTTAAAGAACCCTTTAAAAAATTCCTGGATCGAGATGTTGATCAAGATCACTCTGAAAATCTAATGATTTGTTCCTTGTATCAATCCAGACATTTCCTGAAAATTTCATCGAAATCCGTCCGTTACTTTTTCAGTTATGTTGCTAAAAAAGAAACAAAGAAACAAAAAACAAACACCAGCAATAACATAACCTCCTTGGCGGAGGTAACAACAGGCTGAATGGCAGGAACAAAGACCACAGTTATAGCCCAAACAAATGGAAGTGGAAGTAAACCAAACCAAATTAAAAAAACACAACAATGGTGCAACTTCACCCTCAAATCGGAACCGAGTCTACTGAACTTCATATTTCAAATCGACCTAAGATTATCAACCTAAATTTCCACATAGTCTGTCAGTGTAGCGTTCAGAATGCACTGTCCACTCATCTTGTCAATCACTTTCTATTCATATCCTGTGCCTAGATCCATCTCTGGCACTGCAGCTCTGCACTATTTTGCTGGAAATGTTTGGCAAGTCTATTTTTAGCAGAAGCCACTACAACATCACTTTAATCCCCACCAAGCATAACAACCCAAGACAGGAAAACAAACACTCAAAGTTTCCAGATCATTTCAAACTACAGCACTTTGTGGAAATAATATTGATGCAAACAGCAAATCAGTGTCAGGTTTAGTTCTCTTGAGATCTTGTGGTCTTGTTTTCAAGAGTAACTCTGGACTACTAGTAGGCGAGGACACATGCCATTTGTCAGAGCAAAGCCACAGCATGGACAGGACACTATGTATTCTGACTGTGGAAACTCTGGGTCAGTGATTGTACAGTAAATCAATGATTAGGCTGCACAATTCAAAAGAGTGAAAAGTACAAACTAAACCCTAGAACTGACCATTATTGTAGTGTTATGTCAAACTTGTGAGTGTTACGCGAAGTGCAATAATCTTGCTTACACATGGCTGATAATGTTTGTATGCAAGTAGTCCTTATTTACAAAGCCTGTATTCACGGCAACTGAAGCATTGCCATTTTTAAAGGTCTGCACCCTGGAACCCATTCTCAAAATTTAATTTCAGGCATCCATAAAGCTGCTGTCATGTATAAGAAATGTCAAAATTTAGTATTTGGTGGAAAACCTTGACATAAAGACATCACTTCAGGCCCTTTTACACATCCAACCTGTTTGGTGCAGTTGGAACAAACCCCAAGCCGTTTAAAGAGCTCATGTAAAAGCTCTCAATCAAATCCTGGTGCTGAATGCTTTTTAGTAGGACACATGCTAGATTGTTTAGAACATGTCCTATCAAATTTGTTTGCAGGGAGCAGTGTGCTTTTTTTGGATTAAACCAGCTACCACAGGCTGACAAATGTGTGCACGAGCTAACACCTACAGATTTTAAAAACTATTTCAACAAATGACCATGTTATAGTTAAGGGGAAGTGACTTGTGTTTTTCCCATTATTGTCTTTGTAACGACTCAAACACTAGATGTGAATGTTTGGTGCATACACCAGCTATGACTAGCAATGCTGTGGCTTTCAGACCAAGCTTCTGAATATGAATGAGTTTAACCTATAAAGAGTTTCAATGGCTAGTTTGTAAGAGACAAAATAATTTATCTACAAGTGACTTGAGCTTTGTGTAGATAACCCCGGTAAATTTCAGAACAGAAGCAATTTTTAATGATAAAGGGAATATCCTCCATAGGTATGTGAAACTGACCTTTAAAGGGGACATATCATGCTGATGCATGATTTAATACTTACATATAACATAATAAATTTGAAAACAAGACCTTACACCCCCTTAATTTTCAAAAAATGAGATATTGTATTTTTTCTGATATCCTAGAACGAGATTTGATGCCTGGCCTGGCCTGTAGGGGGACTCAATACACGGTCACTGCTTTGAGCCTGCCGGAAAATACAGTAGAAGAAGAAGGACAGGCTGGCTCAACCCCCGATAGAACTGACCCATCACAGCACAAAGGGCTGTGACGTTGCGAGGTAACTTTAGGTCAGCCTGGAAACCGAGTGTTTCAACGAGAGCTTGATAATGGCCTAAAATGAGGATTTTGAGAACGCTATTGTGGGGCAATGAAGGAACTAAATGACTTGTACTGAGGGCAGAAATGCTTTACAGGCATCCTAGTCTGGCATAGTGAAAAGGAGAAACAAGCATGATATGTCTCCTTTAAAGTTGAAGGGCACATATGGGAAGTGTAGCTGATCTGGGTCCATACTGTCTGTGACATAATTCTGCTGATGTTAACTTTCAGTATATACTGTGTTTGACAGCTGCTGACTTAAATCAAGTTATGTATTTGAAGCTTTTGATTGATTTTATTTATTGAAATCTGCCTTCTTATGTGTCC
Organism: Scarus forsteni; assembly: GCA_036419115.1. Classification (NCBI taxonomy): domain Eukaryota; kingdom Metazoa; phylum Chordata; class Actinopteri; order Labriformes; family Labridae; genus Scarus; species Scarus forsteni. The sequence continues at coordinate 2,334,160 of JAZDUH010000198.1, forward strand.
TGATTTGAGGAGCCTTGAGTGCTTTCATCATCCAAATCTTTTTCACGATTTTTCCATTCATATTTAAGTATTTTTATAATGATTTTAGTTGTCCCTAAAGTTTTTTTCTGCGTTACATTTGCTATGTTATTTGTGTGTCAATAAAGCTGCAAAACAAATCTACCTTGGTACAACAAACCAGAGCCTCCGGCAGCTTTATGTATCCATGAGTCAAGGATATAAAGAACCTACTTCTTTCCCATCCCTATATATAATAAAGAACATTTTTGGTGTTGATAAAGTAACATTTACCACTGTTGTAATACACCTCTCTTACCACTGTTTCTTTCCTCCTCTGCCCTAAATACCGGTCCGAAAGGAGGTCTGGCTCTTCAATCTGTGGTGTGTTGTGTGATGATGAATATTGTAATGTGCCCAGTTTCCTCTCAGGGGGGTAAATGAAGAGGATTCCCAACAAGCCACATCCTCATGTTCCTGGAAATCCTCCACAATCCCGTTTGATCGTAACACCCTGCCCGCCTAATGTGTCCCTAAGCTGGCATTATCACACCACAGAGAGGGCCGTGGGGGATAGGCTGAGTGAGGTACAGGCGGCAGAGCTAGTTAGCATCCCGAATGTCCTGTACTTCCTCATCATTTGCAGAATCGATGTCTCACATGCTTTATCCTGGAGGAGAATGATAGCAGCATCAGGAGAGTGTGTGTGGACAAACAGTGTGCAGGAGCAGAGAGAGCTAACAGTGTTCCACTGGCCTCTTCATTGTAAGCGAATAAATCCTCCATTATCATGTCTCTCTCCTGGGTCTAAAAGCAAGCATCTTCCAGGGAATTAATCGTGCTGGATGGATGGGAGGGTGGAAGCTCATTTCATTTCCTTGTCAACTTTGGGGCAGAATTGTATTGGAGGCTGAGCAGCCACCTGGGAATGGCCTCCTCTACTCTTTCCTCTCATCTCCTTGTTTTCTGCCTCCACAAAGCCATTTGTCTGTCGAGCTGCACGGGCCGGGCCTCGCTCATCACCTCGCTCAGCGCCTGCTCACGTCACCAGACAATCCAATGAACGTGCATGAGGCCTAAGAGCAGTTTGACGTAAAGTGTTCCTTCTGTTTACAGGATGATTCAAGCTGAGTCTACTCTGTGGAGGGTGAATCAGCTTGGACAATGACAAACCATGAGAGACTTGCAACAACTGCTCCACAAACTGCTGGTTGAAACGTGAGTTTTTGCAGTTTTGTAAACAGTTTACTGCCTCTAGAATCTTTGCAGCCTTAAATGAAAGGCAGGTAAACAACAGAACATTTCTTCTTGGTGGTGAAATTTTTTAAAGCTTAGCATTATCTATCAGAGTTTTATTACCTCCTCCGAGGAGGTTATATTATTGCTGGTGTCTGTTTGTTTTTGTTTGTTTGTTTGTTTATCTGTTAGCAACATAACTCAAAAAGTTATTGATAGATTTTGATGAAATCTTCAGGAAATATCCAGATTTGGGCAAGGAAAAAATTATTTGATTTTGGGAGTGATCCTGATCACCATCTGGATCCGCTAAGACAAAAAATGTGATTTTTGTGAATAACTACTAAAGTAAAATAAATATCATTATGAATCCAATTGCCAATGGTATGTTTTCATGGTCAAGGAATCTACTTATTTAGATAAAATAAAGGTAGGACTAATATTTATGGTCCAAATCACAATAGGGTGAGGACTGTGGCACTGGCAGAGGTCTGCGCTCTACAAGTGCTTTTCTTGTTTTGTATGTTTGTTTGTTTGTTTGTTTGTTTCTCTGTTAGCAACATAACTCAAAAAGTTATGGACAGATTTTGATAAAATTTTCAGGAAATGTCCGGATTGGGACAAGGATCAAATGATTAGATTTTGGGAGTGATCTGGATCAGCGTAAAACCGTCGTAACAAAAAAATTGATTTTAGTGGATAACTACAGAACTAAAATAACTATCATTATGAATCAAATTGCTAATGGTATGTTTTTATGGTCAAGAATCTATATATTTAGGTGAAATAAAGGTAGGACTAACATTTATGGTAAAAATCACAATATGGGTGAGTACTGTGGCGCTGGCGGAGGTCTGCGCTCTCTGAGTGCATTTCTAGTTTGTTAAAGGGTTCGTTTCATGATTCTTGTAAAGGGGTTGCTTGTAAATATGAGTGCCAAGAACTCCCAAGCTTTGTCCATGGGAGGAGAATTAGACACTGCATTGCAGCAGGTACATATCATTGCATGGTGCCACAGAAAGTCTTGTAATCAACCCATTTAGATTAAAACTACTAAAAAACTACATTAGCTCAAAAATATGCTATGGTCAGACTCTTCACAGCCTTTAACTTTTCCTTTAGACAACTTTTGTGTACATTCCACTGGTCTTTATAGTACAGAATGAAATCTGTTTGAACAGTGCTGTACTTGATACTTTCCCGTTTGACCAGATTGCTGATTTATTCCATTCATGTTACAAGTTTTATGATAAACCTAATGATCAAAAACAGGTTAAAATTATATAGGAAAAGACAGATGTGTAAACTTTTGGCTGCAGAAAGATTGAAGGCTGCAGCTGTTTTAAGTTTTATTGCTGACTTATTTAAACATGACAATGCAAAAACGATCCCCCTTAGCCATCAGTAGGGGAGTCTATTTTTATTCTGTTTTTATACGCAGCGTGTGGTTTCAGCTCAGTGTAAAAACCCATCAGACTGCATGAAAATGAATCCAACTAGAGCTGGAAAAGTCAACTTTAAAAAAAGCACGGTGTGTGTGTGAATGAATGTGAGTGCGTGTGTGTCCAGCTCGTGGCCAGCCAAGCCTCCTCAGGCCTCTAAACAAGCACCATAAATTCAGGCTCCACTTACCTGCAGTAAAAATGTCAGAAGCAAGCTTTTTATTGGGCCACACACACACATACACACACACACATACACACACTCTTAGAAGTCCCTAAATATATACACCCTCACTCCTTTACACACACACTCAGCCGTTTACTTGGTGTGTCTCTCTCTATCATCCACAGCAGCTCTACATTGATATTGACATGACATACTTTGGGGAGGCAGGGACTCCATGCTAACAACGTTAGCCACATAGATGCTGTCACAGCCACTCCATCACCCCCTGTTCACCCCCAACCCTTGTCTGACAGACAGAAAAGCTGCAATTACATCAAAATTAAATGAAAGTGCATAATGTAAGAGGACGCAGAGTCATATTTTCATCACAAAGACCCTCTGTCGCACATGCAAAGACTAAAAATTAAAACAATCCTGTTGTGCTAAGTTCAGCAGTTTCTTTGTCAAATTGGAGAAAACGTAGTGTTTTTGAAATACAATGAACAGCTCCCTATTCGTTTTATTAATCAGGAATAAAAATAGGAATATTAGGAGAAGGACAAACACTGATGATGGGGGGATATTTATGCAGGGGTCAGCCTGCATAAATAAGCATCTAGTAACATAATTTATGAGCCATGTATCATAGGTATGATTTCAGGACCCATTAGCCCCTCAAAACCATAGTTATATTCTGTTTAGTGTGTTGTAGTAGGGGGCTGATTTGATCTTGGAAATCTTAATATTTAGGCTGCAAATACGATGTGTCACTGGAAATGACCCTTTGGCTGGGAATTCCTGCGATCCTCATTTATCTGAGCTTCCCAGCTTGTAACAGGAACAAAGCTTTATGCTTGGACTACTGCAGTGAAAATTAAAAAAGGGGCCTCTTTTCACAGGTTAACTCTCTGTGTCTCTATCATTTGGGAGCAGTGTTGCGTGTAACGCGTTACAGTAACGCATTACAGTAACTTAACTACTTTTTTGGGGAAAAAGTAAAGTAACGCACTACTACTGAAAATTTGGGAACAGAATGTAGTTCCCATAAACACGAGCAGCGTTGTCAAGTCCACTCGTTATAGGCTTCTAAGGGCGGAAAATGTCTTGGTCATTGCCTCGGGTCGTGCTTTTTTAGGCTTGTTTCTAAACGTGAAGTTGTTTCTTGTTGTTTTTCTGTCTGTGTGAATCCCCCTGATTACCTTCAAGCTCCTAATATAAAGCAAAACACTACTGCAGTAAGCAGTTTGCCCTTGTTTCCTGGTTTTTGTGCACGCCCCCAAACACACTCACGCACATGACGCATGCTCCAGAGCCAAAGTTGCCAGGTATGCTTATTATAAGCGACTGTCTTTCCTGGAATAGATCCTTGGCACTGTGATATTGAAATGTAATGTAGACGAAAATAAACACATTTTATGTAGATTTCTCTTTTTAAAAAGTAATATATCGCATTAGGAAAGGAAATAGCTGGAGGTTGCTTATTTCAGAAGCAAAATGTGGAAACACTGGGCAGTAGCTCTCATTCTACAGGGTATGTGATATTTTGTTAAAAAAGAGCACAAAAGAAATAACTGTTATGTTCTCTGTAGTAGAACTTTTTGTAGGCCTTCACATTTAGGAACAGATATGGGGTTCTGTCCAAAGTTGAGCAATGAAAAAGTAAAAGTAATGAGTAAAATGAAAAGTTACTTTTCATAGAGGGTAACCAAGTAACAAGTTACTTTTTTCAGAAGTAACGAGTAACGAACAAACACTACTTTTTAAAAGTTTTAAAAACAGTTTTAAAACAACACTGCATGGGAGAACATTTTGTGTTATTTGATACTGACAAAAAGATCCTTTCTAGGATTTTATGTGTTTGTGCATCATGTTCAAAAACCTACATGAACATTAGGGGAGGCACAAACACTCGGGTGGTGTATTTAAGCAGGGTCAGACTGCATATATAAGCACTTAGGAACATGATTTATGATTAATGTAGCAAATGATTTTAGGACTCACTGGTCCTCTCAAAATGATCAAATCAAAGTATGTCATAGCAGGTGTCCCATTTGATCTTTGGAAGTATAAATTGAGGCGGCACCAACATGCTGCCCCTGCATCCTCATCATATGGATGCAAATTAAGAATTTTTGGCTAATATAGATAAAACTTTCTTCCTCCGATTTTACATTTTAGCATCATGTCTTTATAACCAGCAGATATATTTAAGGTGAACTAAACAGGCTGTATCTTGCAGACTCATATAGGCCATTTCAAGCATGTTAATTTTCCAAGATTGTGGGAACAATTAGCTCCTTTAAAATGATGTTTGATCCCATGTCGTGAGTCTCAATATCTTGGTTGCATGTAGGATAACGTCACTTGAAATGCCACCTTTGGTTAGAAATCCTACTTCGTCTTTAAGTTGAGCTTGTAACTATAACACAGCTCGGGTGCTCCACAATCTTGCTAGTGATTCTGAGTCATGCTAAGATGGGAGCACCAGGCATCCTTCAATGGCAGAGCAAAGCAGACGAGAGGAAGCGTAGATCTACATGAGAGGTTTCAGGTTATCACTGATTTGTTAGCCAGGAGTAGATGCCTAAATTTAATGTGAGCTGCAACCGGAAGCCTGTAAAGAGGAGTGGCGTGTTGGTCTGGGTTGGTTAAGACCTGAGGTGCAAAAAAAAAGTTTATTGATGAGTTGCTTTATTTGAACCAATAGACCATAAAAAATATGTGATTCAAACCAAACTCAGTTCCAAATATTTTATAGAAGAGAGGGGCAGGCTTGAGTATGGCAATGTTGGAAAATCTGGGCCAATTCTCACTCTAATGTGGCCATTTAAAAAAAAAAGTCTTAAAGTTATGTTTTATGTGCTTCATTTATTGTAATTTTGTTTGTGATAAATGCCAAGACAACATGGCTAAGCCACAGCAGTGAGATTTTCAAAAAGACAGCAAAAAATTAGCAAGACAAAACAAAAAATGCTTATCCATTCATAATACTTGTGATCCACCTGCATTCCTGGTTTGTCATCGCCAAATAGCAGAGCCTTTAGTGATACTGTATACTCTCCTGGTGTCTCCTCCTCATCCTCCTTGCAATGATGTAGCCTACTCTATCTTTTTATATCACGTTAAAAATAAAGACTAAAATAGAGGAATATGGGAAATCACGGGTAAATCCTGAGTGGCAGACATTTATTTTCTCTCCTTTTTCTTCGTCTTTTTCTCCCTCTTTTCTTTGAATTTAATTAAATGAGAAAGCCAGATTTATACTCAGTATCAGATGTTAAGGCTGTTTATTGTTGACTTGTAAAATGTGCATCAAACTTCCAGCTGCCAGGTGAAGTTTTATTATGACAAACGGCTTTAATCCGACATCAGATGACGGACAATTAATATAGATACAAATGTATATGCTGGTTCAGACGGTTACATTAAATAGTGATTGCTGTGATTGTTTATTGCATTAAAATGTGCCTGACACTCTGAAACCTGCCTCTGAGGCATGCCCACATGTGCGCTTGTCACCAAATTACAGCTGCGGAGTGTGCGCTCCGCCCTGCGCCGAGGTTAGACCAGGTTGGAGCTGGCGTGCTTTCAGCGCACTTTCTGCACTGTTTTTGGCACGAAATTGTCACTCGCCACTCGAATCTGTCGGCACCTCCCAGGCGCCTTCACCTCCCCCTGGTGCGCCGTCACACCCATCTCTCTGCGCAGACGGTCTACCAAATTGTCAAATTACATGCTCATCGCTATTGATGAGTTGCTTTATTTGAACCAATAGACCATAAAAAATATACGATTTAAACCAAACTCAGTTCCAAATATTTTATAGAAGAGAGGGGCAGGCTTGAGTATGGCAATGTTGGAAAATCTGGGCCAATTCTCACTCTAATGTGGCCATTTAAAAAAAAAAGTCTTAAAGTTATGTTTTATGTGCTTCATTTATTGTAATTTTGTTTGTGATAAATGCCAAGACAACATGGCTAAGCCACAGCAGTGATATTTTCAAAAAGACAGCAAAAAATTAGCAAGACAAAGAGTCTCCATTTGGAATTTCTTGTAGTTTTTCATCCTTTTTTCCTTTCAAGTTTTTTCCCCAGACTTTTCTGAACTGTAAATGCATTTTATCAAGACCCAAAATGTTTCCCCTCGTATGTTTCGTCTCCAGGTTGCTGTAGTAACAATTTATCGCTCAAATACTGCTCTGAAGCCGACAACAGAAAAACGAGGAGACAGAGACCTCTTCAAGTCATCGTGTCGCCCACGCAAAAACACCAAAAAACCTCTGAGAGGAAGCAAACAGTGTCACAATATTTACAAGTCAGATATATCAGAGCTTTTATATGCTTCACTGAGTGTGTGTGTGTGTTAGTGTGTGCATGCGAGAGACACAGTCTGAGTGTGTGTGAGTGTGTCCTTGTGAAGATGTAACCTGCCAAAGTACAAAAGGTTAAAGGATGGTACACATGTATGTTCCCCCTCCTCAATATACACACACATGCAGACATGAAAGCAAGCAGCAGTCAAAAGTGTGTGCATGTGTGTGTGTGACTGTGTGTGTGTGCTAGTGTGTTCAAATGTGTGTGTGACACATCTGGGAGTGTAATCAGTGGGCTTCTTTCAAGAACTGCCAAAGCAAACAGGCCAATAAGGAATCCACTTTACAGACCATCGATCTCCACCGACCACGGCCAACACAAACACACATGGACACACACACAAAAACACACAATATCACACACATTACAGAATTCACATACACACTGTGTCAGTCTGCAGTACAATACCTTCATTTAAAATAATCAACACACAGCAGGAGCATGATCCTGTACACTCAAACACATAAATGCTGTTTTTTAATGTGTGCTTTAACAGATGGAATAACAGGGAGCAGTGTAATTTCCCTAAAACACAAACCACAATCACAATGAAGTTGGGACATTGTGTGAGGAAAAAGAATACAATGATTAGCAAGTCCTTTTTTGAACTAAATTCAATTGAATACACTCAAAAACAAGATATTGAATGATCGAACTATTAAACTGCAACACTCTTTTCCAAATATTCACTCATTTTTGCCTGCAAAATATTCCAAAAAAGCTGGGACGGGGTAATCAAACACGAAAGGTGAACAGTTTGAAACAGTTGAGCATCACGATTGGCTGTAAAAGGAGCATCCCTGGAACGCTCAGCCATTTACAAGCAAGGATTGGATATGGTTCACCAACCTGTGTACAACTGTGTGAGCAAACAGTCTAACAATGTTTTGGTTTCATCACCTACAGTTGCTAATACAATCAATAGATTCTGAGAAATTTCTGCAGGTAAGCAGCAAAGCACACCAACACTGAATGCCAGTGACCTTTGATCCTTCAGGTAGCAGAATATTAAAGGCACGTTACTGCTGAAAGGTACATTCAAGTTTTGGTTTAACATACTGTATACTGCCGTGCCAGTTGCAACTGCCTTAATCATTCACGTTCACGTAAATGCGTATGTGTGCTTCGTCTTGTGTTTACACAGAGAGCAGACAACAGTTTAAAATTATTTCTTGAAGGAAGAAAAAAAAATATATCCACATTTTCATTACATACACTCACTTGCACTTTATTGGATACACCTTGTTGGTACCAGGTTGGACCCCTTTTACTAGCTGCTTTAATTCTGTGATTTAGAACATCATTACAGCAAAACTGCCGTTGTCATAACTGTTTCCTCAGTGATCGATATTGATTAGCATGTTTATGTAGTGTTGTAGTGTTGTTGCCTCACAGTATGAAGGTTTCTGGTTAAATCCAAAGTGAGTAGGGGCCTTTTTGTGTGGCGTTTGCATGTTCTCCTTCAGTTTCCTCTCACAGAGCAAAAACTTGCCCATCAGTTCACTCTGCATTGCTATTGGGTGTGAGTCTGTCACTGGTTGTCTGTCTGTATATGTCAGCCTTGAGGTTGGCTGCTTACTTGTCTAGGCGTGAACTAGAGCATGAAACAGGAGCAGATTTTCACTCCTGACCCGTCCCACTCCCAGAGAAAAAATCCCGTCTCGTCCCAATCCCAGTCCGGAGTAAAAAAGATAATCCTGTCCCGTCCCGCTCCCACTGAAAATTACTCCCACTCCTGTCCCATTACCATTTAAATAAAACCAAACATGTTGAAAAATGTTTCTTTTAGGTAAAAGTGCAGTGCATATAAAAGGCATTGCCTTTAAGTTTCACATGCCTGACATTCGGTTGGTGTAAACAGCTCTCTTTTTGACGTGTCGTCTTCTCCCTTCATGTTGTTTTGTTATGTGTGTCACCGGCAGTCGCTCCGAGTCGCTTTTCACTTCCTGTGGTGACAGGAAGTCAAACCACTTTTGTAGTTCTTTTGTGTAAGTGCTTGCGCGGTCAAGAGTGTTGGCTCTCTCAGAGAGATGACTACAAAAATGGATGCATCTGTTCATCTGCTTGTTTAACACGGCTGACAATGATAATCTATTTATGTCGCTCCCGCTCCTGCCCGCTCCTGTTGCTTTGTTTTCCTGTCCCGTCCCAATCACAGGATCAATTAAAAAACGACTCCCATCCCGAGGGATTCCAGTGGGAATCACATGACCCACGGGGATTCCCGTAAAATGTCATCCTCTAGTGTGAACCCTGCCTCTCTCCAACGTGATAACGTCATACGCACTGATGCCTGCTCGGACGGGACGCACAGCGCGCACATGTGAGAGAGATGATTCAAAGTTAATATGTGAGTGATTTATCGGTGGTTTATCAGTGTTTTCAGAGTAAATACTGGACAAGTATTGTTAATAATAGCATTAGTATCATTCTGGAGTGTTTTCGTGTTGTTCTTTTGCCTTATTTCTGCCGTGTTTTGCTGTTTATTTGCCGTTTTTGCCGTATATTTGCCAATGTTTTTACAGTGTTTTGCTGTATATTTGCCGTTACGTGCACATATTTACACAAACACCAAGACTAAGGATGGGAAGTGAAAGTAAACTGTAACATGGACCCTAAATGCTATTGGGCCACAAAATGTTTGGGTGCATACTAATATGTTTTATAATTTCAATCATTTTATCATCTCTGTTCATTTTCAATTTTTATATAGAGAAACCTGTTGGAAATTAATATCATTTTCTTTTATAATAATAACACACTATCTTAAGCATTTATAACATAATAAACATTAACTTGATTAAGCTTTTCAAAAATACTGTACAGCATGTACATGCTATGTCTGGTGTTGCCATCAACAGAAAAACAAACTAAACTGTGCAATATAACACTGTAAAGTAGGCTATCTGACTTTTAATTATAAATTTAGCTACTGAACGGGTGATCGTAGCCATTCCCACATCTGTTGCCCCCCCTGAGAAATTTTTCAGGAGCCGCCACTGCTTGTTAAAGTCTCTGATGTAGCATGAATATTTCTTTGTGTTTATACGTCAGACTGGACATCTACATGTAAACATGGGTTATCAATTTATTTTATTTTTTTTACAATGACAAGGTTGCAAAATGCTGCTGATTGGGAGGGCTGCAAACAAAGTTTAGTTGTATTCTTTTATATAATGACAAAATACTTCTTTTCTATTCTATTCTATTCTATCTTATGCATAATTTTAAAGAGGTTATTCATAATATTGACTGCGTGGTGATCTGCAGGCTGGGTGTTTTTGACATTTTCTAAATCAGATGTCACCTTTAAACATAATAAATGCTTGAACAGATGATGCAACCTGAATCCCCAGTTTTATGTTGTATGAGGAATTAAGACTTTTTGATTGGTATAAAATGGTTTACAAACTCTTGTGGTCCTGCAGCTCCTCATGGGAGGTCTAACCGAAAGGAATATTGAGCCAAAAAAATAAGACAGGAATTACTGATATCTGACAAGAAATTGCACATCTAAACAATTCCTCCACCTTTTTTCTTCTTTACCAAACCATCCCCTCCTCTGGATTTCCCTTTTTGTCTCCTTGGAGCAGACTGTGGGGAGAAGACAGCGCAAACAAATAAACAATGGAAATATTGTTACTGGGAGTCCCTGAATGATTCAGACGAGCCATCGGTGTCTAAAGCATTTCCAGATGATCCTCAGACAATAGAGCGAGAGAAAACAAGACTGATACGTCATCCATTTACTTTGGGCCACGGTGCTGAACAACAATAAATCCTGGAGGGGCTGCACGCACACACACACACAAAGAAACACACACACGGACGTCAGTGTATTTGTTCATGTGGATGTGTGGTGATCTGGAAAAGGAAGCGAGATAGATTGAGCTGATAGCAAACTGCAGAAAGTTGAAAGCCAAGATATAATACGACCCACCAACAGGTTGTTTTTACTGCGAGAACACACACACACACTAACACACACGTGGAAATACACATATACACACACACAAGGCTGCCAAGTGCAGGAGACAGCCTCCATTGAGAAAACCAACGAGCTGTGCCTCTCCTGAGACTGAAACACACTCACACACATGAACACACACACTGGTATCGGAGCAGCATCAGAGTGAGAGTCAGCGGCTGTGACATTGTGTGAAGTTTTGTTGGCAAACAGCAGCAGGTCTCTGCACATTCACTTCATTCATAAACACTGAAGAGACTCAGAGCCAAACGAGTCGCTACAGATCGGGATGTGCTAGGGCCTGCTGAATAAAAGCTGACCTCTGATGGAGATGTGTCAAAAATGCAAAGCTGGTCCTTTCCAAGGCACCAGCACATTATATAGTGCACGACACTATCCAGCATGTACACACTAACTGGCCACTTTATTAGGTACGTGCCAAGGCGGACCCTCGATTGCCCTCAGAGCTGCCTTAATTTATTGGAGACATAGAATCAACGAGGAACCGGAAAAAATCCTCAGAAATGTTTTTTCATCATGGACATGAGAGCATCACTTCCTTACTGCAGAAATGTTGACTGACATTCAAAAGGTGCCCTATTGGATTGAGATATGTTGGCTGTGGGGGGCCAATTGAATATACTGAACTCATTGTCATGTTAAGTAAATCAGTTTGCGATGATTTGCCCTTTTGGAGCATTACTGTGGAAGTAGCCATCAGGAGGTACATACACTGTGGTCATAAAGGGATGGACATGGTCAGCAACAACACTCAGGGCGGCTGCGAGGTTTAAGCCATGCTCAGCTAGTAAGGGGCCCAAAGTGTGTCAGGAAAACATCCTTCAAACCATTACACCACCTCCAGCAGCCTGGACCATTGACACAAGACAGGACGACTACAAGCTTCCATGTTGTTTAAGTCAAATTCTGACTCTACCATCTGAATGTGGCAGCAGAAATCTAGTCTCATTGACGAGTCCATGTGAATTCTAGCCTCAGTTTCTTGTTCTCAGCCAACAAGAGTGGCACTTGGTGAAGTCTTCAGCTGCCGTAGCCCATCTGTTTCGAAACTGGATGTGTTGATTGTCTTGGTTAATACAAGAGGATATATAATGTCCTGTTTCCTTTATGTCATCTCCAACCACTCTGTTCATTCTCCTCTTACCCTGGGTATCAACAAGGCACTTTGGAACTGCAGTTGACTGGATATTTTTTTCTTTTCAAACAATTTTCTGTAGACTTCGGAGATGAGAAGCATGAAAATCCTGGTCATATACCATGGCAAGACTGAACAAGAAAAAGACTTAAAGTAGTGATACTACATCAGCAAGGTCACCTTTAAACAAACCAGCCTGAGGTTTTAAGATGTGCTGTCCAGGCACTTTGGAAGAAACTCATAGAAACAGACAGTGCTGAAGAGGCACCGTGGTCACCAGGGGAATTTAGTGCAGCAGATGTAAGACATACCATCTGTCTTCCTCTTTGAAATTAGAGGATGTCCTCTACTTCATGGTTTGCATGCTAAGTGTTATGACTTTATGTCATTTTTTAAAAGTATGCCATAACACAACTGTTAAGAAAACCCTGTCTTATCATATGAATTAACTCAGATAGGCCTAAAAAGAAAGCACAATCAGCAGAAAGTTCTGTATATAGCTGTGATCTTTTTGGATAAATTCATGAGGATATGACATTGTCATTGCACTGTAGCATAGCATAACAATAAACTACACATGTGCTCCTGTTTTCTTCCTCTTACTAAAGGTGCTGCAGGGTCACCCAACCTCAAAGACTGTGAAAGCAGACAGTTTTCATTTAGTCTGGCTTTGTGCGCTCTCATTAGTCACCAGTCTGGGTTTTTGTGTCCCATGGTGGTCTGTGTGTGTTCAGAGAGCTTTTCCACTCTGACAAGAGCAGTTTGTGGGAAAAACAGTGAATAATCAGAGCTTTTTATGATACTGTAATAGTTTAATATGATGGAGTCATATTTAATAAAGTGAAAATTAGTACAAAATGTTCCCCAGGAGGGATTTTTGGGTTTACAGGAGGAGGTTGAGAGGTTCTGAAATTCCTCGAGATAACACCCAGGGTCCATTCAAAAGTGAGAGAGGCTATCCATTTAGAATCAGAACGGAGGTTATGTGGCATGACTCTTATACCAGGCACATATTAGCTGTGTATTGCCGTATCTCCCTGCTGTCACTGCCCTGTCTGTCATTGGTGTAGAAACAATAAAATCCTTAAAATGACTTTTTTATGGCTTTAATAACGTCAAAGTTATAAAAGAGAAAGTTTCAAAAGTCAGCAATAAATCAATGAATTTAGATAAATCTAATAAATGTCTACAAAAACACATTTTTGTTACGTTTCCCCCCTCTAATATTCTAACAGTGTCCTGCACTTGTTGTTTCATTGACATTTTAACAAAAGTTGTCTTGTATTCTTAAAAAAAACAAAAAGGAATTGACACACTATGTGTTCATTTTGTGTGTATGCAGCATATTTTACTGATGTGGACTTAGAGACATGCTAAAACAAGGTAAATAAGACTATCAGCAATAAAAAGTCAGATTCTTGGTGTGTAACAAGCAGTTCTCATGCCAGCAGTCAGCGAGCCTTTGTTTACATGCTTGCTGAAAAAGAAAATCAACATTCACCACAGCAAACATGCAGCCCACACGCAGCCCACACGCAGCCAATAGGATTCAATCATTAGTGTGCTCCTCCAAATGATACAAAATCAAGGAAGTCTGTGAATAAACCATCCATGACCTAAACTGTGTTTACTCATCTGTGCCTTCTTACTTTTTTGGATACGCAGAAAAAAAATCAAGGTTCAGAGTCATAATTTTTAACTTTAGTCGTAAAAATTAGCAATAAATATCTTATATATTGGCTGTTAATATTATCAGAATGTATGGATGTGCCATAATGGCTTACCTTATCATCATCAAATGTCCACTCCTATAAACCATAAATGTGCCTGGAAATGCAATTCATCTTGATTCACATTTGGAAATCCTGGCATATTGGTGTTATGTGTTGTGCTGTGTGGTATAGATGTATTTGAAGTTTTTGCTCTCAAACTCTCTTTGCAGGACAAATGCCTTAAGAGGCAGTAACAGTTTCATTCATTCTTTCATTACAAAATATGGAGTCATGAATCTTGGCCCACATCGCCCAGCCTTACTGGACACCCTCCTGGCAGAGAGGTTTATATGGACGTCCCCTCAGAGTGTGAGGTTAAGACAAAGAAACACGAGGAGTGATGTCACTTCCTGAATCGGAGAGCGAACGGAGACAAGAGAGAATGAAAAAGGCCAGCAGGGTGAGGTAACCACGAGCAGATGGACCCGTGTGTGTGCAGGCAGCTGCAGGAAGGATCCTGCTGAGAAAGAGCAGGACGTCTTGTCATCCACTGTGGCCCCAACATCAAGGCCCACTCAAACACACACACTCGCACACACACATCAAAGAGTGTGTGGCCACTGTCGTTCCAGCACTCTTGTGATTGTGTGTGTGTGTGAATGTGCAAATAACAACAACATCACACACACATTCAGACACAAATCCACTCACACACGATTTGTGACTCAGCCTTGTAGACACACACGCTAACACACACACATTTAAGGCATAATCAGCCACATTCATGCACACAAACACACAGCCACATAATGGGCCATTTCAGCACCAAGACCACAGCTAATACAGTAAATGACAGGGAAAGACTGGGGCCGAGCCAAGCCAAATGTGACACTGATTTTTTCTCTAACTCTCGTGTGTGTGTGTGTGTGTTTACCGCTCTCACACCAGGACACTGCAGGCTGAGGCCCAAATGAAGGTGTGGCCACTGTGTTGTTTGGTTCTGACCTATTATGGCACAATCAAACATGCATATACACGCCCTGGGCTCAATACACACATACACGCACACATAAATGGAGCGCTGTCCTTAAACAACATGGCTGTGGTGTTGGAAACTCTGACCAGAGTGTCAGTGGAAGCTTCAAAGCCGGGTAATGAGAGAGCGGAGAAAAATCAGTCAACAAGGAGGCTCACACCAGCTCAACACACGCACACAAACAGACACATTTAGTGCACCAAAGGGGGGGTCAGTGGGTTGACAGTGTAATATGAATCAAGCATGTCTGTAGTTCACATGGACAAATCTTGGACGATTAGTTAAGTGCATTCTTGGCGGAAGAGGAAAAGATTTTGCACCTGTACCAAAACCAGTATCAAGTCCAAATGCTCACATGGCAGCAACTTAGTGCGTTTAGGCATGCAATTTCTAGTTGAGCATCAGAATGGACAAGAAAGGTGGTCAAAGCAGCTTTGAACTTGGCAGACCTGCTAAACTACTGGGCTTTTCACATGAGCATCTCTGGGGTAAGCAGTGAATAGTCTGAAAAAGAGAAAATGTCCAGTGAGTAGTTCTCTGGACAGAAAGGACCTTGCTGATGTAAAAGGTTGGATGAAATGAGGGTAGGGATGATAGAAAGGCTACAGTAACTCAACTAAGCATGTGCTACAACCAAGGTATGCATAAGAACCTTTCTGAAGCATATGATCTACAGCAGAAAAAGACCATACTGGGTGCCACTCCTGTCAACTAACACCTGGAAACTGAGGCTACAATCCACATAGACTCATCAAAATTGGATATATCAATGACATATTGAAAATATGTTGCCTGGTCTGATGAGACTGGATCTCTGATCCCACATTCAGGTGGTAAATTCAGAATTTAGTGTAAACATCCTGAAAGTAAGGCTCCACCCTGCCTTGTACCAGCGGTTCAGGCTTCTGGAAGTGGTGTAATGGTGCGGGGGATATTTTCTTGGCACACCTTTGGCCCCTCGGTACCAACTGAGCATGGTTTAAACTACAACTTCCCACAATATTGTTGCTAGCCATGTCCTTCCTTTTATGACCCAGAGTGTACTCATCTGCTGATTGCTATCTCCACGATAACACTCCATGTCACAAAGGTCAAATCATCTCAAACTGGTTTCTTAAACAGGACAACCAGCTCACTGCTCTCCAGTGGCCTCCACAGACACCAGATAACAATCCAATCGAGCACCCGCAGGCTTGAAACAGAGATTTTCATCACTGATGTGCTGTTATGTTATTATGGACCAAAATCTCTGAGGAATGTTTCTGGCAATGTTTCTAGCAGTATGTTATGACCCAATGTGTTGTTTACCTTAAAACATGAACCATTGTCTTCTAGATTTTAAATAGCTCAGAGACACAATCTCAAACCAAGAGACAAAAGGCCTGGACCACACATAAAGTCAGGTAATTTACTTAGGATGTTCCTGATTTTGATCTGCATGAAAATTCATTAATGCACTGAAACATGCAATCAGAGGCATTAAAGGGCAACTTCGGTATTTTTCAACCTGGGTCCTATTGCCCCAAGTGTATGTGTGTATACGATTGACGGGTACAACTCGTTTTAAAATTGGCTCAGTATCAAGGGAGCGGATGCAGCCGCCAGAAGCTAGATAGGGGGCAACTGCATCCCGTATAAGTTTGAGCATTAAAAAGTGTTTATTTCACCGGTTGCGATCGCCGGTGCTAGCTCTCTAATTAGCATTGTAAGCATTGCGTTTTCCTTCCGTCCTCTGACCTGTGTGACGTCATCTGTGAGCTTGTTGCGGAAGAAAAGAGAACCATGCAGCGCTCGCTCATAGTGGAGCTGCTTATCCCGGAGGACAGTTGGAAGTTTTACTGCATCGGTATCATGGCTGAATATTTACCAGATTTGAGAGTGAAGACGAGCCTTTTCATTCTGACGGCCACCCGTATTTATTTGAGCCAGAGTACGGACGAGGAGCTGCTACAAACTCAAGAGCTAACGAGGATAGCAACAGAGGGCTAGCAGACGAGGGTGAAGCAGCGGCTGCACGAACGCGAATTTCTGAGGACTGGTGGTGCTCCTGTGGCTGCTGTGACTCTATGCCCACAGAGGAAGAATGTCTGTGTTACAGAAAGGGACCTGTTGCCCAATGATTCGTAAAAGGTCTCGATGAAATGAGGGTGGGATGATACAGAAAGTACCCGACGCTGTGTAACTACATTAGAGGATTTCCCCCCTCTGATCAACAGGGCAGTGCTGGATACCTTTTTTCATGTACCCAAAATAAATTGGAGGAGGCGACCAAAACCACAGGGACCAAATGGTCAACTATCCATAAAGTAAGTATATATGTACATACGATAATAAGTGTTGTTGTGTTGTGAAAGTGTTTATAATTTCACACAGACCCAGGTGGTAATCGTGGGTGCTAGCTTCTAAATTAGCATTGTAACACGGTAGGCCACAAGTCTGTACTGGCTGGACGAGAGGAAAAGTGAAGAGGATTTAGGGCAACAGTAAATATGTGTTTCGGAGACAAATCTATTGTTGCTTCACCCTCGCCTGCTCCTTGGCCCTCTGTTGCTATCCTCGTTAGCTCTTGAGTTTGTAGCAGCTCGTCTGATTGGCTCAAATAAATACGGGTGGCACTCGTAATGAAAAGGCTCGTCTTCACTCAAATCTGGTAAATATTCAGCCATGATACCGATGCAGTAAAACTTTCAACTGTCCTCCGGGATAAGCAGCTCCACTCTGAGCTGCACGCTGCATGCTCCTCTGTTTTCTTCCGCAACAAGCTCACAGATGACGCCACACAGATCATCACTGATGTGCTGTTATGAATGGACCAAAATGCTCTGAGGAATGCTAATTAGAGAGCTAGCAGTATGTTATGACCTAATGTGTCTGTTTACCTTAAAACATGAACCATTTTTAATGCTCAAACTTATAGCTCAGAGACATCTATCTCAAACCAAGGGCTGCCCTGGACCATACTGAGCCAATTTTACTTAGGATGTTCCTGATTTTGATCGTATACACACATACACTTGGGGCAATAGGACCCAGGTTGAAACATGCAATCAGAGGCATTAAGTATCATCCATGACGTGCAGATTGTATTTTAATTATCATAAGTGTTTCATTTTTAAAACTGTCTCACCAAACGGATATCTGACTAAGTCATGGACTATACAGCCAACGTTGACAACAAGGTTGGTGCAACTGAAATTTTGCATGAAACAGGTGTGACCTCTGTCTTTTATTCTAGAAATTCTTTTCAGTTAATCCAATGGCAAAGAAACCTTAGATTATCCAACAACAATGAGACCAGCAAAAGGAAACCAAAGTAATATCCAGCTAAGGTGAAACTAGCACATATAATGATGTTTTAAGCCCTAAGTGCTGTTGTCCTCATTATCAAATGATCACCAACTTTACTTACGAAAGAGTTTTTGAAAAACAGCATTAAAAAAAAAACACTTTGTGTTTTATGCAAGGCCAAAGCACAGAGACAAAGCTGCATTTGCAAAAATCTTGCCTACGTGTGGAATGGGACTAACTCCGGAAGACCTTGTTTCTGTGCCCAGAATGAGATTTTTTTTCACCTGAATTTAATATTTTATCAATGATGGAGCAAATCAGACAAGTGCTCTAATGGAAAGGGCATCGTCGTTTTGTCGGAAGTGGCGTCCAAATCCTTTATACTTGTTGATCTGAGAGATATGAACCAACAATGTGACCTGTTATTAAGTTTTGTGTTCGCCCTTAATTTTACAAACAAACTGATTAAAGGAGAAAACACGGATTCAATCTGACCAACAAGAACCTCATTCAGAAGGAAGCAAGGACGACCTTTCATTCTGATACACGCAATGTGCTCTGAGAGGAAAGATTTATAATCCTCGGAGACTGTCCACAGATAACTCTTTTATTTATTGAAAAATGACCCCTTTTTGAAGGATAAACATGACAGAGCAAAACATGTGAAAGAGCAAGTCCACCACCAACTGGACTGATTTTCTTGGGTCTAGAAGTATTCCGCACACTGCACACACAGGTATAGTGCGCTGAGGGGAACTGCAAAAATCCATGCTGTCTTTTTACTATTTGCAGTATTATTAACTTTACACTGAATTGATCAGCATTTGTTCTTATATTTAACAGTGGAATCTTTGTTCTGTGTGATGGACACAAGCTCAGTACAGTGTGTGTTTGGATATTGCTGACATGTACCTCCTTGATGTGTCTTCATATAGCAGACACACTCACAAACTTTAGACCTTAGACCAGGTATTAGGCGGTCTAAAGTGCAGTCATTTTCTATATCATCAGGTTAGGAACCCACCAGGTTTGTGCCTCTCTTCACTTTTAGACAAACTCATCCCTGAGCACCAACAGGGCATATTATCACTATTTTAACAGCCAGCATGCTGCATGTAAAATACACATACTTCAGGTAGGAAGAAGACACCTGCACTTCATGCCACAGCACAGGGGTCCTCTTAAAACTGTGTGAAGTTGCACCAGTGGCAGCTGCTGGTCAGTCGAGGAGGGGAAGCTCATTTCTTTCCAGCCTACATCATAAATTTGTTTATTTATTTAAATGTAAATTCTACCCTCTGTTCCTTTTCAAGAAAATGATCTGTGACCCTGTCGTACCAACTAGGTGTCTTTTCCAGGGATTTTACCAGTGTTCTCTCAATGGCCAGCAGAGCTAGACTGCTTAAACGGCCTTGGCCCATTGTGTTGCGGGTGTAAGACTTGAGCCGCTTTAAACAGGAGAAGCTCCTCTCCAGAACAACTGAATGTAAAACTTAGAAGATGCTCCGGTGGAGAGTTATACTTCAAGATCGCTGATTGGCTCATTTCACTGTCAATCAAAAAGGGATTAGGTCTCACACAGATCATCCAATCATCATGCAAAAGCCGAGCATCCAGGCCAGCCCACTGCCTCATAGACCCCCGGAGACGCTGAGCGTCCGATGGGCGGGACAAAGCCCAGCGTTTATCCAATGACCGTCCAGTTTCCACAGTGGAACAACCCACTCTAAGCTTCCCCATCGAAGTCAGAAGACACTGAGCGTCCGACTGTGTTAAAGCACTGAGACGCTTCAGGGATGAATGAGAAGGAAGTCGCACCAGGTACCTGTGATAAGTGGCTGATTCTGAACAAAAGATGAAGGTATTCTAGCGCATATTTAGTCAATGAAATGTTTGAAAAAGAAAAACTAACTCCATCAATGGTATATTAACAGTTTGAATATAGATTTTATCTACCAAGTTTGAATGGAAATTTGAGTACAAGGTGACAGCCCTAATACCCAACGAACTTAATTCATTCTGTTTGAATTTCAGCTTTTTCAAACGCCAAGCTTGTGTCCTGCATACCTCACAAAACAAAGTCAGACATTACTCTAACAACTTTGAACCACATGACCGAAGCACTATACAAATAAGAGAAACAATGAAATCAAAAACCTGATATAAAAAAGATTAAACTCTGATATGCCGTCTAAAAGAGTGCATGAAACCATCAAGAAACATGATTTATTTTATTAGATAAACCTTTTATTTAACCTTTATCCCGCCGTTGGTTGTTAAATGTACAGAAAAAGACAAATTAAGTCAAAAATATCTCTCTGAGGACTTCTTGTCATGCCATTTTGATCAATCCCCAGGCTGGAGAGTATGGGGTTATATAAGAAGAATATGAGTCTGTCATCGGCTTTTGGTGTTTTCACGACAGGAACTGATAATCTGCTGCCAGCCAGAGGAAGCTACAACTTCATTTAGGAAAACATCTTGGCCAGAGTCACAGGGGAGGGTGTTGATTGATTCAAGCTCCCTCTCTCTCCCAGGGTGTGGATTTATCGTGTGTGTGTGTGTGTATGTGGGTGTTTGGTTGGAGGAGCCAGAGATTAAGGGGGCGGAGTAGCAGCAGTGTTTTGGCCGGAGCTCTTTGGAGGCCGGTCCCATAAAGCGCTGTGGCCGTGAAATGCATTTTATTGTCGCTTAATCCTCACACTGTGGCAGAGCCCAGCTGA
The DNA here is from genome assembly GCA_036419115.1 of Scarus forsteni. Taxonomy (NCBI): domain Eukaryota; kingdom Metazoa; phylum Chordata; class Actinopteri; order Labriformes; family Labridae; genus Scarus; species Scarus forsteni. Next base: position 2,355,256 of record JAZDUH010000198.1, read on the forward strand.
ATTCTGGGGGCTCGTGTGTGTGTGCGCGTTTTTGTGTGTGTGCGTGCTAACACTCCCCGGGGGCCATGGCTAATTGGACAAATTTGCACAGCAGGGGTGGAGGCACAGGCACCGCAGGAGACTTGATTTATGGGCACTGAGGCTGGCGTCACACAGACATACACCAAGATGGCAAACATCTCTATAGACACTTATTCTCTGCAGCCCTGAGGTCCAAACCTACCTAAATAATACCAAAAACTTAAAAAAAAAAAGTCCAGGCTGTTGGAGTGGGTTTCTTTGGTGTGTATCCTCAGGAATATCTTACAAAAAACTTTAAGAAAACAGAAAAAAAGTTCCAAATTTGAACAGTTTTTAAAATGCACAGTGGTCAATTCCAGAAAACAAGATATTTTTCAGTCCTGGAAGTGGTGCTGGATAGATAAGAAAAATTGAAAAAAAAAATACAAAAAATGGCAGCAAACATTGACTAAAAACCTCTTAGTACAGAGAAGCTGGGCCAGACTCAGTCCTAAAAGCAGTGACATTTTCTCAAGACAAGTCAAACTTAGCTAGCTAGCTACCTTTATAAATCCAGATAAAGCCTTAAAATCTGTGCTGGATAGAAGAGTTTTCAAAACTACAACACTCATTAGGTTTCATTAAGAGACTTTAGCGTAAAAAACAATATGGACCATAATTTCACATTGCTGATGATTACAATTGTCAGGTCAAGATGGCTGCTGTACTCATTGCTGCTAAGTGTCCCAAGATGTTGATCACAAACTAAAAAGGTAAAACTAATTGCTTTCGCTAATGTGTTTTTGTAGGTGTTTGTGTGTTCATTTGTTGTATGCTATTAATCTGTATCCGAGTGAGATAAATATAAAACATTACAACAGATCTTGATGGAACTTTTGTGGCATTTTGTTCATGGCACAAGGAAGAAGTGATTCCAATTTGGTGGTAATCTGTACACACATGCAGATCAGATAGGGCTAATTTCACATATCGAGCATAGTGATAGTTCTGGTAGGACACAGAGTCAAGACTGCAATTATGCCAGCATTCCATTGTAAAACAGCTGACCCAAGAATAGCAAGTGACTGCTGGCAGCCAACTGATTACCTTTAAATCTGTCGTTGCCTAAATGCACTTGGACCACCTTACCTAAACTGTGCTGGCCTGCCGACTCTTTGCTGCTACCTTTGCAAGCCACTTGGCAACCCTTTATTACCTCCTCCTGTAAGCCATTTTGACTTAATCAATGTCTTAAAAATATCAGTGCTTGCTCTGGGGGGAATTTTGGCTGCTTCTTTCCCTGGCTCATTCTCTTGCAGGCTGCAAAGAGGACAGGGACTTGTGCTGTTCCTGCCTGGGGCTTCCAGTGTTTGCTTCTGGAAAGACAGGGAGAATCCAGATCAGAGCCCTACCACGAGTCAAATATCTGCAACAAAGCCAGTACAAACTTCTTATAAATCTTAACATAAATGATTGTGATAAGGTCAATTTGATTCAGTGCAAATAAAGATACATTTAAGTAACTGCTCACAAGTTTTCTTGGATAACAGCTAACAAAGTCAAAATTACATGGTGGAGGTTCAAGTGACTGCAGTTTGTCATCTTCACTGCCTTAAGAGACTTTGAGAAACTGATCAACCATGGTAATAAAAACTTTCCATAAATTGCAGGATCATACCCATGCTATTAAATAATCTTCTGACGGTGAGCAGGCGAATTTGATCAATCTTCTCTCTTTTTACTGAGTCAGAGTGTTGCTCTCCAAGCCCCATCTACCTTTCACACCACCATTATCACCTGACTGACGGCTCTGAGATAAAATCATATTTCACCTCAGTTATCAGTAATCACCCTCAGACCTCACTTTACACCTCTGAAAAACACTCCCAGGCTCACACTTTTATTTCCTGTTCAATTCGGCCGAGCTGACTGCTTGTCGCTCTGCCTGTTCTTCTGAGGTCAGCATATGATTGCATTTGTTCATGTTTGAATGTGTGAATGTGTGTGTGCATGTGTGTGTGTGTGCAGACAGTAGTCCCGCAGTGGTGGCTGGGGTTAAGGCTCTTATATGGAGGATAATCCAGGATAGCCAGGGGGTCTTAACTCACCCCTCCAACACACAGGGTGTCACAGGGTGGGAGGGGAGGGCGGGGATGAGGGTGAGGTGCGAAAGGGAATCCAAAATCTCTCCCCATTTTCCTTCACCACTCTCACTCTCCCATCTCTTGGTGGTTTATTGAATGATCACATGATCTTGATAAAATCATTTCAATGTGTGCTGAATGCTCCTTAATGCTGCGCTCACGGCAGCTTAATTTTTGATGTGCATGATGTTGAATTTTGCTGAAATGCCGAACTTTTTCACTGATGCCAGGCCAATTTGGATACAAAATGTTGTCCAAATACATAATTCTTTAACTTATGCAAGGAATAAGAAACCTGATCATATAGACCAAACCATGCCAGCAAAATCTGTGAAAAAAAACTACTTTGAAAGGGGAAACTAGAGTTAACAAGACAAAAAAACAAGATGATTTGCAGAAATTGAACATCAGCTTATTTCTTCGTCATCAGGACTTAAACACAATGGTTTGATTTAGTCGCGCAAAACAGCAGTCGTGAGTGGTACATCAAACCTGTCTCTGGGTTTTAATTAGTGTAGGAATGGCTGTCCATCTCTCTATGTGACGCTGTGATTGGTTGGCGATCGGTTCAGGGTGTAACCTGCCTTTTCCTGCCTGTCAGCTGAAACAGAAATTTATTGATGATTTTTGCAAGCAAAAGCAAGTGGTTTAATAACCTCAAAATTGAACTGCTGCATCATTTAATCCAAGGGATAGTATTGTTAAAGACTGAAGAAAAATTGTCAAAGTTTTTTGAGATGTCATGTTCACAAGGCCTTGACATATGCAGATGAACAAACTGTAGAAAGGATGCCTCCAGCCTTGGCTGTTGCCAGCGTCAGAGCATAAAAAAACTAAGGCAGAGGATGATGCTCTTAAAAAGTAAGGGCAGGGCAGTTTCATAGATGTAACAATGAAGAAGCAGGGACACAATAGTGGCAGACAAGGGGAAAAGTTTCACTGAAAAGGAAAATTCAATGTCTTGGCAGAAAAATAATCTACAAGGAAGGTTTACAAAAGGTATCCAAGGCAGGAAAAAAAACAGAAGAAAAGGACTAGTTTGCAGAAATTGATACAGAATAAGAAAATTGTGATACTGGTGGCCGTGATTAACATTGCAGTGCAGATGGATCCACCTGATTTAGTGTCTGCAGTCAGGCAGACCCATACTGCAAACTTTCAAGCTAAAAGGACTGCCTTTGGTCAAAGAGGGACTGACCAATCAGCATCTTTTAAAGAGTAAAAGCAAGGAAGCTACAAGGTTGTCAATAGTAAGCAACAGAGATTAGCAAAAATACTGCCTTCTTTAGTGTCAGTTTGATCAGCACTAGACAATATTTAATCAAACAAGGAACACAAAACAACACTGAGAGCATGTCTACATGTTTTTTTTTTACTTCTTTGTTTACAGCTTTTGGTGAGAGTTTGATGCAAGAAGAGTCTGATTTAAGAACTTCCTTGTGGTACTAACTTTACTCCTGAGCAGCAGTGCCCACCTTCTACAGCATCTAGTTTGCCAGGAAGAGAAGTGATTGACAGAACAATTGTCCAATTACCTTCCAGATATGTGTTCAAAAGGGATACCATTCCCAATATCTTTTGTATGTCCCAAATGGGCTCGTGAAATATATTCAGTATACATGCTTAAATTGAGCTGTCTTTCTGTTGTGCCAGGTTGAACCTTGGTAATGTCCCACGACTCTGTCCTCAGTCAATAAAAGCAAAAAAAAGACAAACAAACCAAAAAAAACCTGAAAGAATATGACGATTTACAGAAAAGTGTTTGATAAAAAAGAAAAAAAAAAATTCATTTTAGGAAAAGTAAAATGTCAAGAAAAATGGTGGGATTTAAGCAGACATGTGGAGAATAACGTTGAAATACAATATCAAGTAGATTTTGTATTTAGTCTTTTTCCCAATGTCTTCCACTTTTTTTGTGGCAATTTGACACTTTTCCTTGATACCATAACAAGAAAAATTAATTGTAAGTTTTATAATTAATTCGTAAAAAAAGCAATACAAAAGAAAAACCAGAGAATTAAAATCAGCCGTTGGATGTATAAACTGTGTAAAAGGGAGATTCAAAGAAGATGAAAGCAGAACGATGGAATCCCTTTCTGTGAATGTCTGTTCTTGTCTCTGCAGATGAAAAAATGGTTTTCCCCGTACGAATTAGTGTGTTAGTGTGTGTGTGTGTGTGTGTGTGCTATTTGAAAGATCTGGCAGGGGCGTTATCAGGCGAGGTAAATCGGCCTAAACCTGGTGCTAATGTCTTGGTGGGGGTGTGGGAGAGATTAATAAGGACCCGCTCCAAAAGGCTTTAGCTGGCCCGCTAAGATTCTTAACCCGCCTAACCTCCCCTGGCGCCACTGGGAATCCAAAATGTGCCTGAATGTCGACAAAAAAAAAACACACTCACATGAGTTTCACTTTTCACTGCATAATCAATCAGAGCTTCTGAGTGTGGAATTCTGAATAGCACAAGAGACCCTGTGGGAAAATATATTTTTGATCTCAAAAAGGAGACTTCAGTCCTCATCTGATTGTAGTGCTTGAACACAGAAGTTCACTTTCTCCTCCAGTCTACTCAGAAATAAATGCACTGTAAATGCTCTTTACTGGCTGATTGTGTGGCAGAATTGTGCTGCAGTCTTGTTTTATTTTCTACCGTTGCTGTTGTGAGATTATCACCAGTTTTCTCTAGCTGTGGCTGAATTCTGTCTAGGTCAGCATTTACTGCTGCACTGGTCTAAGTAGCTTTAAGAAAAAGCCATCAACACATAACACTTTCAGAAATATTGCTTAGAGGTACATTTTTATGCAGTTAGCAGCTGTGAGCCAGCTAAAGCTAACTGTGTCAGCCTAAAGTGTCCAGAGAGCTCCACTCCAGTTCAGAGAACCACAGCTGATGTTCTCCGTCTTTGGGGATGCTGGTGTTCTCTGAAAATTAATTTGCACAACTCTAGTTTTTACTCCGCTCTCCTTAAATCCTATTTGATGCCAGCATGTGCTGATTCCACAGTGAGATTCATTAAAGTCTCATCTTATCCCATCTTAAGTTAAGTACCTGTCACGGGATGAGTGTAATTTAGTGTAATTTGGTCGTGTCCTGTGTGTTGTGTTGGCAGGCCATGCCCTGACCTAATCTGAGCTGGGTGGGATTGAGACACGAAACTGGATCATTATTGGTTCACAACAACGGCTCTGCGCCCTCGCCCTCTGGGAAGGAGTGATAATCTGTGTATTTGGCTCCCCGCTGCTGTTTAGCTTAATGCCCAAACAGTGGCATGATAAACAGGGGCTCACACCAATATCATCTCCAATATAAATGTGGTGATTGTTTTCTCAGTATTCATAATCTGACTGTTTAAGGCTGCAGAATTTAAGTTTTAAAGCAATTCATTTTCAATTTGAGTTTTATAGCAACTTAAAACAACTACAATAATATTTCCCTTACATTTGCATCCATTAGGTTCAACCAACAGCAATCCATCTATCAAAATATCACCCAACCATTTTAACCAATGTTCAAAACCAACACAATTATTTAAGGTTCCATTCTGTTTTTCCTCATTGACTGTTGACTTTTTCTGCTCCCTCTTGTCCTGATTCATTACATGAGCCCACTGACACTTCATGAATGCCCTGTTCCCTCCATGTTGGTGATATAGTGCTGGTTGATGTGACTCATGTGTTTTGGGTGCCCCCTTAATGAGAGATCAAAGAGTGGGGGTCCTGACCCGAAGAGGAGGCACTGAGAGGGGAGGATTTAAATCTTTTGGCCGCCCATAAACTTCTCCCCGACTGTAGCCCTCATCACTTTGGTACACAAACACATGAAGACCCATGTATAGCTCTGTAATCAGTTTGAATGAATTTGTTTGGTTTACAATATGGTAATGACAGAGGAGGCAAGGGGAGTAAGAGAATGTACGTTTTTTAGCATTTGAGGTTGTAACAAAGGTTTTTAAAGCTGACAGCCAAAGGGAGCGTTTTAGTTAAATTTCAAGCCCATTGCTGATCTGCCATGAGCCACATGTTTAGTCCAGATAAAAACAAATTCTGTTTAGCTTTTTTGAATGATTCAGTTGACTTCAGCTGGTGTGAAAGCTCACAGGAACTCTGGAGTGGACCAAAGAACTGAGCTCTAATCCTCTTGAAAACATGGGTTCTAGGGTTGTTTCCAAGCAATTCAGAGTTTTGGGCAAGAAAACCAATAAGTGGTGAAATGTGGGTTGAACTTGGCCAAATATCACAACAGAAAGCAAGCTTCCGTAGCACTCACTGACAAAATCCAGAGTGTGGCTGATGTTAGCATTGCTAGCCTCTGGTCCTCCTTACAGGCTAAAGTCTACAAGTCTGCGTGGAATAAGATCACACTTCAGGTTCCACCTGATACAGAGAACTGTTTTAAGCTAAACATTGTTATTTCTTAAGGAAGTTGTGTATTTCCAGGTCATGGTATTACAATAGTCTGAACTGCAGAAACAAAGATCATAGCTATATTCCCAACTAGCGGCAGGTAGCTATATTACGTATCATATAATGCATCTGTTCCTACAGCTTATCTCATAAATTGCAAACCTTTGCAGGTTTTATAGAGATTTCCTATTGTTTCTAATCTACCTTTAAATACAGAGGTACATGCACTTAAAGTACTGAAGAATAGATCAGAGAGTCAGTTGCTAATAAAAATACATGGTTGTACAAACTCCCAAGGTACACCTGGACTTATCTCTTGGCACACCAGAGTGCCCCACCACACCATTTGAGCATCACTGTTCTGCATTATATAATTCAGCAGTTAATCTGACAACAGTCCATAGAGGGTGTTTGGGGAGGGCAGAACCTTTAAGAACAAATACATAAAACTACAGGATGAACACTGTGTCAATGACATTCATCATGGGCCAATCGGGTGATGTAGTAAGCAGACCCTGCTTCTGAAGAAAAAAAGTAAAAACAGAAGCCAGACTGTAAATCAAACTTCACTTGTCGATACAGGAGTGAACAATTGTTCTGTATTGTTCTTTGTTTTTCATTCAAATGAGAAATGTTCTCCAGTTCTGATAAAACCACTACTAGAGCAGGTTGCATCCATGCAACAAATTTTAACTGTAGCCATTGTTACCATCCATCCATCAACAGTCCATAGAGGGTGTTTGGGGAGGGCAGAACCTTTAAGAACAAATACATAAAACTACAGGATGAACACTGTGTCAATGACATTCATCATGGGCCAATCGGGTGATGTAGTAAGCAGACCCTGCTCCTGAAGAAAAAAGTAAAAACAGAAGCCAGACTGTAAATCAAACTTCACTTGTCGATAGAGGAGTGAACAATTGTTCTGTACTGTTCCGTGTTTTTCATTCAAATGAGAAATGTTCTCCAGTTCTGATAAAACCACTACTAGAGCAGGTTGCATCCATGCAACAAATTTTAACTGTAGCCATTGTTACCATGCTTGGAGTTATTTATTTCTAACCTACTGCATGTAGTTCTCGCCTCTTTCTCCTCAAAGGATGATGACTAGTCAGTGCCTTTACACAGAGCTCTGTTCTTCCAGTTTGAGGCTCAGCTAGATGGATCTGCCGGACAAGACACAAGTCTTAGGATTGATGTGGTTTATCTTTTATGCTAGCAGCTTTTAAAAGTCTATGATGACAGCAATATCAACTTGATAGGCTTCTGCAAGTGGCAATCACTAAAAGGACAAATAACATCCAACAGAAGCTCTAATTTCTCTACAACCACACTCACTGCTGTTCTAAATTCCTGAACACATATCACAAATTATATCTACACACAAGGGTAACCTACCTTTTCTTTAATTACAATAATCTAAGTTGTTTTCAATGATACCAGACTCTAAACAGCAAGCTGCTCTGAAGAAATTGGGAGTTATTTCTCAACCGATGCCTTTATTGGAAAATCTGATAATGTGGTTACATCATCTTGGTCAAATCTAATTTTTAAGTTGCCAAAACTGGATATAATCATGTTTCCAAAAGTTCTTCTTTTTTCACTTGATGCTCCTCATAAAGTGCAAAAATATTTAGAAAAATTGTCCTAATGCTCAACAGGCTGCCGACATCCAAAGTTAAATTCACTTCACATATTTGTCTTCGTTATATAGAGAGCTGATCAAGATTTTAAGTGCGATTTGTGTGGATTTTATTCAGCTCTGTGTGTTTGTGTTTTGTGGTGGTGCGGCGTAGAGACATGAAGTCTTCACATATCCTGATTTCCTCCCTGCAGGACGGCGATCGATGGGAACGCCAGCACTTAGAGAGCAGACACAGACGGTGTATTGTGAAGGGACTGTCAGTCCTCTGACAACACTGTGGGTAAACACACATAGGACTATTCGCGGCATCATCGCACACCTCACACACATTAATGCACCCACACACACTTACATACACACCTTTGACATGCAGACACATCAGTGGCTGCAGGCCCTTGGCTCGGGAAGTGTAATATTTCAGTAATGTGATGGAGTTTGATCCATGGTGTCCAGTGTCCCGTAGAGCTGCTGTTTTATTAGCACAAAGAGCACTCAGGGGCTCTCTAGTTCACACACACACACACACACACACACACAAACACACACACATTCATGGTCATAAAGGCTTGTCTAAATAGTCCATAACCACAACAGACTTTATAGGGTCCACATGAAAAGAGTGACCAAATAAAGTAACCGGCGGCTCTTAATTGGAGGTCAATGCTTAAATTTGAGTAAAAAATCATTTAGTCCACTTCATGCTGCGATTACTTCTATCATTATACAGATATAATTGATCAAATATCAATAACTGGGTGGCCATGATTATGCCTCCCATGTATGGTGGATGTTGTCCTCGGCTTGGGCGACCTGTGACCAAATACAGTCTGCGGTCACTTTCCATTTACTTGGGTTTTCATTGCTACCTGCTTTCTTAATCTAACCACTTTCCCAAGAAAAAAGGTGTCTTTAACTATTTCTCAGACAGTTCAGCAGTTTTGATCTAAAATTGTGCTATTTAATAGCATGGTCAGTGGGCTGTTTTGGCAAACAAAGTTAAAGAATCAGCACTGATAAAGTTTAGACGGGGACTAAATTTACAGAATAATAAGGGGACTGTACATGCAACTTACAAAGTACAAGGAGTAGATCAATTTGGGTTTTCTACAGTGTTTCTCCTCAGTAAATATCAAAGGCTGTGAGGGTTTTTGTGATGTGTTGCCAACCAATTAAAGACACTTAAAAAAAAAACTTCTGATCAGGAGTGAAAAGATTCTTGTCAGGGAAATTCCCCACTGCTAACCTGATTTAGTTTGACGACACTTTTTGTGTACCTTTTTGAGCTTCTGAATTGCCTCGTGTTCATGTTGTTTCTAAAATTACTCTCAAAAGTTTTCCTCTAAGGCAGAGTGGAGAATTCTGCTGTTTTGTGTCCTGCCCACTCCAATCAAACCAAACACTGAAGATAAACTTCTTCCTTGGTTGAGTCGAGACACAAACACTACCTGTTTAATTAAGGACGAGGTTTGGTCATGCCAAATGGACAGCTCCTCATATTTCCATAATCTATTACTTAGTGCTGTCAGACGATTAAAAAAATGTATCTAATTAATTACCGGATTTGTAATTAATTAATCTAATTAATCGCATTTTAATCTCATATCTGCTTAAAGTACCCAAATAAAGAATTTGAATTCTAGGATATTATAAAATTGTAGTGCAGGACCAATCAAATGAATACACTAAGAAGTGAAGATTTGTAAGTCCACATTTTCATTGGTGATGAATAAAACCAAAGTCAGGGCAACTTGTCCAGAAAATTCTAAGCTCAATCAGGCAACTCAAATTACACTTTAAGTGTGTTTCATAAATCAAATTCAAAATAAGAAAAAGGTCGAGGACATCCAGCAAAACAATTAGGCCTGATGCATTATTAAAGAATGTAGTACAAATATAGATAAATAAATTCAAAAATAAAATAAGACCAAGTCTTAAATATGCCATTCCTGTTGTCACCTGGGCTTTGTTTGGTTTGACTAGAGACGCATGTGTGAAGTGACGTGACACTGCCATGTACGGGTCCTCCAGCTGGACAATATCAAAATGTTTGTGTGCTATGATTAATCTTGCGATTAACTTTTATAACGTATTAATTTGTGGTGTAATTAATTAATCTAATTAATGCACTAAAGTGACAGCCCTAATATTACAGTAGTATGGCAGCATAGTGGTGCAGCAGGTAGTGCACATGCTTCACTGCAAGAAGGTTGCTGGTTCGATCCCCTTGTCAGTGGATATTCTTTTGCATGTTCTTCCTGTGCATGTATGGGCACTTCAGTATCTTCCCACAAACCAAAAACAGGCTCGTTGGGTTAACTGGTGACTACAATTGCCCAATGTCAGCTGGGATAGGCTCCAACCCTTCCTATGAACCCTACAGGGATAAGTGGTACTGATGGATGGATGGATTTCAGTAGTTCATCTTGGTAACAGCCCAAAGAAAGAACATGAACATGTGACTTGATGATCTTCCAATCAGTCATTCACTTTGGGCCAATCAGATGATGTAGTTGGTTGCCAAGCAGTAAACAACACGATGTGAGCCAGTAAGTTCTCCAAACTCACACTGAAACCTGCTAGTAGAGGAGTGTAAATATCTTGTCTATCTAGAAACGTTCTCAGTATTCCTTGTTCCTCAGCTAATAAAGAAATATTGTCCGGTTTTGATCAAACTCATGCTCTAGCAGGTAGTAGCCATCCTCATCTGTGAAAGCCCAGCCATTGTTTAGCAGCTTACAGTTCCTGCTGTTATACTTGCAGCTCCTATGACAGAACTTGAGCTTTCACTTTGAGAAAAATAAATTAAAGTGTGATTATATTCAGTCAAAACTGATTTTAAAAGTTTCTCCTCCCATCTTGGCACCATAGAGTTATGAGAGCCATGTTAGGAGATGGGGTTGCCCATGACATAAAAAAAGATCTAAGCTTTACTAATTCAACTTGTTTGATTTTAAAATATTATGACCTGCCTTAATCAACTATTAATCACTACTTAACTACTTACTCACTACTTAATCACTATTTGCAGTACAAATTACATGTTACTGCCTGGAAATGGTTTATGTGGCTTGTTTAACCCTTTAAGGTCCAAGACCATAGATTCTAGCCATAAAATTCTATTTTTTTGAAGTTGAAATGTTTATTTCACTTTCTGCTAAAATCCATAAAAATCAAAATATCCATAAAAATCAACCTATAGATTTTTCATATCTCATTTGATACATTAGGTGTTTTTGGCAACTGATAATCCATTTGAGGACATTTTTATTATTTAACTGATTGTATTCAGATGTTTTTTTTTGTAATTTGTTGATCATATTGAGTAGATAGAGGTATTATAAAAGTATGTTTCAAATATGATACAATTGGCTTCATAGGGTTAAGAATTAACTAACCGGAGGCGCACACTCCCCTCGTTTTTTCCAAATATTCTGGAGCTAATTGCTTGTGATCTCAAACTGCATTGATTATTATCAGGTTGGCCATATGGACTAAAAGCACTGATACTGGATCTACTTCTACAGCTGGAGGGGGGCTAGTTAAGTCTCCATCATTCCCCTGGCTCCATCCAGAAAAAGTCAATGTGAAATCTGAACAACTTCTGTTGAGTATATGTATTTTCCCTTTTTTCCAATATTGATATGAGCGTACACTCTTTTATAGCAAACACTATCAGGGGAGGATCTCTGGCATCGGTATTGACGCTGAAAAAGGACGCTCTATAATGTACAGACTGTGACTGCAGTGTGGATCATATTAACACGTCTTATTGATGTGGCTATTAACAGATATCATATTCATACGCAGCATGATGTGTGGAAATGGTCCATATAAACTGGTGCTGCAGTTCTGGGTTTCATCTTGTGATCACATAATAGACTAATGACATTATGAAATCATCGTATTATGGGAATCATCCTCATAAGACTTGCATTTGCTTTTCACTGACACCCATACAGAACGGCATGTCCAAATTGGCAGTCTGCGTTTTCCCAAGAAGCAAAACAAATCAGAGGGATTCACCTCGACGAGCGTTCCTTCTTCTACACTTTCATCATCAGAGCAGGAGATGAATATCTGCACCTTTAAGATTCAATAAAGATATATGAATCGTTTCAAGTGTTAAAGCTTTCATCTCATATGACATGAAATGAAAGCATCAAGGAGTCATCATGAGACTCACATTTGCTTTAAAGACACTCAAACTATGAACAGGCATGGTGTGACATATAAGAGCGAGGCTGTGTTCTTGTCACGAAGAAAACAACATCCAGATTACCCTCAAAGTCTCCGCTGTGAGCCTGGCTGATTAAATTAGTTTAGGTGGGTTATCATCTCCCTGTGCTAATCTGCCAGATCCTTGATTTGGGGTTTCTCAGCTTCATCTTTGGTGCTGCTGTGTTGTTTGTGCTCGTCTCCATCTGTGCTGTTAAAAGCTCATTAAAGTGATGTTTTTCACTGCAAGTCAAACCCAGAATCTGTCTGGTAAGTAGACCTTTTCTGCTGAGACACACTCCTGTTTGAGCTGTTTGGAGGTTGATGTACACATCATATGTGTTTACTGCTCCATGGAATGAACTCCTGATTTGATTTTCATGGTTAAATAATACCAACTAGAAAAGCACTTGGAGAGCGCAGACCTCCGCCAGCACAACAGTCCTCTCCCATATTGTGATTTTTACCATAAATATTAGTCCGACTTTTATTTCATGTAAATATTTAGATTCCTTGACCATGAAAACATACCATCAGCAATTGGTTTTATAATGATATCCATTTTAGTTCAGTAGTTATTCACAAAAATTGCATTTTTAGTCATGGCGGATCCAGACGCTGATCCGGATCAACACCAAAATCGAATCACTCCTTCCTTTTCCCATGCTGGACATTTCCTGAAAATTTAATCAAAATCCATCCATAACTTTTTGAGTTATTTTGTTCACAGACAGACAAACAGACTCGCCCGAAAAACATAAAAAAACTAAAGAATGTAAATATAGCAAAAGTGAGCATGTGACACCTTTGAAGGAGGGAAAGGTGAAGTCAGTATTACAAAGGCAGTGCAAATAAATAAATAAAATAAACTGCTAATGTCCAGAAGCTATTTTTGATGCTCTTTATTTTTCACAACAGTAACCACGCGGCAATGCTTATATATATTTAATAGGTATGCACAATATTATCAGACCAATACCACTGCCTTAAAAGCTGATTAATGCTATCAACATATAGAAAAAGTTTTGCCAGCTCACATTTTGACCATAAAAAACTACCATAAATATTTAATATATTGCCTATATTATTGGGAAATGTTGAAAATGTACTATGATTGTCTGCCTGATCAATCAACATCCACTTTTATAAATCAAAAATGTTATTAATCAAACAATAAGATTTTGTTTTTTCCTGTTTCACATCTGTTTCTAACACAAACGGACTGTAAAAACAGGATGAGGTCAATGTTTACATTCCTGGTGTCGTAAAGACGTGACCCAAGCCAAAGCGTGCGTTTATTGTGATGCTAATGGATGCAGCTCAGACCTTCCTCAGAACTCTGCTTTGCTTTATAACTTCTTTTTTCAACAACTTACAGGATGAATGTATCTCTTTCTAGTTACTTAGTGGTAGTTTTTGATGTGTGACAACAAGCAATTTTTGGAAAACTTAGTATCGTAGTTTTGTAGCCGGCTATATATCGCTACTTACAGCCCGGTGCTCTAAGTTGTGTCCGAATAATATAAATTTGCTCATGTTTAAATTGTCTTGTTCCCGAAGTTGAGTATCCAGGCTAGCTAAGGAATAGCATTTATAGATAACCTATTTTGATGCTATGAAACTCATCTTAAAGTGTGTATTTCGATCAGGCATATATCTAAGAGTGAGACTATTTTGTAATTACTTAGAAACTCCTTATAGCATCTTTAATGACATTACTATGAAAACCATATTAAACATCTTTAAAGCAAATTTAAAAATCAAACAACAGCAAATGCCTCTGAAAGGTAAAAAAAATACACTGCTTGGATACATTTTGTTATCCAGAGCTGTATGTATTTGGTCAGTGAGTTCTAAAAGAGCTAAATAAGTGGAATGATTTCACGAATCCACGCTTATGCTAGTAGTCCATTGTTTTTGTGTAAGTGTTAAAGAAGTCTTTTGTACATCAACTTTTCTAAAATATTAGACAAAAGGGATAGAGAAATCAGACAACAAGTAGTAAACAATTCTCTATCACCTGAATTGAACAAAGGAATAACTTTTTCTGCTTTTAATTTGGTGCTTAAACTGCTGGTTTAATAAATACAGAATCTAAATGGGAGCCAGTGAAAGTGGATGGGAGTGATGTGCTGCCAGGGCCTGGCAGCGGAGTTTTGGAGCCTGTAAAGGGATTTGTTGTATTCCCAAGACAGGACTCTCTTGAAATACGTCCAGGAGGAAGGTGATAAGTATATGAGTGAAGGTTTTGGCCTAAACAAGCACAAGCGCAGTAATTGGTTAACCTTAATAAATTTGTTTTCATGATTTCCTAACGCCAAAATCCTCATTCATGCTTAATTACCGTCCCAGCACTAAATTTTAGAAAATATAGTGAATGGAAGTAGCCTAAGTAACTTATCTTTGGGCATTACCTGCAGGAGAAAAGTCAATTCAGTTCTATCATCAAGGATTATCTTTTTAATTATGCAAATTTAGAGTATTATAAATGCCAGCAATTACTACTATTAGCCGCTCCATTTATACTGTTTCTCTTTGGCTGAGTAAGTGTTTGGGGATAACCTCAGCACCATCCAGTAATAATCTCCTGGACGTTCTAAAAACCCCAGTGATAACATGAGCCATAAACTGGCAGCGATACACCCTGACAGCAGACACGACGCCCTCCGTAACCCTCACCAATCAACCCCCCCCTCGCCCCACGCTCCTGATGGATTAGCTTATGTCCACCAGGTCACTGAGGGATGGGCTCGATGGCGTGGAGGGCTAGGAGTGTCTGCCCGGTCTCACCTCTGCTGGCCTTTGGGGTGGACGGTGATAGGATTGGGTGTGTGTAAGCAGGGGGGGCAGATAATGAATGAGGGTGTATTATTTGTGCTTGCTGACAGTGCCAGGGGAACATGTGTTATGGATCTATCAGGCTGGGTGCCCGGCCTGTCAGCGAGTGCATGGACGTCTTTTTCCAAGTGCTGCAGACTGTGAGGATGACTGGCATGCATGGCAGCTACCTTAACCCCCCGCCCCCCCAACGCACACATCGACAAGCTTCCCCAGCGCTCGACACTTTAGACTGATTGGGCTAGCAACTGCAACAGCTGGCTGGGGATTAAGGCATGGCCAGATTCAGTGTGTATGTATTTCTGTGTGTGTTAGTGTGTGTGTAGCTGTGAAGGGACTGGCTGGTCCCTCTGGCACCTGTCGCCTAAACCCAATCCCTGCCCTCCAAAGCTGGGTGGATGAGCAGAGCCTGGCCCTCCTCTGGGACCCTGTTCTCCTGCCCCAGAGGCGCGCTGGGCTGAGCTGAGCTGATGAGTTCAGTGGAATAGTAGGGGGATGCTGAGGGCAACTGGGGGACAACCAGGGTTGGGAATGAGGCCGTGGGGTGGGATGGGGGGGGAGTTATTTCTAAACAGATGTGGGGATATACCTCCTCTGTAAAAACACGACAACATGGAAACAAGCTAACAACAGACTAATGAAAAGACAACAAACAAGGGGCCTTGCTCTCCAAGGGAGCAGGATTTAGTCAGAACAGGTGAGCATCAGGTATGAGGCATCAAGAATCACATCAAGAATCATCGTGAGTATTCAACTGTTCTGCAGACTGGATAAATTCTACAGTGTGGCAATTCAAGACTGTGATAACTTATCTCCATGTACAAAATTCTAAAAAGGAAAAGCTGGTTGACACAGCCAAGAAGTTGGCAGTGGTTTCACTTGGGCAAAATTTGATAAAGAATCTAATTGAACAAATGTGAAAAAATGGTTGAAAATTGAATGATTTTGAATCATTTCAAACGGGAAACAGGCCAGTAATAACACATTTTGTCTAACAGCAACTAAAGAGGGTGGGGCTTAGAAGAAGTTTACTTCCTGGAAAGGGCATATATTGAAAAGGGTCAATTTAGACAGTGTCAAATGGAATATTTGTCTGAATTATTTATATTAAACAAAATGTTGCTGACCTATCTGTGGAGCTTTGACAGCTCTCTTCACTGGATAAAAAGAGAATTGCAAATTTGTGCAAGCAGACTTGCCCCAAAAAATTGGAAAGTGAGTGAAACAGACAATGAGCTCTGTGTTCTTTAATTGTTGCTTACTTCGTTTTTGACTATGTTAGGAAAACAGCTTTCAAGTTATTATAGTTTCCAAACAATTAATCTGTATTTTTCTAAATATTAACTTGAATGCATTTGATCAATTTATTGACTCTCTCATTGATAAAAGTAGTGCTGGCTAATTGATGTCCATTGTTTAAATGGCACATATTTGTTAGCAACATTTGGAGAAGTTGGGGGACTTGGCTTCCAGTCACTTATTAAGTAAGTTTAATTTTCATAACCAAAAATGTCTTAAGATTGGAGGCAAACTGAGCTGCATGGTGACACAGTGAGCAGTAACTGTTGCCTCTCAGTGAGCAGGCTCCAGGCTCTCGGTACATGCCTCTCTGTGTGGGTTATGTATGTTTCCTTGTTCATGCTGAGTTTGAGTATCAGAAGTGGGTTTGAAAAATTTGTAAAATTGAGAAAAAACAGCCAAGAGACTCGTCCTGATTTCTCCCTTCTTTCCAAATACAGCCAACATTTTTGCGCAAAAAAACCAAAACAAGTCAAAATGGTAAGGTATTTTACCTTGAAATATTATAAATTGTAATACATTTACCGAACATAATTGTGCTAATAGCAGATGTTCTAATTCAATTCCAGTTTTACCCTCTTGATCAAACATTGCAAACTTATCTAAACAATTTTTGTAGATGTTTTATATCCTGAAAAGAATACTTAAATCATGTTCCCTAAAATGTTTTGACACATTTTAAATATTTTCATTAAATATTTTGGCAACCTTTGAATGCACTTACTCTTTTAATTAAATACACTGCAAACATTTTTCTTTGTGCTGTCAAAATTGTAAATATGTTGACAATATTTGGAGAACTGGCTGCTCTGGCAAGCAACTCCTCTTACCTGTGAGGCACAAAGGATTGGTAAAATGTTATTAAAGCTTAGGTCCCAAAATCTGCAAAACAGTCTCCTGACATTATTTAAATGTGCACAAATTAGTTGGAGAGATGGGTAAAAAAAAATGTATATTTCAACATATTGAGTTAACTCACTACATTTTCTTTAAATTGAAAAAAAAATCTGTTGGGAACAACTGGACATGTGAGCAACTCTCTTCCTTTAACCAGCTCCATCCTCTCACACAAATGTCCCCTGTGCCCTCGAAGGTTTCACTGTTTATTAAAGCATCACTTAATAAAAAAGGAACACAATGTTGTGAAAAAGTATAACTTAATAAATTATCTAAATTCATTTGAACTATTATGCTTTTGTGCTTCAAAAACCCTCATAAAGCTTCTAAGTATTTCGTTCAAATGCTGTCATTGCTATTGCTCTGTTGTTAAAACAGCCTTGAGCATGTCTTGGTCCAGCGTCTCCATATTTCTCAAATGGGCACAGTACAAATGGACAGGAACTTCACCTCGTCTCTGTAAGAAAACAGAGCAGGGCTGAACAGCTTGTGTGGCTCAGTGTGATATTAATGGGACTTATAACACATCAGGGTGAAAAGGGTCTGACAATTTTACGCCCTGGTCTACAAACCAGCGTGAACACACACTCTGAAATATTGGCAGGGGAACACAGACACACAAATGATCATGGTGAAAGAGGGCTTTATTCAGCCATCAGCACCCCGACTTTTATCAGTTTGATGTCTCTGTGTCCTGCAGACATACACACACCACACACACTCTCCACACATGTCCATGTTCTGAATGCTTGCATACAACTTTCAGTTGACTCAGACCCTCTGTTTGTTTTAACTTGACTTTTACCCGCAACATTAATGTATTTTCTGTGACAATAAGTTGTTTATGCTGTTTCAAACAAAGTACTTTTGCTACAACTTCCATTAAAGGAAACATTTTTGTGGGATCCATCTCTCTCTAAGCCTCTACTCTGGTGTCAGCAGCTGCCAGAGGCATTCAGTTTCTTAAAACTCAAACACACAAACAATGTACCAAACAATTTTGTCCTGGCAACATAATACATCTGTACATTGGACAGCTGTATATGTCCAACAACTACATTTTGTTGGGCACTATGAAATGGGCACACAAAAGCAAGCAATTTTGTGGACGTGGTATCACACGGATGCTCCCAGAAATTTTGTTCAGACTTTGTAGCAATGACCACCATGACATGATGATATTCTGGCAAAATTTGAATGTCAAGGTCATGGAGACCTGTGGTTATATTTTGCCCAAGCAGCACAATATTTCATCAACACTTCCGGGGTTTTCATCATTCTTTGCAGCCATGTCCACTTTTACTCTAGGGTGGCCTTACGAGAATAACATGGTCATGGGTCAAAGATTGAGTGATATCATCGGGAGTTAATGTAACAAAAATTCTTCACAAACATCCAACATGACACCAGATCTTACAGGTAACAGGTCAATATCATAGTGTCCTGGTCCTGCTTTGGGATTCCTGTATATCACTGCACATTTATCTTATTTCCCCACAAGAAAATCTGAGAAGATTAAGAGGTTATAGATCAAGGTTAAGAGTGCATCATGACTGCCTGACTGTTCACACAACACCTCTAAACTACTTTCCGTGATCTCCTCTGAATTTGGCACAGATGTCCACTTTGACACAAGGTTGAACTGCTTAGATGTGGGTGACGAGGGCAGATGTCCATGGATCTTGATTGTTTCTTGCTTGTGAACTTGATATGTTGAGAATTCTTTGATGGATTTCTGTCAGATGTGGCACAGTTGTGTGTCTCTGACTTGATGATGAGCTGATTTAATATAGGAGGTAAGAGATCAGGTAACCTACCTCTGTGTATTCACTGTCTAGCAAAACCCTGAGGAGGCAAAATATTTTTTACTACTTTGTTACCAAAGCTGAGCATCTGAGCTGGAGGGCAAGTTTTCAGTTTAAGAAATGGTGATTGTGGGGTGCTGGTTTGGCGGAGTGGTTAGCACCCCATGTACATGCTTCTGCCGGTCCGGGTTCGAATCCAACCTGTGACCATTTTGCAGAGTGTCTTCCCCTACTCTCATTAAAAAAGAAATGGTGATTGTGTTAAATCAAAGATGGAAAAGTCTTAACTAAATACAAGGATTCTACATCAAATCGATAATTTAAATCAGAAGTTTGAACACAATAGGCACACAAGCCACTGTACTTTTCTAGAAACATTTTTTAACCTCATATAGCTTTGTTTTCATTAAAAACCCTGAATCAGAGGTGGGCAAGTGGCATCAAGGGGGCCAAATCCAATTAGTCTAAAATACAACAACAGTTAATGCTCTGTTACTTGTATCAAAACAGAACCTGAAACTTGCTTGAATTCTGTTTAGCTCAATATATTAAGTGTCATTAGCTGGGTTTCCATTACAGTTTTTCGCATAATAAAAGCGATATTCCTAAAATTTCGCCAAAGTATATTTGCGCTTTGAACGTGTTTCCATTGAAGGTTGTTCTGGGCAGGAGCGTCGTAACTCTCGTGAAATATCATCCCGCGAGATTTCACTGCAGGAAGATGGATGCCAAGGCTTGTCGAACCCTTTCTCCCTCATTTCCGTTTCTATCTCCTTATAACACTCTGCATTCCTCTGGTGTTTGCTGTCTAGTATGGCAGTTGTGTTTTTCTCGAGAATAATGGGAAGAAAAGTCTCCGCCTCCGCCTCTGTCCAAACGTACCGCGCCATGATTACTCAGAGAGAAGTGATCATGTGACCAGGTATGTCATGTCCTGTGACGTATAATTGTGGAAAAAATGTTTCCATTGCGCTTTTGCGATACATTTGGAAATCAAAACGTCTGAAAAACTACCTCATGAAAGCGTAAAAACTTTTTAGCAATATTTTAGTGCTTTTTCGAAATTCTGGTGTTTCCATTACCAGTTTTTTTATTAAACTGTGTACATAATGCGCATATTCAAGGGTAATGACGCACTTATTGATTTCCCTAGTCTAAATTTTGTTTCAGCCCTTTTGTGGGATTTAACTGAAGTTTCTGAATCTTGGGTTCCTGCATTAGGGGTTGTAAAAGAAGGTAGGTTAAATGCGCTTCTAAAACACGAACAACATTATTGGATGATTTTAATTGGCATATCATTATCATAGTTCTGAAAATATAGATAAGAGAGCCTTTTTTTAAAGACTACCATTTCAATTTGGTCAAATTAAGTCTAATATGAATTCATTTATATAATAAAATCCATAAAATAGAGTTTGTATGAGTGCACGGCATAGAACATAGAAGCTTCAATGCTCTTCTCTGCCAATGTTATTTCAGGGGCCACAGAAGTAAACATTTTGGAGCTAATGCTCTTGATGGCCAGCAATGGCAAAAACTGTCATAGGTGACAACACTGGGTAGTTCTATGATAATGTAACAAGCCTGTGAATGGAACCAGTCATATGTAAATGTAACTCTTTAAATGTCTAACATCTGCCTATATCCATGAAGTGTTTTTCTAATCTCTGTGTACCTGGAAAGGACTGTTGCTCTGAACTCGACCTCTCGCTGCTTCAGTCTTTATGAGGTGGTTTTAATTCTCCCTTTAACTCCACATCTTTACTGTTTGATGTACAAAAACCACAGGTCCATAGATCACAGAGCTGGTCTGAACCGTCTGTGTTGAAGAGATGTTCTTACATTCAGCCCACACTGAAACATAGAAAACCACTCATTATGTGATCATGGCTTTAAGATTTAAGAAGATTTTTATTATCATAGCTGCTCCAACATACTGTCAGCGACAGCATGCAAGCGTGTATATTAAGCTGCTCTGACATGTTTATTACAGGCTGTGAGCTGCTGGATGATGCATGTTGTCATGACTGAGACTTCCAGGATGGATTTGACAAAAACAACAGCTGTAAAGTTTCACTTCTGTCACTTTTAATTACAGAAAAATAACTGTTTCTATTTAACAAAACCACCTCTAAATGAGTTTATGACCTCAAGACGATGTGTCTGATGAGTGCTTCAAAGGATGATTCAGTCTGCATAGAAAGCCATAATAAATGCTGCATGACATCAACATTACGACACAAGCAGAATGAAATATAATGTGCTAATTGTCTGCTTATTTTGTACAAAAGTCAGAGATTAAAGTAACAAAAAGAGAACTAATTGGACATTTCAGTCTGAGGTTTCCTATGTTAATGTACACTGATAACACAGAATCTTGGGTATCTTTTACATCAAGTTTAGTTGGTTCAATTCAAGGTTGAAGTTATAGCAATGTGATATTTCAATTTCATTACATCTTAAAAACCTTTGTAATATTTGGGAAATTTCGAGACATAATGCACTATGCATAATGCCTTTTTTGTTTTCTTTCCCTGACTAGTCCTTGTTTGGTTCAGGTGTCTTTTACACCCACCACAAACTGAACTTTGTGACTCTTAGAAGCAATTTGAGACCCCTATTTTATGTGGACTGGAGTATGGATCTTTAGTCCACACCAGAATTTACTTGAGCTTCAACACCTCAATTAAAACGAACTGTCCAAAAATGAATACCAAAGTTCATTTGATGTACAAGTGCCCTATATAAATCTTAATCAAATGAAGAATATAAGACATATGTCAATATGTGTCAAGATAAAGTGCTAAACCAGCCTATTTAATCTCAGCTGAACGGAAGTGTTCTCGACTAAACAGTCATTTGACAGTTCATGTAACAGCTTTGTGCTAATTTTACACATATGTTTGATAGAAAGCAACAGATCACAGCCTTGGTACAAACCTCTGGTTTCAGGTAATAATTTGGTTAAAGATTCAATCCAACCACTGCAATCTTAAGGCTGTTAAAGAAAAAATAATCAATTTAGAGGAGTTTTTGGCTAATTAGAAAAAAAACAAACAACAGCAGCTCAAAGTATTAAATCAACGACAGACACTACAGTTAAAGACACAAAGGAAGTCAAATGTGTTGCTCAAATGGTGAATATTTTTTATCTAAAACAGGAAATTCAGGCCTAATTGCATTCATATAATATCTCTGATTGTGCCACATTCACATATCAACAGCTTGGTCAGTTTTTCTGTGTTTAATTTAGGTCAATGTATCTAAACTAGAGAGAAATCTGTTAATGTAGTATGACATTTTTTTCCCTGTTTTTACCTCAGCTTGACACAGCTCATTGTTTCCCCATAAGATGGCAACAGTTGGCCAAACGTCAGAGTATGAATGTGGCTGAAAGAATTTGGTTTAATGGTCTGTTACAGTGTGTACTGTTTGTCATAAGAAGTTCTACAAAAAATGAGAAAGAGTTTTAGTTGTGTCTTTTATGATTATTTATGATTCTTAAAGTGTAAAAACTGAGATTACATTCTCAGTGTGGTGTAGTCCAACTATTTGTGTTTGATAACCCTGAGGTTTGCTCATGTTTGGCCTTCTTCATTAAACAGTGCTGCTGTTTTGCTTGGCTGCTTTAATCCGCAGTGTGTGAGAAGGTGTGTGAGTGTGATTGTAGGCATTAGTGTGTGTGTATGTGTGTGTGTGTGTGTATGTGAGGGCAGGTCTGTGCTGTTCAGAGTGACAGAAAGCAGATCCGGACTCTGCTTCTTCTCACCCAGCGCTCACAACATCTTCCAAACCAGAAAAACACACATACACACAAGCAGGTAAGCGGGAGGACACAACAGTACAAGGGGAGTCCAAACACAGACAGAAACACACACTAATGTCTCTGACCTGGTCAGCCCCTTTGACCAGATTTTGTTTCCCCTCAGGGGAGGACATCCTGATTTGAAAACAGAAAAATGTCTGGACGTGGAAATTCATTGAGAGAAAATAGGGGAACAAGAACATGGAAAAATATTCCCAAACACTCATATGAAGGGAATTTAGAAGATGTCCAGGAGTGGAAGTGAAGCTCTTCAGAGGAATAATGGCTGGTAACAAAACCATCAGAGTGAGGCTGCTGTTAATGTAAATGTATAGTAAAAAAATAGTTTTTTACTATTAGAAAACATCGATATGGACTGCTGGTCTGGCTATGTGGTAAGCAACAAGGCACGTCCTTTTACACATATGGACAAAACTGTTGGTGCCATTCTGTTAAAGACAGAAAAGTTACATAATCACTGAATCAGCTTGACAAAGTAATTATTAATAAAAATTAACTAAAAAATAACTGATGAAAAATCAGACATTGTTTTTTAATTGTGGATCAAAAGAATTATTTCAAAAACAAAATAATGAAACTGGCCTGGACAAAAACGATGGTTCCCTTGGCTTAATATTTTGTTGCACAATTACTGCAATCAGGTGATTTCTGTGATTCTCAATGAGACTTCTGCACCTGTTGGCAGGTATACCGGCCCACCCCTCGAGAGCACACTGCTCCAGCTGTCTCAGGTTTGACGGGTATTCTCTCCAGACTGCATGTTTCAGCTCCACAAATGTTCAATAGGATTTAGATTAGGGAACAATTGTTGTACACATACGATAAAAAAGGATGATCTATGACACCCCACGACTGAAGTATTATTTCAGATATAATTTTCCATGTGTTTGAGTCTCCTTTAAATACACAATATAAACTAAGATGAAAAATGACCGATAAAATTTTGCATTGTTTCAATAAATACGTGTTTATGTGTTTAAATAGGTTACAATTACTATACTAACATTACTGTAGTAGTGAAAACTTAAAACTGCTGGCATATATTTTTCAGTAAATAATTAAAAAGTTTGTAGTTTTCGTAACAATGTGGTAGCTTATTTATTATGTAAAGCTGTTCTAATTTACTAAGTGAATTTGGTAAAATATAAAACAACTGGTTTGAGGCCAGGCATGCTCAGCACAGCAGGGTTCATATAAAGACCAGAGCCTCTGAAATGGAAGATTGGTGCAGTGGTAAGAAATCAGCCAAATCACATATAAGGAACTTTGTGAGCGTTGCCAGATTCTTAGTCTTTGGCATTTTGTGGTTTAAGTGCTGTCTTTTTTCACTTGAGTTCAGGATTTTTCCTAATGCTTGTATGTTTTAAGTGTTACCATTTACTGGTGTGCTGATGCCTGCTGCTGAAAAGCGGGATAACAATAAAGCAGAAGTTGAAGTTGAAGACTTGGTCAGGGTTTGGATTCTGCTCAAACTTGTATTTCTCAGTAGATTTCCTCACAACTCAAAATTATAAGTTGGATCCAAAATTCAACAAGCAAGCACACAGTTAACTTGAAGTTTTGAGCTTTCTGACCTTATATTCTGTTTATTTTTTTTAAACAATATACATTCATCTTACATTATGCTACAGTAATGTATTTAAAAGGAGAACCACCCAAAGAATATGCAACACCAGTGCATTTGCTTTTATATAAAACAACATCCCTCTGAGCACCAACTTACACACGATGGGTTGTTATTGGCGGTCTCCCACAGGGGTCAGTGTTGGGCCCTTTGTTATTTATTATGTATATTGATGATTTATGTTTAGTTTCAAAAGTAGTACATTTTATTCTATTTGCTAATGACACTAACATACTCTGTAGTGTTCCAAATTTAGATACATTGATAGAAACAGTTCCCTAGTTCTCCCTTATGAGACCTATGGCATAGAGGTGTGGGGGAATACGTATAAAACTAATCTTGATCCGATTTGTGTGATCCAAAAAAGAGCAATTAGAATTGTAAATAAAGTGACCTACAGGGAACACACAAACAAACTTTTTATCAAACTGAAAGCTTTAAAATTTAGGGACTTGGTTGTCTTTAAAACAGCCCAGTTTATGTATAACATGAAGAACAATAAGTACCCGTTCATATCCAGGGATTGTTTCAAAAGAGAGATATGGTTTTTAATTCCCGAGGAGGTGAAATATTTAACAAACAGATTGTAAGAACAAACATAAAACAGCACTGTGTTTCTGTTGCTGGGGTTAATATTTGGAACAAGCTGGACCCAGAGCAAAAAGACTGTTTATCATTATTTCAATTCAAAAAGAAAACCAAGCAAAACATTTTAAATTCCTACGTTGAGAATGACCAATGACTGTTTAAAAAAAAAAAAAAAAGGTTGAAAAGTCTTTGTATCCAGTATATTTTGTTTTGTGTCTTGTATTGAAGCATTGTGATGCATATCGGTTTAAAAAAGAATTGGCAGTTTCTGTTAAAGCTGTGATGTATGGACTGGTAGGCATCTATATGTTTTAAAAACTGTGTAACTTGTGTTGGGGGCGGGTAAAATAAGCTTCAGCTTCAGCCTGCTTTTTTTCAGACTACCATGTTGTTTTGTTGCTGTTTCTCGCTCAGTTAACAAGATTGTCTGAATAAACTTAAACTTGAAACTTGAAACTTGAACTTGAAACTTATTGGACTTTTGTTTTTCTATTTTTACAGCTCATTACACTAAAATACCATTAAAGAAAAACTGAATCTTTTGACAATGCACACAACTTAAATGGTACTGAAGCCATCAGAGAGGAAGACTGCTTGACTTAATCCAACAATTTTGCAAATTTCATCACTTATTGTCAATGTTGTTGACGTTTTTAAGCAATAAATTCATCATTTTATGTTGTATCTCTGCTGGAGTACCTCAGGTTGTGGTGGCTGAAGTCAATGCCTTAGCTGCAAAGTAATGATGATGAATGCTGGCTTCTTTTACAGCAGCTGTTAAAGTTATTCAGATACACTCCAAATATACCTGCCAGCTTATATAGACATGCTTCTTGAGTAATGCTTATTGATGTAAGACTATTTTTCACTAACATTGGTCTTTAGATTATTATTTCAGGAGCAAGGACATATGAGGCAATATTGTATCAAACTGTACACTGGGAATATTAATAATTACTATAACAACTACATTAAATTAAGACTGATTGATGATTTTTATCTAATGTTTTCTTCTGAAGAATAACGAAATATATGTTTACTTCAAAATCAATCAATCAATCAATCAGTCTTCATTTGTGTTACCAAGGTACTTTACAATAGAGCAGACTGAAGCCATAATGACAGGAAACTGATTTAAATAATAAAATAAGACCCTATAGGTAACTTTGACCCTTTTCTTCAAAATGTAATATGCCTGCTGTCTAATTATAAACAATTTCAAGATCTGCTTCATGCTTAGTTCTGTCTTGTTAAAGTTTGCTTACTTATATGAATTTGTCCCAAAAATGTAAACCCTGTATTTAAATGTTGAAAACATTATTACATTTAGGTGAAAAATAGCTATGACTTTTAGTGATGGTAAAGAAAATGTTGAAAGCCATGAACATAAAGGAAGAGTCACTTGAAATTGAAAAAAATATTTATATCTGAAGCCTTTTTAATCGCCTGTGGACTTACTATTATTAACTTAAGTAAATAAAAGTATTTTAACATGATTAAAGTTATTTTTGACTATTCTTAATTTTTTTTACATGTTATTTAAGTACATGGTGTCATTAAATTTGTATTCAAACAACTGTTCGAGGGTTTTATTAAAAATTGATAGACTTTAGAGGTGTAAATGTTGGAGTCTAGCAAGTTAAATAAATCAGAAAAATTCATACATCTGTAAGATTTTAGATTCTTGAGTTTTGAATTAGCATTTATTCAAATCAGTCAATTTTAAAAGATGTCAGCAGTTTGGCATGTATCCTCAAATGATCTCATATTTAATCAAAGATCAATAAAGATTGAATTATAAGGGCGCTCATGGATGATAAAATATCTTCCTAATAAAGAAAAATTGATCTCTGTAGTGGATAAAGACATGGAAAAAACATTTTGTAACACATAATTTCAAACTTTGGCCAATCCATTCATGCTAGCTAACAAAAGCATGTTGTTGGGAGCTTGCATAATTGGAGTGAAACTAATGAAAATATATAGTGGGGTATTTTTTTCCACTCGCTAACTTGTGGCGAATCCTGTCCAACGTCAGCACCCTTCATGGTTTTTACTGAGCTGCACCGACAGCAGCACCAGAGAGAATGTGATGGATCCGCCTTATCAGAACTTCAAAGAGCAGCTTTTTCCATCATTTCAGGAAGAGTGTGAGAGAGGAGCAGACCAAGTGCTCTGCCAAAGTGTTGCTGTGATGCCTCTGCTTGATATGGACACACACGCACGTACACACACCGGTCTGAGTCATCCTGACGGCCCTGAGAGTTCACCACTTGAAGGAGATGATTTACTCGTCCAAATCCTCCCTCCTGTTTGATCCCACAGGGAGCTGGAGCAGGAGCGGGGGCGATGCTAGGTTACCAAAGTGTGTTTTTGCCATCCCCCCCTCCCCTGTCTTCCTTTTTTGCTCTTCTGCTTAGGTCGGCCATTTTGTTATTTACGGCCATCATAAGGCCTGCCGTCGGGTACGAACAGTGTGGGATTATATGAAACGCTGTCCGACGGCATATTTCATAAGGAGAGATCAAACAGGCTGTTAAGTGACTGCTTTTTTCTAAGAGCACTAACTTTTAATGCCGCTCTGTTTCACGGCCTTGGATGGGACGGCTCAGCAAGGCCTTGAACTGAAGTACTTGCTGCATTTGTACAGAGTTTAAAAGGAAGAAAATGGATTCCTACTTAAACAAACTTGAGCCAAAATTCTTCCTGAAATGCACCAAGCCAACTCAAAGATTTTTCAGCTATTTTAGTGCTTCATAAAATTTGTATGTTTATTTGCTACACTTTTGTGTCACCCTGCCTTCAGATTCATATAAATTGTTTAACTGGCGCCCAGAATCATACAAGACGTTAGCAGTTTGCTGAAATAATAAAACTTTGACAAATAACAGTTCACGTTTTTTAATACCATGACCCATCTCAAACACGAATCTGGTTTTGATAACTACCAAGATGAATAATGTCTGCAAATTGTGAAAAAATAAGAACTGCAAAACAGAGTGATGGGTCACCTTTAAGGTCATAAGGGTCTAATTTAAGGTACAATATGTAAAAATGTCACTGTAAACTGTCCAAATTTATCTGAAATGACAAAACTTGAGACTTTTTTGGTCAGATTGTACATCTGTGAGACAATACAGAGTTTATACTCTTTTAAATTTGATCGATAACCTATTTAAAAATACCATCATATCATCAGCATACAAGTGCAGCCTCTAGTCTTAGTTTTTTTTTTATCAATATTTATTAGAAATCTATCTTGCAAGAAAAGCTGAAAATGGAAATATATTTAGGTAAGCTATCTTTTGGAAGTATAAACATTAAATTTGAAATAATAATGTAACTACAGGTTGCAAAATATGATGTCTTTTTTACTGATGTGTGTACAGTCAAACCAAATAAAAATGATCACATAAAGCCTGTGAAAAATGTCCATCAGCGATGGTTGAACAAAGGGATGATGATGATGTCACACTCATTTTATGCATGCTGATAAAGAGGCAAAGGGCAATTCTAGATCACTTTTCTTCTGGTAACACTTAAAAATACCTGGCTGACAATTTTTTGGGACTTTATAACTTGACATATGTATCCCCCATAAGGACTGAAGAATGTTTGTGAACCAGGGGCTTGAATAACATAAGTCTGAATGTCATTAATTTTCAGGTTTTTAAACTAATATTATATATTATATGTATATATATATATTATTATAATATATTTTATTTATATTACTTTGTTTTCACCTTTGCCAAGGAGTAAAGTTCACAAACAGGACTCCACAAAAAGTGAGGTGCAGTTTTCACTGAAGTTTTTAAGGAATGTCGGTCTTGGCATGAAGGAGAAATGATAAGATCTTGAAGGAAATCTGAATGTGGAGGCATGAATATTTAAAAGAATGTCTTAACAGTGTGAATTAGGGCAGTTTTCCACATTTTTGACAATATCTAAACTGCCATTTTGGAAATGCATTTTTAGTTCTATTTATTGTTCTTATT
This sequence comes from Scarus forsteni, assembly GCA_036419115.1. NCBI lineage: Eukaryota > Metazoa > Chordata > Actinopteri > Labriformes > Labridae > Scarus > Scarus forsteni. The sequence goes on from JAZDUH010000198.1 coordinate 2,384,536, forward strand.
TGTTTCTTATTTTTAAGTAAAGAGGCCACCAGGGACAATGGGACTAAAACGAGTTTTCTATGAGAGTTTATAGATGCCCAGACTGCAAATTTATCTCATTTTCTCCATTGGATATTTCTTTTTTTTTTTTTGAGAAATAGCCTCTTGAGATGAACCCTCATGTTTTTTAGAGGGTCTTCCTTCTTATATAGTTTTAAAAATAGTTGTTCTTGTGGTAAAATCCATGGATAGAGACAACTGTGGAGAAGACTGATGATAGTTGCCATGGCTATCCTGATATACAGGGATATTTCCAGAAACTGCTGTGCATTTTGATTGACTGAACATTCTGAGGACCTGCAGTGATAAATATGCAGAGTTGGTCTACTAAGAGCTGTGTTCTGATTCCTATCTTCCAAAAGCTCTTATCATAACGTTTTTAACGTAGAGGACATTAAGTCGAACAAGAAAGACATATGTCTGTCTCGTACCATTTCTAAATTATCCTCTTCAAATGGCTTTAAATGTTAGCCAGCTTATTTTGTTGCAGTTTAGTTTCTCAGTAAATGGCCTGGATAATACCAAACACACAGATTACAGGGCTTTACAAAAAATACCAAATAAAATTGAGGGAACAAACACAGAGCTTAGATGTGTGTGTGCACCTACCAAGAGTGTGAAACAGCCTAACGACAGTGATGAGAAACTCCAGTAGCACTTAAGCTGCACCAGTGTCAACGCTGAGCAAACAGAGGCCACGTTGTTGACGCGCCAGATATATGAGTGTTATTCTTCCTCTCTCTCTCTCTCTCTCTGTATGTGTGTGTGTATGTGTGTGTGAATTCCTACTGGGACTCCCCTTGGCTAAACCAAGCCTCCTACACCTTCACTTCCTCACAGCTCTCTCTCTCTCTCTCTTTCTGTGGAGGGATTGATGAGCGGCCTGACTTCCCTCCGTCCTCCCTGACTTTCTCACGGAATGGAGAGGGAGCAGAGGAAGAATGAGGAAAGCTGAGTCTGTCGACCATCATTCATTCTATTTCACCTTGGGAGTGTGAAAAAAAAAAGCTGTGGAGTGCTGGCAGTGACGGATAGAGCCGTAAAGCTCTATGGAGCAGCAGAACACGCAAACCATGCTCACGCTGAGGGAAGTTGTGCAGAAATGACATCACCTGTGTGGGGATTTAGAACCTGCTGACTTACTGGTATGACGTTGGTTTGGCCAAAATGCTGCGTGAGACTATTAAATATCTTGTGAGTGTCTGGTGTGATGTTGTTACTATGCAGGGAGCTTCCACCTCAGGCATGACATTTTCATACCATGCTTGGGTATCATCCCCTCTCCCATACTGGCTTGGTTTTACACCAGTGACATTATGTGCCCATATATGTGTATATATATTCTGACAGAGAAGGTAGAAGTATGCATGTCATTAGCCTAATTTACACTGACATTTCAAGCCGTGATATTTTAGGAACACTATGGGTAAGAGTCTCTGCCTTTGTGTATATGTTTGATGCAAATATTACAACCTTACAGAATTCATATGAATGTCTCAAAGTGTAAATATAACAGTCTCATTGCAGTGCTTGTGTATAAAGACACTTTGAATAGGGCTATTGATATCTCAATCCACCAAAAAGAAGAAAAAAGAAGGGTCAGCCATAAAACAACTAACTGATGTTCCTTGCTGGAAGCAGCTACCACTGATGCGCTTGTGCTTTTCTGAGGGACCAATTGAAACTTTCAACAGCTTTCACTTTGATTGTGCAGCTCAGAGAAGAATAAAGCTTATGCAGATGTTAAAATGCCTCTATAGGCTATGTGCTGGCAAGTCCTCATAGACTTGTAGTGAGCACCTTTTAATCAAGCATGACTGCATTCACATCTCATGCTATCAAGTATGCTTGTGTTGTGCCAGGAAACACCTCAATTAGCCTACTGGCATTCGTAGCCCAACTATGTTGCATTTATATTCACATTAATAAAATAAGCCAGACTTCCCAATCCAAATTTCCACATAGTTTGTCTGGGTAGCATTTTGTGCATGCTACTCACCCTGCAGCAAATCCCTTCCAATCTCATCAATCAGTCCATATCCTGCTCCTCGATCTCTCTCTGGCACATGCCAGCAGTGCCACTCCACACTGGTTAGCTGGAGATATGAGGCAAGTCTATTCTAAGTAAGAGCCACTTCAACACCGCTTCAATCTCAGACAAGTAGATCAACTCAAAAACAGGAAAACAAGTCCTTAGAATCACCAGAAGTTCAGGCAGGTAATATAACCTGTTGTTTACATGCTAACAGAAGCACATGTTCATTTGCTCTTTAAACAATGTCAGTGTTGGCTGTAAAAATCATAACTGCATGATTTGCTGGGATGCTCTGCAAGCCATGACACTTTTGGATGGTATATTATGCACTACTTGTTCAGTCACAATGCAGCCTCTTTGAGCATCAGGCACAAAGCATGATGAGGAAAAAAACACATATCTCACATTATGCCCAGAATATCCATCATCTCAGTCCAAGCACTATAAACAATTTGAAATGCAGTTCTCTGCTGTTGCAGCAGTCTCAGAAATATAGCATGACCATCTTTATATTTATAACACAACTGCATTAAGAGTGGGGGAAGATACTTTTCTTGATGATTTCATGTTTTGAGGCAGAAAAGATGATACAAAGAAAACATAAAAACAGAGAGCTCACTGACCTGTGAGGATCCAATGTATGACAAGATGGTCAACATGAAAAAGAGCAGAAGAAAAACAGCTGGTTAGACTTTTATTAACAACATGCATCCCGTTTACACACCAACACAGCAGTGTCTTACACAAATCAAAGGCTAATTAGTCGACCACTACAGGCGGTGACAGTTACACTCAGTGGGGAGCCCACTAGCCACTTTGTCTGTGTGTGTGTGTGTGTGTGTGTGTGTGTGTGTGTGGACGTAGTGTCAGAGACCTCCTTAACACCTCGTCACCTTTGACCTCATGGGGTCTGTCATGCTGTGAATTACATTAAAGCTATGGTCTACAATTTGGAATAACACCATTAATCAGACCGTTTATAAGGCAGTTCTGGTCCTATGGTCTGATCTACGCAATATAAAGACCAAAAAGAATGAAAAAAATCCATTCAGTATATTCACTGCAAAGCAGCATAATAGTTGACCGATCCGAAACGCTGTTCCCCGCGGTTCAGATTGGTCCGTGAGTCCATCCAATCCCCTGTCTCCCCTGCTCCACACCGTCCTGCCCATGGTCCCGCCTCCTCTCTAATATACCAGTGAGCAGCTAGCTGCACAGCAACTGAAGCGTCATGGGGCCGAGAAGATAATTTGATGATATGTGGAAAAGAGGAGAGTAAATATTGAGAAAATGGGGACGGGACTAGATAAGCTTTGCTTCTCCCGTCTTCCCTTTCGGACATGTACATTTGATCAACTATTGACAATGTATGATGCTGTATAAGTGTACTGACGTGACCGAAATAAATAAATCAATTCAATTCAATTCAAGACCAGTACCGAAGCCAGGAGGCTGCTTCTGTTACCCTCCACATCGAAGAGAAGGAAACGTAAAAGTTTCGAGGAAAAGGCTGAAGTAAGGAAGAAATATGAACAATACAGGTCCCAGCGGAGACTCAACACTGGAGAATCGTACGACCGGTTGAAAAAGCTGCAGAATGATTTGGGACTGAAAACTGAAGCTGAGGCAGCCAAATTTCTGTTGAACAGGTAAAAACTTTGTTTACTACAGTGGGAGATGTCTGCTGAATAACTCTGGTTAGTCTGTGCCTATACTGGCTAATGACTGAACATTGTTGCTCTGTCAATAGATTTTACTATAAGTTAGCCACGAATCCTTAGCATTGTAAACTGAGCTGGTGATGACACGTCGAGAAAGGTAAATCCTCGACCACAATTGGCCCTGCTCTGATCGGCTAACAGTGGCGACACCAGACCCACTTAGCCGCAGGTCCAATTGAAATGGCTACTGCTGTGTGTTACAAGGGGGATGACTGTCGTGTTTGTTACTTTCAGCTATGAGAAATCTGACATTCTGAGTTGTTTCTGAAGTTGTTGTTGCTGCTGATATTTTCTGCCGGCCGGCTTCTTGCTCTATTGGAGGTGGCGTGTTGTTAGGAGGCGACACGAGCTGGGGGGCGGGATCTTGGAACACGGAGGGGAGGGGTGAGTGAAGGGGGGGCAGGCTGCGTTTTTCAAATCTGTCTCAACAGCCAAACTGGTTTTCAGATCGTAGACCCGAGCTTTAATGCTGTGTTTTACAAACACACAGATATGCTCAAGGCTATGCTGCCATCAACTCTGCACTCATTCCAAAGTCTACCATCTGTAATGGGCTTTCCATCTTGTGCCAATGGTCTTAAACTGCTAATAAAAAAATGGTTGGATGTCACATTGGTAGGTTTTCTTAGGGTGGTTGGGAAGTGAAACACTTAAGGCACCTACTGGCACCACAATGAGGGGGAGAAAGACAGGAAGAACACACTAAAGGCTGTAAAAACATTAAAACGGTACAACATGACCTCTTCAGACCAATGATTTTGTAATTTCAAAAAGGTCATCTTTGGTAAAAATTGGTAACAAAGTGGATATTTGAGAAAAGTTTGACATAAAGACTTTAAAGCTTGCTTGAAATAATTATTTCTTTCAATCACTGAGCAGACCAGGTGTTTATTTAGGACCAGGCGACTATTTGGGCAGGCATTTAATTTCTTTCCCACAAACAAAAAATGAAAAATCATGGTAAATGTAATTAAATTATATATTTACACTAGTATGAATATCACCTTTACATTTTCAAGGCAAGATTACAGTACTGTAGTTATACTCCTGTCTTATTATTTCAACTCAGCTCTCTCTAAACACTCTTAATACTGGTAAGGAACTACCAGTAGTAAAGTTAAGGTCTTACTTCTTTTCCCTGTGCCGGGGCCATGGAGATAAGCAGCAATGTACCTCTAACTGACGTGTCCGGCCTTATGACAGGGCAAAAAAACATGCAGCGGCAGTGGCAACGTCTTCTTCTTTGGATTTGTGAAGCCCGGCTTTCTGCTCTCTAGTGGCCTCTGTGGACATTGAGTGTAACTGCACTGCTGTGAAACAGAGCGCCGTACACCAACGTGCACTTCGTTGACATACAGAGGGAGAAGCGAGCCGACAGGACGTTCAGAGAGACAAATAAACCATGCGCACTGATAAGGTACAGTCTAATCACGTTTCTTTTCAAGCATGAACTGTCAGCTGTGTGCTCAGGGTTAGCAAGTGTGTTCTGTAAACTTCGACCATGGCTTGTAGGCTGCCCCGAATATATTACAACTAGCGTTTATTTGGAACTGGTGTTTATTTGTCAAAATGTACTGCTACACTCAGTGTTTATTTGGAACAGGAACACTTCTGTTCAAACTTGATTTTATCATGTCTATAACTCTGAAATCCTTGAAGCAGAGGATAACCTGTCATTCTATCTGACTTTAATGAAGAGGAATTTGTGGATTTATGAACTAATACCTTGTCTAATTATTATTTCTTAGTCAGACTAAGCAAAGGAACTGCCTAAAACTTCCCAGAACAAACTCTGCTCTAATTGCCTTGTTCTTAAGTTTTTATAGGTGTGTTTCAGAGGTGTCAATTATACTAGCTTGCAAAAGCCTCAGGCTGAAGACATTAGGAAAAATAATTATGGCTCCCAGTTGTGCCAATGTGTGTGGAGAAGGAAACACGTCTTCCACTGGGCGAGAGTTTCCCTCCGAAGAAGCCAGACCACCTAGCACTGGGAGCCTGGTGACAAGAGCTCTGATTATTATGCCTGCACTCCCTGCCAGGGCTAAATTTAAGTGTTCCCATAAAGTCCAGAAGAAATAAGACTTGGGAATGGCCCCGGCCTGTGCCTGTGTGAGAGAGGGGAGAACTCTGCTTCAGTGTGTGTGTGTTTAGGGTCTCTTTTGGTCAGCGTTGTCGCACAGTCCGAGGGATAATAATAGGATGTGCTACAACTTACTGGGACTAAAGCCGGGCTTCCCACGTCTCCCACTCGCTGGTGGCACTTGTGTTATTCTCTAAACACCCGCCAGACTTCCCCCCTCCCTGCAGCTCACATCTTCTGCTGCATGTCTCCCATCCCTTGAGCATAAAGAAACTGTAAGAAAGACCAAGACACGTTGGGCAAACCCCCATCTCCCAAAGAGCCCTTGTTTATCTTTGATTAAAAATAACTTGGGAAGAGGCCGATCGATACTTTCCCTGCAACAAGACAGACAAGGGGGAGAGGAGGGGGCGAAGCGGAAAGGATGGAAAAAAGCGTGAGAAATTTGACGGCATTTGGAAATGTGTGTCTGTGTGTGTGACAGGTCGCTCGGAGTCATTCCCATGGCCTCATACAGTAGCTCTGACGCTGCAGCACACCACTCTGATGTTTTAACAGTGACAAAATGGCCGACATGTGCACATAATCGCGCAGTAAAAGTTCTTGGGGAGACGCCGGGAGCCATGTATAAAGGCCTTCAGAGGATGGGAGTAAAGCAAGGTCAGTCCTGCCTGTGCTTTCCTTGGCTCTTTCCTCTCCTCTCAAGGATCTGCTTATGGTTTCTGTCAGAGATGCACGTCCATTTTTCACCCCATTAACAACTATCATTACCAGCCCAACTGGAGGCTATAATTGGGCCAGGCATGGAAAAGAGTTGTCAAAACACAATTAAATTCCAAACCATGGTGAGAGAGAACAGAGAGAAAGCGCTGGACGGCAGTAACATCATATTGCCGGCTCAGCTTGCCCAAAAATAGGAAAGAAAAACATGAAAACCATTATTTTACATTGGAAGCCTTTTCATGGGGATTATAGAGCTGGGTGTTCTAAGCGGACCAAACAAAAGGGCTACTGAAAGCATAACAAATAATCACTCTTGGTGTCAAACATGAAGGATGGACACATTTAAAGTCCCATCCAAGGATCAAATGTCAAGATTGTCTGTGAGCCGTCATTTAGGATAACTGAAAATAAAGTCATGACCGCGAATGAAGACAAAGACAAATTATTCCTGAAGAAAAAGAGGAATTCAGTGGACAAAGTCCTTTTTCTGTGTCAGGAACTAGAACATGCTGCAGGTCAATTAGAAGAGGAATTTGTCAAAAACTGTAATGAGTTGTTTACGAAAAAACAAAGTACTTTTTTGTTCTTCACAGCGGAGGGACAGAGACAGAGACAGAGACAGAGAGCCCGAGTGTAAAGTCTGCACAGTCAAATTACAGAGATGGATATGAGAAGATCCAGCTATCCTTTCAAAATAGAACACAGTTCAGTCTCCGTTACTAAAAAAGAAAGTAAAGAAACTGGTTAATTTGTTTCTCTAAAGAATGGTAGCAAAGATCCACTGCCCAGTGCTATGGCTTGGTTACCTCTACTGTAAAAACATACCCTAACCAAAATGAAAACAAGGCTATAGATGTGAAGTTGCTATGACATGGCAGTTCACGATAACAGCATTTTCTGACCAATCAGTGCTCAGCAATGCAAAAGTTCAGTATATGGTTTGCTTGCTTTTAAAAGTACCAGTGAAAAAAAGGGCAGCCCAACTTATACAACACAGGGAAAATGCACTGTTAAATTGCCTATCAAGCTTCATATGTAGTCAGTTTTGTCGCGTTGCAGTGAAGAGTATGACACTTTGTAAATTATTTTAAACGTGTATTTTCATCTCTTTGTATTGTGCTCCCTAACTCTTTTCAATTGTTTCCAAATAATAATCCTTGTATTAAATTTACCACTTCAATTGTGTTCATGCAATGTCAGCACATTGACAAGAATTTCAGGAGACTGACAAGCAGTCCAGACCATCTAACATGTAGAAAGTCAGATGATGCAAGGTTTAAGGTCCTTTGGGGTGGTGGGCCCTCAGGCGTGGTGTTGACTCACATGATGGGAGTTTCATTGAGCAGATGAAGACAGTGATAAGTTGCTGAACATTTTGAAATCTGAAGCATGAAGCTCTAACACTGTGATACATGTATATATAGTATATGCTATCAGAGTGTTTGAAGATCTAGGATTAGTATTCAACAACATTAAATGAGTTTCAGGAGTTGAGCTTGTTTCTTTTAAGAAGTTTAACCAGTTAAGCTTCAGTTCATCAAGAACCAAATAGATGTAATGTGGAAGAAGAACTGATGAAGATTTGTGTTTTAAGAGAAACCCCTGGTGATCACAATATTGGAAATGTTCATCAAAATAAAAAAAAAAAAACATTGCTTTGTCTGAAAAGTGAAAAAGGGAAACCCCAGGGTATTGGCCAATAAAATGTTGCATGTTTTGGTTAAATCAAAAGAAACTGCAGTGCTTCCTTTTGTGAGTTCAGATTGACACACACTTGTTCAAACACACTGGATCCTGGATTTGTTGCTGAAGGTTTTTGCCTTTCTGTGGACTGACTTGGTCTGGAAAATAAACCAGCTTTTTGCCAGATGGACATTCTGTCTCCTGAGTCGTACATTTGAGTCAAAGCTTCATTTCTGGTTAAGTAGTTCATGACACATACTGTCCATACCAATTGAATTCAAGTATATATCCTCCGTCTCTCTCTCTATATTTGTAAATTAGCCCTGTCAGAGTCTGCACAAGAAAAGAAATGATACTAAATTTGTTTCTGAGCAAGGCAGTAAACATTTTTATTTCTGTTGTAAAAATGATGAAGGACCTTATTGTTGCCCCTTAGGCAATACCATTAAAAATGAGAGACAACAAATACTAAATATTGCATTTAAATAGGAAGGCTAGTCATCAAAACTATTTGTTTCAACCAAAAGAAATGTTTCAAAGTGAATGATAAATCAAGTTTTCAGTGAAACACAAATTATATACCTGCCAAGTATTGTTTCATTCTCCCTAAAAGCAATGCCATCCTCATAAATCTGTTTTCTTCACACTAGTGGTTAGCATTTTGTGTGATACAATCTGAAGTCTGTCAGCTATGTTAGCTTGTGATCACCACATGCTTAACATGGAAAAGTTCATATTGGCCGTCAAAAGTTTATTAACCACTTCATTTGGCTCCACGTTATGCTTGTCTACCCTCAAATACAGTTACAGTAAAATAACATGGATGTGTCCCGGCCAATACATTTAAAGATATGATGTAATATATTTTCATGCAGTACCCGGTGACCAAACCTGCCTGCAGGAACTGCCAATCTTTCCCATGAATACTGTCAGCAGCTTTCAATCCCAGCTGAAAGTCTAAGCATATAAATAGTCTGTAGCCAGTTATACTGAGTCATGGACATGGAGTGATGTCTGTGATTGTGGCCTCGGCCTTTAATCAAAACAAAACATGACTTTGGCAGCGTTCAGGCTCTTCTGTGGGTTTCTTACAGAGGGGGAACTGTTACATCTTTCTTTCTTTAGATGGTGGAAAAATGCTCCAGGAGGAAGATCACTGATTGGACAAAAACACAAGATTCACCACTTGTTGTCTTCAATTAACCCTTATATGGTGCTTTCACTGGTCCACTAAGCTGCCACTTCAGGGCCTTCCATTATAGAAATTGTGGAAGAGTTTTTAAGAGCCCCACAGTTAAGTTGTGATCTTAATTTTGTTCCTCAGACATAGTTAAAAGATCTTTGTGGTGTTGCCAATCAAGATATTCAAATATTGACAGGGTAACTCAAGGACTCTTATCCTATTACCAAAACTTAAGTTCAACTATAAAAAGTTACTTCTTTATATTCAACTCTGGCAAATTCAATAACTATGACCTGGGTATCACAGCAGCTTTTATACTCTCCAAAAAGTCGGAAATGTTTTTTGAGTTTATTATATCTTTCCTTAAATAATACTAATTGGTACTGTACTTTATATTGTCGGAAAGCCTTATTGGTCCTCTTTACAACAAGGTACTACTTGTACGGATCGTACATTCACAAAATTAGCAACACAGCTAAATGTGGATGAAAGCTGTCTTATGAAGGTGTTGTCTTCCTAAGATGCCCACTTTCCCTTCTGTTTTTGTCTTATCAGTCTTAAAGGGCTTGGCCTTAATTTTGGAAATGATATGTGAACTGACACCAAAAAATGTTGCAACAGCTTGCAGCTGCAGAAGACGTTGCATCAGTGAAAGTTTTCCTGATTGTAAGAGGTAATGGTGGTTCAGAAGGTCGTTAAAGTCCGAAAGGGGTTTATTAAACTTATAGCAAATACATTAAAATCTGTAAAGGCCTGAAAATAGAAATATTAAAAGGTGAATTCTGGAAGAATAAACCTTCTGTAATCTGCATTGAGGACCTCAGACAGTGTTCCTCAAACCCTTTAGTGTTAATGGTGTGTGTATGAGTGTGTGTGTTGTGTGACATAAAGCAGAGGAGGCTGGGCAGTGGAGGGGAGTTGCAGGCCTCTCTGCCTCTGTAATCTGGCCTGATTTATAGAAGCTAGCCCTGCTCTCCCCTTCCACCTCCACACTGACACACTGGGCCTCCTCCACTGGAGACAGCCTGGCGTCCACACACACTCATGCAAACACACACACACACACACACTCCTAACACTTAGCTCGGAAACAGCCGTGCTCACAGACACATGAGCATACTCATACGACAGGATCGTTTCAGTTGCACAGTAGTGCACGCAACCAAACCACATGAGCCTGTAAGGGAGCAAAATGAAGACCAGATTCAGAAACACAGTCATGTAAGTGTCTGCATGATGTCAGTATGGAGCACAATAGATACATAAATCACATTATGTTTATTGGACCATATTCGATTATTCCCCTGGGAAACTTTGGCTGTTACATCCATAAAATAACATCAAAAGAATTTCAAAAAAAGAAGTGCAGCTATTAATAAAATAAACTTCTGATAAAAGACAACCCGATTATAAATGCTGCTGCAGAATGTAAAAGATTGCTCTGTTGCTGGATGTGGAGCCATGTGGAAATTAAATCAAATTTTATCATACCAGGAACCAAATCTGTAATTGGACAAATCTAAAAATCTGCACAGAAGACACAGCAGCATCAGTAGACAAGATGAGGTGCAAGTGACACTCCTTACTGCCAAACTGTTCGATCTGAATCAAACATAAATTTGATAAAGTTAAAATGACTCTGATGACTTTCTGTTTGGTGGACAGCTTAAACAGAATGATGTGATTGTACAGACAGCATAATAAGTAAAAATATGCGATGAGGAGGCCTGAAACCAAAACAAATAAGACTAATCATGTGACAGCTCAGGTTGTTTTAATGCCTTTTTTAAGTTAAGGGCTCCATTGGATTAAGGTAACATTCCAATAGGGAAAAACCAACAATTCTAACTGTCCAATCACCACAGAGTTGACTTGCAAACCAATCAAAACAGACTGGACCCTCTTAAAGGAGCTGCATTTCCACCAAGCAGTCCAGTTCATTTTGGCTTGGTGTGGTACTTAATGATAGGTGTTTCCACTGTCAAAACAGACTTAGCTTTTATGTTGGGCCATTTTTTAAATTGTTTTATGTCACTTAAGTATCCACAGTGAGTCTTAAATTATTTCTTTAATGAAAACAAGCCAGACTGCAGACAGAGCAGGCATTCCTTTGGAACGACAGAGACGAAAACAAAATTGTCAGTACTGGGATGCAAATGTTTTTCGAGGGGCAGCTATCTGGAGAGAGGCTAAAATGACATTACTGTTTGCTTCTGTTTTGTACTGTTAGAGAAAATTCACGACTTAAAGAAGGCATGCCTAAAATACATCTTAAAATAGCAATTAATGGACTTTTGAATTGATTGAATGGTTACATTTCTTCAGAATCACACAACTAGTGACAAAAAGATCAGCTACAAGGAAAACAGAACCAGATCAAAGTTGTGCAGAATTGGACAAAAGAGGAGCTCAATGGAGACACATTAGACCAGCAGGCTCCAACACCTCCTGTAAGTGTGTGGGTCTACATGTGTGTGTACCATGAATCACAGCCTATGGACAGGTGTTTACAGTGAGGCCTGGTTATCTGTCTCCATTACAGCACGGCCGCTCAGCCTCCCAGGACCATTATCTACTCGGACCTGCCTAAACACACACACCCAGAGACAGGAAGCCCCACATGCTAAAGTCAGGACCCTTTACACAAGGCGGCGGCAGCATGAGCACATAATGGGTCTTTCTGGGGTCTGGGTGGCTCTTGAAGCAATCCAACACCTAAACAGAGAAGACCCCAGAAAAAGCACTGCTTCCCTCGGCTACACTTTGATCTGCAGGAACATCAACACACAGCTGGTCATCATAACCATGAACATCCATGCTGCTCCCTCCACTCGTATTGCTGTGGTGAATGTTTGGGAGTGGAGCCACAATCTGACCCGGGGGTCAATCTAACATCCTCTAACAGAGCGCTGATGTTGTGACAACGCACAGTGAGCTGGTTTCTTATCAGCTTTTACAAACAATGTTCTGCTTAAATCCAGTTTATTCTGCGTAAGACATGCTCACAGTGTGATCAGATAGGGAACGTTTGTGCATTCTCTAGAGATGGGATCAAACACAGGCAGTTTGTTTACACATTAGCCATTAGGCATTACGTATGCCACCCTTTGCTGACACATGTCCGGTGCTCTTCCTGATCACAGGAGAGGAAATGTAATCATGAAAAACATACAAATATGGAAACTAAAGATGATTTAAATCCACCCGCTGTGAAGTGAGGACTTGTTGTGCAACTACGAACAGTGATGATGTGGCTCTGCCTTACTTTTATCGCATATATTTTTTTAAACTAAATTGGTAAAATACACTGGGGCTGTAGGTGTAGTTGAAAATCACCTTAGTCTTCAGACAACCTTACGCCCAACAACAGTGATATTGGCAGCACACAATCATTCTGGCATGACATTCTGGATTTTATTAAACTTTGGGAAAGGTTTTTCTTTCTTAAAAATATTAACCTTATTTGACATATATTTCCACGAGATAAACTGACACACCAGATGGATAGTTCCACATTGGGAAATATTCACTAATCCATCTGGGAAGGAGCCCTGCGAAAAATATTTTCGGGGCAGAACCTTCAAAAACAACAGCAGCTTGTGATTGGACGATCATTCAGCTCATCACAGACCAGTCCATATCAAGCAGCGCTGCTATGACGTAGCACAGGTAGCAGCTAAATGTAGCTGTAGCAGCCAATGGCTAACACTTAGCCACTTACCTTAAGACAATTGTTTCACATTTAATTATACCATATATCATTTAACACTTATATGTGACATGAACCTCATCAAAGACAATTCCTACAACGTTAACTTATGAGGGGAGCATATTTCGCCAAGTATCACTGGGTAACCATGATGACAGGCTAACCGGCATTAGCTGCCATTATTTGTATAACAGGAAGGGACTTCACTTTCTGTTAAGTCACTTCCTGTTAGCGTCATGTCTGCTGCTCCCGCCTCTCATCCCTGGTTGGGCCATTAAGCATTTATAACTGAGTGAAACCGTTGGACAATGAAGGCTGGCAAGACTGATATGCATGATTTCAGAATCAGGCAGGTCCGTCTGTTCTGCAAGGCTAAAGAGATAAAGCCTTGACCTTTAAAGTGTTCTTTGAAAAGACTCCAAGCTCCTTAAAATAATCATATAATAAGAAATAATAACAAAAACCCTTCCAATTTAAGTGTAATTGAGCCTAAATTCGCCTTTCCTCAATTAAACAAGTATGAAAACTTCTAATTAGTTTGTCAAGGAGCTTTCCGAGCAGTGCAAACACTTCAACAAACATCAAAATTTACTTAATGGAAAAAAAGGTCACGATCGCTGCCTCACTTTGAGCCTTGAATAATGATGTCTATCCATCATCTACACTGCCCAGCCCATTTGGGTTTGCAGGTGGCACTACCTGTTTCACAATCAGGAACAGAATTGGTATTTACTGCCCAGCACAGTTGCACATACAAGGACTTAAGATTTGGTGAGTTAAAACGTTTGGACAAGTGAAAACCCATTCATGACTTTGTTAAACCAGCATAAACCCAGATTTCAATTAATCAAACCAGTGAAAACTTGTTTCATGGTTCTAATATAGTGTAAATACAGTTGTTTTTCAGCATTACACCAGTCTAAAACCCAGATAAAACTGTATCCGACCAGTCTAGAACCAGTTTAAAGTGCTGAACCACTGTAATTTGTCACTACTTCTATCAAGTGAGAGAACTCAAGGAGAACATGCAAACTCCTGACAGAAATTTTATGACTATAGCTAAAAGCAGGAACCCTCTTCGTGTGTGGCAAAAGCAGTCATTTAGCTCATGATCTAGTGTACCCCTAACAAAGTTTCCTTGAAAAGATGGCATTACCATGTGGAGAATATCCTAAAACCATATTTTATGACCTCTCCATTAAACTGGTCTGAGGAACAGCAGGACCTCCTGTTACTGAGCTTTGACCTTAAATTGGTTCCTAATCAAACAAGAAGCTTTTATTCCTCTATTTGTCAATTGATTCCATGAGTTTATGTTCCCACCTCTTTCATATGACTCCGCTTAACATAATGAAAAAATGCATTTTTACTGCTTTCACTCCTAACACCCAAATTGGCATTTAAAGCCACCGGAGTATCTCCAATGAAAAAATTCACATGATCCTGAAGTGTGGGAGGGAGCATTGGAGCGGACAGTTTGTCAGAAGAATGGGCACATTTATGGTTTGACCACGACACGACTCTTTTAGGCCTGCATGTGACCACTGGAATAAGTGAAGGGTTATATCTTGTTTTTTCCATTACGGGTGTTGAAAATGTAATTTGGCAAAACAAAATGAATTGACTATTTATTTCTGAAGATCTTCAAAGATGAAACATTACAGAGTTGTAGGTGGTCCTGCTGTCGACGTGCAGTTTTTTTGTTGTTTTTCCACAGGCCATCTCAATAAGCATGATAAGTTCAAGCATGAATGTAGAAAATGTGTTTTATCTTTGTGTGATAGCATTGATTCAGGCTGGATGGATGTTAGCACTGCAGTGCTTCAGGCTGCTTTTGTACTTGGCATTTTCAAAAAGTCTCAGTGCATCACATTTTCCACAACTTCAGCAGTCAAAATAATCCCACGTGTTTGACTGAGAGAATCACACTGCAGATGGGAAAACTGTTCAATAACAACAACTGAACTATGTTGGGTTCTGCTCTTTTTAATCCCCAACTGGCTTGTTGAGTTCTCGTGCTACTTCTATATTTTTTATATCTCAGAATATCTGCGTGACTGATAAGAACATGGTTTTGGTACTTGTCTTTTTGTGTTTAATATCATTACAGTTTCACCAAAAATAGAACAGATGACCTTTAATTTTGTTAGCCATGCGGTATTATAAATGGTAAACGCACAGTTACAACAAAGAGCTTTTCTAGTCTTTTATAGCTTCTTATGGCTTTTAGCTTTATTGTCACCTTAAGTGACTTAAATAATTTCCCAGGTCATTTGTGTTGCTGTGATTCTCAGATGGTGAGACAGGGCATACTTGTGTAGGTGTGTCATGGAAATTTATACAATTTTAAGTAGATAACAGTTGTCAAATAATCAACACATGAGTTTTAAGCTTACTGTATCAGTGTTCTAGGAGCAGGTTCAGGTGAACCTCCATATCAAGCTGCAAATACTGTGATGTTTGAACTTTTTATCGATCAAAGTAATACTGTCATCTGTTGTAGGATTCAAGTCCAAGGCTAAACTCAAGCCCTAAACCTGGACTAGACTCAATCTCAAAAACAGGAAAGAGAGAGAGAGACCCAGAGGTGCTCAGTCTCAAGAGTTCTTACTTGATTACAACACCATCTCTTAATGTAACTAGAAAGCACTCGGAGAGCGCAGACCTCTGCCTAAGTCCTCAGCCATATTGTCATTTTGACCATAAATATTACTCCTACCTTTATTTCATGTCAATATTTAGATTCCTTGACCATGAAAACATACCATTAGCAACTGGATTCATAACGATATCTATTTTAGTTCAGTAGTTATTCACAGAAATCACATTTTTCACCATGGTGGCCAGACGCTGCTCCGGATCAACGCCAAAATCCAATCAGTTCTTCCTTTTCCCATGCTGAACATTTCCTGAAAATTTCATCTAAATCCGTCCATTGCTTTTTGAGTTATTTTGTTCACAGACAGACAAACGGACGGACAGACGGACAGACGGACAGACGGACAGACGGACAGACGGACGGACGGACAAACTCTCCCAAAAACATAACCTCCTTGGCGGAGGTAACCAGAATCAGCGATTGGACGGAATAAGGATGTTTTTCATCTCACACATTTGCCATTTCAACTAATTAAAAAAAAGAAGTATCCAGACAAAACTACACTTAATTTATAAAAAAAAGACATTTCCCATAAATTACACAGTTGCTGGTCCAATCCTTAATTAGAAAATAATTGTTAGAAGTCAACATGTGCAGACTTGAACAATAATGTAACACATTTCACTCTATTTTGTGTAGAAATTAATTTGTAATGACTTGACTTTTTGCTCTTAACTTTGGCTGTCTTGCCTCAAAAAAAACAAGAAAACAGCTTGGAAATGCTGCACTATGGCATCAAACATCCTTCATAACATCCTTCATTATTGTTATTGTTAATCAGTTGAAAAAACTGGGTGAGTCTTAATGAGAGTCTTTTTTTTCTGGGTCTATTAACAAGCCCATGGCCCCTTCTAATCCTGCCTCATGATGTGTTATACACTGCACAGCATGTGTTCGCCTACCTCCCTGTAATCACTGATTTGGGACTAGTGTGTTGTACATTAAACTAGAGTGTGGTACAAAAAAAAAGCTGAAAAACACTGATGTCAGGGAAGTATTTTTTTAAATAAATAGAAAATGTTTTGAATTGATGCCCTTTTTCTTTGGTCAGATGTTAAAGAAAACTTTGGTTGTTGTTTGGAAGGGACGCCTGTCTGTGGCATATTTTACACGCAAAGTCTGGGAGAATATGTGAGACATCTAAAGAAAAAAGAAACAAGCAACTTAAAAAATGACTTGTTTTAGATGGCTGAACCACTTCATCTGTATTCTGGTTTCTCTCAAACTCATGACACATAAATTGGGACCACTTTGCAAGTTTCTAATCAATCCACAACATGATTGCTTAACAGAATGACATGGCAGATTAATAAAGTATATCTTAATTAATTACAGCTGACAGAATATAAACTTAACTTCTTTAAAGTGCTCCACCAACTATCTTCAATTTTTGGGGAACAACAAAAGCTTGCACACTAATAACTGCTTTTAAACTGAATTAAAAAAGTAACAACTGGGTTTTCACTGGGTTTCTTAGTAACAAGCCTCGACCATTAAACAAGTTATAACTGGGATGAACACTGGTCTAATATTGTAATAAGTGGATTAAAACTGGATTACAATATTGCAAACTGGGTTTACACTGTTCAAAATCAGAATTACCAGAGTTCTTCACTGGTAAAGTGAAGAATTTGATTTGCCTGGGTTAAATGCAGCAATAACTTGCCTTACATTGTTACAGCTCTGACTAATTGACAAGATAATCTATCCCATTTGAAAAGCATGTCCCTTGATTACAAAATCAGCCACTGACTATGGAAGTCTGCAGACATCATTTGAGATGTATGAATTTTTTTCTGCCATCAGGAGTAGAGAGAGAAAAAGTGAGCAAGGACATGATGTGACGTGATGGAAACATCATCAATAGATGCTTTCACTCTGTTAAATGTCCAATTTTCCAAACACTTTCCGTACCCCCAACAAAGATGAGATCTGTTCTGCAGTGAAAATGATGACACGTGTGCAGGCTGAGACCAAGAAAACCATGGTCAAATTCATCCAGACATCTAGTCGGCAAAGGTACAGCAGCAGAAGATAAGTAAGAGCCATGGACGCCTTCCTGTCAAAAGGTTGTTTCAGTTGAAAACATTAATACCAGTCCCCTGTAGTCATATAGTCTAACCCTGCCTGTGTGGTAGGTGTGTGGGTGTGTAAACATTGTGCTAACCCCCGGCCAGGTACTGTCTGCTCTCCTACATGAGGTGGTACCACCAGCCTCCCACTGCCTTTTAATTACAAGCCGAGGGTGGGGGGAGCCGTTTTAATGAAAATGGGCCACATCATAAAAGCAGATTTGAGCGGGTTCACCCACAGTTCAGGCTCAAGGACAGTAAACACGCAGATAATGCAGACTGGATCGCTCACAAGTGCAAACTGAGTCGATAAGATTAGGTCGTGAAACTACAAGAGCTCAGGAGGGATGTGAGTAATTGAGGCATCAACAGGCAGGATACACAGAAAATAGGGACAGCAGATTTTGGTATGGCTTTGACACCAGAGTGTAAACAGGGAAAGAACAGATTGATTGATTGTACAATGTAGACTGTTCAAACCACACCAATAAAAGTATTTGAAATCTTACATTCAGCATCTATAACCCTTCATTCAAATTTACTTTACAGATTGAGTGGTGTAGTTCACCAAGATGCCATTAAGGTTTTTAAATTGTTTTCTTTCAATCATACATACCATTTCGATCCCTTTACACATGAACAATGATGTTTAACATCATCATGTTCTTATGGATATATAGTCTGTTATTCCATTACATTATCAGTACTGTAACAAGCCCTCCCCGATGTAATGTTCATAAATAAGTCAAAAGTGAGATGCTTTTATAATTCACTTTTGCACCCAACTAAACTTAAATCAACCCTGGCCACCCTACACAAAATATCAATGAGGTAAAATTTCATTAATTTCGAGGGTTCAATCCATATATTGTAAGAATAATTGGACTAAAGTATGTGATGTCAACCATTTGAAAGAAGCCTTTGGTACGTTGTTGATGTGTTGGCACGCAATATTGCATGTCATCTAAACCAAAGTTTGAGCAGCCATGTCAATAATGCCGCTATTTCTTTACCAGAAATCCTCAGTACAATAAAATAAGATAGGGTATAACCCCCCAACCCAATCCATTTTCCGTCAGGATTATACCATTAGCAGACTTCTTTTTGGTGGCCAACAGCACGGCTCACTGCACCACCTTGCAGCCTAGAAGTAGTTTAATTTTTTTAGATTTTCTTCACCAAAAGTCCAAATGACAAGGGGATATCAAACAGGAGACAATTATAGAAGGTCATAATTGGTATTGCGTTTGTGTTTTTTGACAATAAATATTGCCTTGTGTTGTGATAGAGCTCCTGACTGAAGCAAAGCAGTGACTGTGATTCTGTTCCTGAGTAAGTACCCTAGTTTTCTCAAGAAGATCGAGATGGATGGATGGAAGAAGGATGAAGAGCGACAGCCAGAGTTCAACCATCGACTAATTTTAACATCATCCCTCGGTTTTATTAGAGGGAGGGAGTGGAGAGAACCTAATTGGTGGGAAGCTGCCCAGAAGCCCCTGACCTGAAGCAGGATGGAGGGCTAAAGTGTGTGTGAGTGGTTGCGTCCAGAGGGGGTCGGGGGAGAAGGCAGCATCCTGGCAGGACATTGGGGACTTGGTTCCCAGCAGCGACTCTTCTGCTCGGGCTCCATCAGTCTCTTTCTGCTGGGTCAGTGCTGCCTTCCTCGGGGGGATTCCCACTTTTTCCCAAGGCTATGCCCAGCTTGCTCTCACTCTCCCTGCTTGCCAAATGACCCCGAGTTCGGCCACTTGCTTCCCTTATCTGTCCTTTCCCAGGGCTGTGGTACTTTATCCATGTCACCCTCTCTGTCGTCTGATGTACAGTGGTCAGTGCATCTACGGGGTCAGCTTAATGATGGCCACTTGCTCTGAAATTAGCAACAGTGTGCTGCTAGATGTGAGAAACTGAGCAAATTTGAGGCCACACAAACAAGCACATGTGTACACTCTCTCTGGATTATGAGACCTTAAGTTTGGGGACCAAACAATCATAAACCAGATTCAGGCTATGGTTGTTCTGGACTCTATACATACATTTTATGGATGCACGATATTGGATTTTTGCAAACATCTGATATGACAGTATGCCCATGTTTATTAATTCATTACTGCAGATACCAACAGCAATATTTCTTGTCAAGAGCACAAACTCCGTTCTTATCAAAACTGGACTTGTTTCTTTCAGTGTCACAGTATATTTTTGTGAGGAGTGGATGCAAAACAAGAAAAAAAACATGTAACACCTGCAAAACTGAAACCCTTGATTTTTAAGTGATGAGAAAGGGCATCAATATTGTACATTTGTGTAACTTGCTGATATTCCAGCAAATATATTCCCAGCAATATATTTGCTGTAAATATCTGCTAAATTTCAATGGCAGCCAATGTGAAACTTAACTTTCCAGACTGATATCAGCCTACAACGATATCAAACTGATATTGTGCATTTCTATTAAATTACAGCATATTTTATGGGGGTCATGACAATGTGTGTACTACGCTGAGGTAAGCCTACTATGATAGTCACTGCCTCAACTTAGGAGTTTTAGGAGCCACAAATTTGTGCTGTAAGTTGACCAAAAGTCACATGGTCATACCCTACCAACCATCGAAACAGAATTGATGGTGCAAGAGGGAAAGAGGGTGGGGCAATAACACAAAAAAGGTCATAAACAAAAATACTCGGCTCACAGTTGTATACAGAATTTGTTTCTTCTTTCACTTTGCCATTTGGTTTGTTTACATTTCTTTCTGACAGACTTCATGATGAGAGATGATAACTCCTCTAGAATGCAGCTCTGATTTTTCCAAACTACATGGCACAAAATGACACATATGTAGGGGTGATGGGTCAATAGATCCAATTGTTGCCAAGTTTGAAAAAAATGTATTTAGGGTAGTTTCATTCAGGGGTATAGCTTGACATGACTTGACTCTACACCTTTCAATCCAGTATTCAATGAGAGATCATACCTGGATCGTGAAACATTTGGATATATCCACATTGGTGATGTTCAAATGGTGCTAAAATGTGACTTCTCAAATGAGCTTGACGCTAAATCCAAGCCGGTTGTAGCAACTTTTCCATAAAAGGTACAATGCATTTGCTGGTTGTTCAAACTTTTCAGGTTTTTATAAACTATGATAACAATATTATGTGAGAGTTATAATAATAATAATAATGATAATAATAATAATAATAATAAGAATAATATTAATAATAAGAATAATAAACATTTACAGGCAATTAAAGCTCTGTAAAAATGTTGCATTTCTTAAGATATCAGGGCAGAATTTGGATTTCTTTATTAGCATTCATTTTTTACATTCTAAACTTTACAGGGCTGCATTGAGGGAGTATGAGGGGTCCATGTGGCCCTGGGCTGCCAGTTACACATCCCTGTGTTAATACATGACAGAAATTAAATTGTGAATACAATTTATTTTTCAAGGCTCAAAACTTAAGTGAACCATGTTTTGCTGACCTCCATGGGCCTTCACAGTGCTGGGCCTCTGAAAGCTTCTGTATTTGTGTCCTTTTGTGAATGCTTTGCCTGTCCGTAAAGGATGCAGTCTACATTTGATAAGGAAAGAAAATGGATAAAAGATGTGCCTTACATGCCAAATGTAATGTTTAATTGATTAAACACTAGGTCTAACTTCAGCAGTTTGACCTAGCACAATAAAAGTTTGTGAAATGATACCCTGAACAATTAAGTACGCTGTTTTCTAATGAACACTTAACCCTCTCCAGAGATGCCGTATGGGGTTGCTAGGGCATGATGAGGCCCTAAACTGAACAAAGACACTGGTTCCTTCTAATCTCAACATTAACAAATTCTATAGCAATAAGAGAGGATTTTCTCTTGACACTACTGCCAAAAAAACTGCAGGGTTTCATAATATAATGATATTTCAACATCTAATCATCCTCTGTTCTTATAAAGTCCTCCCTCAATTTCAATGATATGTTTTGATCCAGTCTCTGAACCAGACCTGTGATCTATGAGGAGTATCAGAGCACCTTGTTTGAGCTCTGTAGGATCAAATTCAGGGTACCAAAACTGAAAGAGAGGAGCAAGCTGAGAGAGATTTGCCATGCAATTTACTTTTTTGAGAGAGATGAGCAAATATTATAGTGATTTATAGTTTTTCAGAGTAATTTAATAAATGACAATTTTCATAGATTTATCATCATCTTGGGTAAAGTATACTACAACATCATGAACTTAGAAAAAAAACCAAAAGAACATCTAAAATATCCTAATTTCGAAAAACACTTAGCACATGTTTTTTCATGAGCATATACAGTATTTTGACAAAGGGTATTCGTCACAGTGGGTCCATTAAGATATGATCTGTTCAATTTTTTTACTGTAAGGAGAAAACACATTTCATTTTATTTTTAAATTTACTTCAATCTAATCTGTCCATTTTATAAAGATAAAAGACAGCTTTCTTGTTAAAGGTCATGTCAACGAAAATTACCCTTCTACTTGTGGGGCTGATTATGAAGTTAGATGTATAAGTATTTATTAATGCTCAACAAGCTTTTCATTAAAAAAAAACTGAAAAATAGTTTAAAAAACATTCAGACTGAGAGAGACGCCTTATATAACATTTCTAACATAGATTTTGGACTTCCTATTCCACTCTACACCTAACTTTCTTTGACTTGTTGCAATGTGACAGACTGTACCATGACAAAAAAAGTAAGAAAAGTTGATTAAAGTTTGGCTAGAGAGGTTCTTACATTTGTCAGCAAGTTTTACAGCATGCAATCACCTATCAAATAAATAAGTAAATTAACAAAACACTTTACATTCTAAAATATCCAGGAGTTACTCATGTAAAGTTAACCCAAAATGATTCATTACAGTCTTTAAACTTTGTGAAACAGATTAACTTGGCTGTATTAATTACCAAAGTTAAAAGTCACTGCAGTCACTAAAGTATTGAGAGAACTTTTGAAGATTATTTTTCCAAATGCATAACGCAGTCTTAAGACTATGAGCTTTGTTGTTCTTTCTTGCTTGTACTGTGGTAGGGCCCAATTTCGTATCCTATCATGGGACTCACAGCTGTTTGCAGCACCGCTGATCATGTTTGCCCTGGTTGGTGTGGGCTGATAGGGCATCTACACTCCTGTGGAACAATCCTTTAAAGTAGGGGTGTCCAAACTATGGCCTAGGGGCCAAGTGCGGCCCACTGACCCGACCATTTTGAATTGGCCCCTGAAACAGTCCAATGAAGAGACATTTCTATTACAGCAGCAAATACCATAAAAATGCACAATTTCAGCAGCTTTTACTTCTCAGAAGCTCTCATTTACAAAGTAAATTGCAGTGTTCATCTTCAAGGGCCAACATTCTTGCAGTTTACTCTTGTTTTGTGTCTGGTAGTGAAGGTAAGTCATCAGTGTCTCCCAACTTTGCTGCTCAGAAGGTCATTCTCATTCTGACTAGGTGTGAATCCAGTGATAGCCTGGGGTTACAAGGGCCCCTTGACAGATGATAACAAACCCCAAAACCCTCAAACTTTTACTTAAATACACTAAAACTGAGGTCCAGCAAGTGTCTCAATAGTCCATGTATTCCTCTTCATGCAGCCCTTGATGTACAAAGTTTGGACACCTCTGCTTTCAAGTATCTTTTCATGTGACAGCATGACTGTTGAGGTCAGCAACATACACAATGCAGCACTCAAGTCTCTGGTATCACTATCTTGTTGGTCCGAAGTTGAAAAGTTTAAGGACATGAACACTGACACAAAAACAGTCCCATCATGCCTCTGTGATACTTTGTGTAGCATTATGTTGCAGAGTCTTAGCACACAGGAAATGTCTGTATGTGTTCCAGAGGTGACCAAGCTTTCTGACAGTGGCACCGTGCTAAGATGGTCAAGTTCCCATGCTAGCTTGTGTTTACCCTCGGCTATTTCTGCACACTCACACATACACACAGTTTGCCCTATTGTACCCCCTGCTAGTAATTTCTCATCCCTCCCCTCCGCTCCCCTGTCTCCCTCCTCCTTCCTCATTCCCCTCTTCTTCCCCCTCTGGAGTCCGGGAGGGTTATGTGAACGGCCAGGGAGGAGGGCTGAGAAAGAGACGGGAGGAGTGTGAAAGGGGAGGGAGACGTCGAGGGGGTCATCGCTGAGTCATCATATTCCCTGGTAAGGCTGGTGTGTGTGTGTGTGTGTGTGTGTGTGTGTGCATGTGTGTGTGTATGTCCAGTTGCTTCTCTTAAAGTGTGTGCATACGTCTGAGTGGGTGGTGAAGTTTGCACATTCCAGTGAACAAGTGTATTTATGTGTGTGTGGGCAGGAGTGTGTGTTTGTACATGCTGCTGTGTTTATGATACGAGCCGAATGTGAACTTTACAGACTGACACTTTTCTACAATTACAGCAACACAAATGTGAGGTCTCAAACTAGCTGGAGATTTTCCACAACTTTTCAGGTACCCTAACTTCAACAAAGTATGATTATACGCTTCTGATTTTTGTTTTTCAGGACTGACCCTTTCAAGTGTGAGTAAACCCCAGAGATGGAGAAATAAAGGTACATGTACCCGGGACAGACACACACGTTTATTTTATCATGCTAATTTGAGTTAAAGTTAATCAGGATATTGACAGGATTGTGCTTTTCTTTTTAAACAAAGAAAAATGCATTAGACAAATGTATGTTTTCTGTATCATAAAATTGCAAAACAGCTTAATTTCAGATGGATTCTGTCTCCCCTTTAACAATACCGAGTGGCGCGTTATTTTAAATAATTATAAAGCCTACTTAATCACTTTTACAACAAGGTATAACTTGTGAGGATTGTGCATTCATGAAATGAACAACAGAGCTAAATGTGTAGGTAGTGCCCACCAAAACCTGGCTTGTAAAGAAAGTAAGGATGAGGAACCAGCCTTCTTGAGGTGTTGTCTTCCTGGGATGCCATCTGTCTTTGACTTCACCAGTCTCATGGAACTTGGTCCTGGACCAGAAAACCAGCTTCGAGTCACCAGGGACTGTGGCACATTTTTTGGGCACTATTTACACATTAACCCTTTCATGCACAGTGTCCACTACAGTAGACAGATATTTAGAAACATTTTGTACCCTTGAGGTTTTAGTATCATGTCCAACTACCAGTTGGAAAAGTCCCAAAACCTTGTTTCAAAGAACATTATCTGTTCACATTTTTACCATATCCAGATATTGCATCATAAATTTTAAAAAAACTAGAAAGCACTCGGAGAGCGCAGACCTCCGCCAACGCCACAATCCTAAGCCATATTGTCATTTTGACCATAAATATTACTCTCGCCTTTATTTCATGTCAATATTTAGATTCCTTGACCATGGAAACATACCATTAGCAACTGGATTCATAATGATATCTATTTAAGTTCAGTAGTTATTCACAGAAATCACATTTTTCGCCATGGCGGCCAGACGCTGGTCCGGATCAACACCAAAATCGAATTACGTCTTCCTTTTCCCATGCTGAACATTTCCTGAAAATTTCATCCAAATCTGTCCATTACTTTTTGAGTTATTTTGTTCACAGATGGATGGACAGACAGACAGATGGACAAACTCTCCCAAAAACATCACCTCCTTGGTGGAGGTAAAAAGTTGACAAAGGGTA
This sequence comes from Scarus forsteni, assembly GCA_036419115.1. Lineage (NCBI taxonomy): Eukaryota > Metazoa > Chordata > Actinopteri > Labriformes > Labridae > Scarus > Scarus forsteni. The sequence continues at coordinate 2,410,084 of JAZDUH010000198.1, forward strand.
AATTGGGTATTATGCCTGTGTTCAGATCTCACATAATTTTGGTTTTTTTTATTTTAAATTTTGGTGTAATTCTCAGGTGAATAGTTTGATTAAACAGCATCAATACATATACTTCAGATTTAGCTTGTTTTATCTACTCTTAATAAATGTTTGTCAAAAACATGTGTTTCTGGATCTTTATTAAGGTCCACTATATTACTACTTATACGGTTGATTTATGATGAAGTGGACAGATGCATAACTCACCCAAGATTTAAGACTGCAAAACTGACAATGATTTTAACATGTTTGAAAATAAAACCAAACATTTTTTAAAAAAGTATTCCTTTTTGATAAAATCATTTGTGCATGAAAGGGTTAAGCTGTGTTGCTCATTTCATGAATGCGCAATCCTGACAAGTTATATCTCATTGTATAGGTGACGAGTCAGGCTCTCCAATATTATAAAGTACAGTACCAATTGGTATTATGAAAGGGGAGAAAAAAAACAATTGAAATGTTTCCACACTGTTTTTGATAGATAGATAATAATAATAATAGATAGATAATAATATATAATATTATATTATGATAATATAATATATAATATAATATATAATATTATATTATGATAATATATAATAATATATAATATAATAATATAAAAATATTATATCATATTATAATAATAGATAATAATAATAATTTTACTGCTATGCTTTGGCAACAATGTATTTTTTCCATTCATGCCAATAAAGCTTTTATATAGATAGATAGATAGATAGATAGATAGATAGATAGATAGATAGATAGATAGATAGATAGATAGATAGATAGATAGATAGATAGATAGATAGATAGATAGATAGATAGATAGATAGATAGACCTCAGCCATATTGTAATTTTAACCAGAAATATTAGTTCTACATTCATTTCATCTAAATATTTAGATTCCTTGACCATGAAACATACAAATATGCACGAATACCGAAATAGTCCTATCTTGCAAAGGCAAAGAATCCTTTAAAAATTCCTGGAGTCGGACGGTGATCCGGATCACTCCCAAAATCTAATCATGACATTTCTTGAAAATTTAATCGAAATCTGTCCATAACTTTTGGAGTTATGTTACCACAGAGAAACAAACAAACAAATAAAAAAACCAAACAAATAGAGGTCTGCAATAACATAACCCCCTTGGCGGAGGTAATAAAAAATAAAAATAAATGAGATATTTCAGGCTTTAAAAATAATGTTGGAGATAAAGATTTCCTATTGGTGGCGAAATCGTTTTTGCCAGTTTCTTTAAATATATATTTGTGCTAAGCATATGAGAAATCAGTCATTAAACTACCTTATTGAATTTAGACTGGTGGATGTCATGCACCAGGACACAACCTCAGACTGGGTTGAAGTAGAGTACACAATGCAAGAGAATCGCCATGAGTTTTGGCACAGGTAACAAAGGTAACAAAGGTCGGATAATCTGGTGTTTTGAAACATGACCTAATCTGATTATACTGTGGCGTAAAGTGTGTGGTTTGTCCTGTTATCTTCTTTTGGCACGCCACACACTACATGAAAATGTCTGGACCTATGACAATTGAGGCTGTTTTCAGATAGTCATCATTTTTTAAGTGCTAAAGGTCTCCATTAACTAACACTGAAGCCGCTGCATAATGTGCTTTAGGACACATGAATCACATAGCAAATTCATCTCTCTATTCATCCTTCCACCGACCCATCCATCTTACTATCCATCTATCCATCAATCCTTTAATCTGTCCATCGTTTAGATGCTCAAACATCTTCTGTCCGTTGACCCTTTCATCAATCTACAGCAGTGTTGGACAACTTAGACTTTCATGGGCACAATTTTTGTTAGTCTCAGACTCAAGGTAAACACCAAACTATCTGGAGGCCTGGGACTGTTTTAGGGTCCCAAGGAGGAGCTAAAAAAATGGATAAAACAAAAGGGGCATCTGGGCCAGCCTGGTTGCCCCGCTGCCACTTGGTTTATGTCTGTTTCTAAAACAAATATAATGTCACTAGTGGAGTTACAGGTCAACTGTTGCACGGGACAGTTTTGTTTTTTCAAATCAAAATGTACCATTCAATATCATAACTCAACAACACTTTTTTGGTCAAATCTTAAATCACGATGACTGCTTTTATGGGCAAAACTGTTAAAAAATATGAACACTCAATTAATTTTGTGTATCTAATGAGCTTTTCTTGATCTTTCCCACCATGGGGTCCATTGAGGTTGTTTCCATATTACAGAGATTCAACTGAGAACTCCCACAATGCTGTATGATGATCCTTAAAGCTGTGAACTTTATATTACTTCATTTATAGACTGTGCAAAATCAGTCCTAAAAATCACCCATAATCTGTGTAATTACTCTAGATAGCTCTGAACTTTCCAGCCTAAGACATTTACACCTCAAGGTACAAATTGACACGCTGTGATGACTGAAACAACAGACCTCAATAAATCACAGACAGTAGAGGTTGTATCTTAAAAACCAGAGAAGATTAAACCCTTTTTTCAAGGTTGATCAACATTTTCCCACCACAGAGATAAAAGGGTAAGGGTCTGTTTTACTTAATCACCAACTACCTAAGATAATTAATGTGAAATCATCAAATTAGCCATGCCTTTACTTTTTTCTAGACTTTACCTTAATCAAAAAACTGGAAACAAGTAGACATTTGTTCAGTTCTGAAGTTGTTAAATTAAACTTAGATGATGAAAGGTGCTGTGAAATTACCAAAGACTTGCCTTACAAAAATGACAAAGTGCTAAAGCTGGAGGCCCAGCACATATTCAGGGTTGACAATGGTGTTTTTAAAATAATAAGTTAAATAACCAAGGAAACACTGGGAGAACTGCAAAGCATCTTCAAATGAACAAAACCTGTATTTATACCTACTCTTTCAAAAGTCTGCTCCGGCGGTGCTCAAATAAGACAAACAACAAAAGGTGACATTAAGGGTCGTGAGGATTGGTGGAAATGATTTCCTGCTACTCCATCCATCCATCCAGCTATTCCTCCATCTACCCATTATTGTTTCCATCCCCTCTCACATTAGTCATTACATCCATGTGTCCCATACATACATACATCAATACAACCCTTTATCTAACTACATGTTTCTATGTTGCATTTTGAACTCTCCCAATAGTGTAAAAGTCTGTCAAGTGTTTACACTAGTTCACCCTTTTGCTTGCTCACTTTCTCTGTTTCTTTCCTAGCATCATTCGACATCGGCTCCTTTGTCTCATCGTCTAAGCAATTGTGGAGCAGAGTACAGAGGTACCACTTTCATTGACTAACAGGGTTCTGTTAGCTGGGTGGGCCATGAAGCAGTCAACACTTTCTACAGGATGACTGCAACTTGTTGCCAAACTTGCACAGTGCTACATGCAGGCAACCAGGGCATCTGATGGGGTTGGATTGATACCATTCACTCTGTTGAAAGTCCTCCTGTAATGATATTGACTTTAAGGGTGCACTGATCCCAGCCATTCCATACTGTGCTAAAGTCCAGCCCTATGCTCTTCGCAATGCTTCAGAACAGTCCTCTTCCATGGCCATGGCACACCAAGTGGAGGAGGGCCTCTGCAAGGCACCTCAATTTCAAAAACACTGAACTATCCCTTTACACTTTATTTTAACAGTAAAGGATGGCTTGAGCCTGGTGTCTCCGCTGGTCTAAACATCCCCTTTTTTTCAAGACTCCTAAAAACACTCCTCTCTTACTATCATCCCATCACATCCCCGTCTCCCCTTCTTCTCCTTCCCTTTCATCTCTCCCTCTCTTTCCCCCTCTCCGCCTGCCTGAATATCTGTGTGGCCTGGCTTTGCCTCTCAACAGTAACTCAACCCATAAACAAACTGCCTTACATGCTGTAATCACAAACCCCAAACTAACTGCCAGACATTAAAAGGGCCACGTTTTATCCCCTCTGCAAAGGAAAGAGAGAAGGAGAAAGAGTGAGAGACCCCCCTCCTCCTCTTAACAGATGCAGGGTGTAGTATCAGTTTGCTAAAGTGCGACTGGGAGGGGAGATAGATAGCGAAGGAGGACGAGCGTATCTTTGAGGAGTTCCACATTGCCCGGCGATGATCAAAGTGCTGCGCTGCCTTTGTGCCTAATTGTGGGATTATCTGTAAGTGCTTGGAGAAGAGCGGCCTGCTTTTATGGGGTTGGTGTCACACAAATACACACACACATACACACAAAGAGACTATGTATGTGCTACTGCAGAGAGCTGGAAAATATGTTGAGTTTTAAAGGTTTATTATGTGTTTTTTTAAAACATTTTTATGTTAATCAAAATGCTTACAGTCTCATGCTCTGTTCAATTATTGTTTACACCAAAAAACTTGATTGCATTATGATTGACTGCATAGTTTTATTTGAAAATGCTTTGTTTGTATGGCATATAACAATATTATGTATTGTATGTATTCAAAGTAGAATTTTAGCATTAAAACAACAATGCTGGTACTAATTTGATACACAGGTCAAGTCACTCTTACAGATGTTGCAGACAATCTGTACAGACTTCCAGTAAATAGAAATTTCCAAACTGCTGAAGTTACAGTGAAAAATAATTTAGTATTAATGGATGGCTGCAATGATAAAAAAAAATGATGCATAGATGACTGGATGGACAGACAGATTGACATATGGATAAACCAATATACAGACTGATGCATGGAATGAATGAATAGAAAGATACATTGATGAAAACATAATGAGATGAATGTTTGTTGCATGAGTAAATGAATGAGGCATAGGTAAATGGCAAGAAAGTAAGGTGAATTAAGGATGGATGGATGAACAAAAGGTCGGACTGAAGGATAGATGTATGGATGAGAGAAAGATGAATGGATGGATAGATGGAGAAAGGAACAGATGGATGGACAGACAGATTGATAGATGTACATATGGTTGCATAGATGTAAAGACCTTAAATCAATGACTGATGGACAGATCGATGGACGGATGGGTAAATAGATCAATAGGTAACTGCATTAATTGGAAATGTCTCTTGAATTTAGAAAAGAAAGAACCTTATATTGATGTGACACCCATTCATTTTATCCTTTCACCTGTATTGTAGTAGTAGAAGCAGGAAGTAACTCATTGTTGGCTTCTTAAAAGTTTATGATCTGAATATTTTCAGAAACTATGATATCATAGCCCAACCTCTCAATTAAGCTGTGTGCATTAACCCTGACAACAAGAGAAACAATGGCAAAATACAGTGTTGCGTTCATGCTGCAGAAGCTCCTGAGCTTGTTTTGGCTCCTTGTGGACATAGAGAGTGGCATACTCCAGTGTTTGTTTACATAGCACATGATTTATGTGCAAGCAGTGTCTTCCTCTCTGGTTTTGGCACATGTCTTAACGAGCGTTACAGTGTCACTTACAGGCCTGGCATATATTTCTTAATGTGAAACTGTGTTTCCAGAAAATGTTTTGATAACAGCAAAATAGATCATTTGGATCTCTGTGTGGACAGGGCCTTATATTCATATGTGTTTGTGTTCTACCTGACCCTACTGCTGCACTGAGACCTGCATAGTTGATGAGTGGAATAAACACATTCCAAGGAAGGAGAGGAAGCACTGATGCATTATAAAGTAATTCCAAACATGGGGGCCTTGGTCAAGGAAAAGCATGTAAGAAATGTTACTGTAGTATCCAGTCAAGCTTCTTTTTTTTTTTTGACAGGTGTTACCCTAAAAGTTGGGCTAATTGTAAGGCTTTTGGTGGCACCATGTACTGGCATTATCAGCAACTGTCTACAGAATTAGAGCTGGACAGTTTTTAGTTGCACTCGAGTGCCATAGGCCTTGAGCACTCCAACTGAAAAATAAAAAAGACTGTTCCTTGAAATAAATAACATGAAAGTATGTTTTTCATCTGTGTTGTCCAACTTTGCTCAGAGGAACCAAAAGAGTGACCTTAAATCCATGATTCAAGTCTCTGTGTATTTGCGGAGACAATGAGAAACAAAATAGGACGTGGAGGAGAATGAAGAGTGAAAAACTGGCTCCAAAATTGGATGAGATCCAGGAGACATGAAAAATCAGGCACACACACTCTTACACACACGGAGGCAGACACATCCTCTCTTCTTGATCCAGTTTCAAGGATAGTGGCGAGACTGGAGGGTTTGGAGTGCCAAACGACTTGTCAGTGTCAGTTGTAAAGCTGCCTCCCCTAAAGCCACTTCCCCCTGCTGCACACACACTCACACACACTCAAACACACACACACACACACACACGCACACACTTTGCTGGGATCTGTGGTCAGCTGAGCGGATCCTAAGTGAGGTCAGGAGCAGTTTGGAAACATGCACGGCGCTCACAAAGAGACTTTCTTTCGAGGCTTTACGAGTCTTCTCTATAGTTTGTCCTGACCACAATTACACACACGCACACACACAGAAACACACACATTTACACGTAGTGCAAGAAAACTTGCACAGAGCTGATGTAGCGGATATGGTTTTGTGAGGGGGAAGAAGGGTGTATGGTCGGCGTCAGGTCCAAGCAATTATCCAAGTGTCCAAACCTCTTTCAGGCCGCCACGGTGGAGCCAGACAGCTCACACACACTGGAACACACAGACACCAACACAACTTTCAACTCGGACGTAGGGATTTGCCCAGGATAATTCCACTTCTACTCACCATGAGAGGTTTTACAAGGTGAGGGCCAAAATCTGAGAGCGGACTACCAGCTGGCCCTTGGCCTCCGGTCTGAAGGCTCGAGTACGCAATTGTGGCCCCACTAAGTGTCCTGCAGCCCTGAAGACCTTTCCAAAGAGACGGGCAGGGGGGTGAAGACAATGGCGGGCCGCTAATCTTGTCTTTATGTGTCCCTTTGTGTGCGAGTAGGGGGCTCTTGTTTGGGCGGTGTTCAGGTAAGGCAGCGTGTCAGAGGTTAATCTGCAGACTCAGACCTGCACACACAAGTTAATTAAAGTTTGTCTAAGGGGCCGAGAGTGCGTCTAAGCAGGCCGCCAGAGTCTGACGGTCCGTCTGAGAAAGGAATGACTGAGGCTTTAAAGTCCGCCGACAGTCTCCGAAATGGTTTGGAAAGAAACCAAAGTAAAAATCTAAAATGTTGATTGAATGTTGATTTCAACTTGTTGCTGTCACACTGAGAAGCGGTTCTCTTAAACAAGAGCTAATTTTGAAGTTCTCACCAATTACATTCCCTGCAAGAACGGCAAATATGTGCATTCATAAAGACGTTCATGATAGATAAATCATCATGAAGTAAGAAAAAAAGTTTATATTTGCTTGTTGGAGAAATAGCAAAACTATCACACGTTGTTTAGATTATATTTCATTAACCTTTTTGACATATTTTTGATTAAAAACAGAAAAATAAGCGGCAAACTGTTGTCCTCTTTGTTAATGAAAATCTTCTAGAGGTCACAAATAGGGCAGAATAATAGTCAGTTAAATATTTATTTCAAATCATTGCACCTTTCTGCAAGTAATGTCATCCAACAGGAAAAAATAAGTTTATCAATTTGAGGTTTACTGTCTTTTTTCCATCATTGCAGGACTATTTAAAGTCGAATTCAGTGTTTTGAAAGCTATTATTTGAGAAACTAACCTTGCAGTGCAGATGGACCTGCCTCTTTTAATTTGCAGACCCATCTTGCCAAACACCAAATGGAAACTGTGAGTGACCCAAAGGGTGATGGCCCAATCAGAATCCTGTAAAGCAGGAAGAGTTGGGAGGTATGCACAAGATGACAATGGGAAGTGACTACCCATACCTAGATTACCATAGATGCTAACAGCTTGAGCAATAGTTTTATCAGATCTGGACTATATTTTATTGTTAAATATAAATTAAATAACAGATGACAACACCAAAAACGTCTCAATAACAGGATGCCCCATGTTGAGCATGTTTTGGTGAGAGTTTGCGCACAAAGGGGCTTACTGTATGTCCTGTCATTTACACTGGGGCAGTGGCACTTGACTACTACATTACCCACTTGGTCTTTTATAAATGTGATTGAAGGAATGATTGTCCAATCACCTACCAGATATCATCTGAAAGGTTCTGCCCATTTGCACTTTCTACAGGCTCCCCCCCAGATGAATTTGTGGGATCTATTGAACATCCTATCTGGTGCATCTAGTTGATCCCACTGAGAAACTGCATTGGTGAAAATAGACAACATTTGTATTGCATGTTTGCAATACCCAAAAAAGGCCAAAAGCCTCTCATGATTAGTTATTACCTTTGATAAATGAGTCTTAATCCCGAGCATCTGCTTTAAGAACTACAGTCTAGTACAGTTTGTGGTGGGACCTGACTGAAAAGCCGTCTTTGTAACAGCGGAGGAATTTTTAACAGTGTCGTGATTAACCTGCTCATGAACATGTGATTGCACTGTCAACCTTTTTTTTTCACCACTGAGGGTTTTAAGTTAAAGAATCTAGGCTGGGTCACCTAAAGAGGTAAAGCAAAGAAGAGGAACCCCTTAAACAAAAGAGTGAATGAAGAAACAGACAGCAGACGTGTAGAAGAGGAAGAAAAATAACCTCGAGAGAGAAATAAAAGAGCAGTCTGGAGAGAGCGATGGAGAGGAAGGAAGGAGGAAGAGGAGGAGAGAAGATGAGCAGACAGTGTCCTTTATGTTTCGGCCCAGCGTCTCCCAGGGCTGCTCTAATGCACAATGCAGACACACTCTCAAGGTCGCCGTACGGCTGCCTGTCCAGCTGTTTTCATATTCAGTTTCACCCTCGTTTCTCTCCCTTCTCTGATTTTTTTCTTTTTTTTTTTTTTAGCTGTGACCATCGGGCAGATTATTACCAGGGGGCAACAGATTAACCATCGAATGAGACAACAAAAAAGACAAAACAAATGAGAGGCAGCCAAGGTTTAAATCCTGATCGGGATGGGGGAGTACAGCTGGAATAACTGTACAAATGTGCGGATACACAGACCTCTCTGTGCTATCATTACCAGCAAAAAATAACACTTATGACATAAAGGTTATCACTGCTGTAGAGTCAGTCAGTGTGTAGGTTAGACAGTTTGAGAAAGAGGGAGAAAAAATGGTGGTATCGACCTCTATTTACATGACAGCTTTGATCCCTTGATGCAATCAAATGTTGCAATGCAAAGCTTTTTTTAAGATTCATGTTTTATATGCACCAATTATCTATCATATTAACTCTTGACGCAAACATTTATTGTTTGATACGTAACTACAAAGTTTGAAAATACTGAGATGATGGAAAAATTTCATGTTAATGTAGCACAACTGCCTTGAGGTTTATACCACTGCAAAGTATATATCTGCTGGTCAGTAGAAGTACGACGATGGGTCAGGAGGGCTTGGGCATTATTATATTTATTATTTAGCAATACAGGTAAAAGTGCCCTTTATAATTCCAAAATCTCATCAGTCCACTTCAAAGTCTACAATTCTTTGCATACTGAGTCAATTTCATTTTGCTGAAATTGTTGCACATTGAGGAAAAAAAATACTGTCTTGTGTTGTGTCCACGATGTTTACACAATGACTTCTACAATCCAAGTCATTAAAGAGGGATTCTTGATTATTCAAAAATCAGGTAAGTTCTGGGGAAAAAAGAGGAAGGGAGTTGCAGCTGATGAAGTAAACAAACATTTTTCTAAAACAACAGCGGCGATAATGAGGGACCAGACTACAGCTCTCCTTACTCCTTACTTTATAGAAAGTGCTGTCCATTCTGTAGATCTTCATCATGAAACTTTAAAGGTCTTGGTTTTTGAAGTAAGGTTGTAAGAGATAACACAATATTAGCCCAAGAATGTGCTACAGTGCATTTTCTAGCTGCATCAGCAGAAACAGTCAGCACAGAAGCTAGAGCTATACATTGCTGCATATAGTGCCACACACACTGCACTATAAAAGCAGCTGTGGGTGAAAATGAACCAAAAAACAATGTGGGGTGATAACAAGATATAATCAAATAATTTACAATTAACCTGACACCAACAAGACACCACTTTGTTTAGGCACTACTTTACTACATGGCACAACCTACGTACTTTAGCCATTTAAATTGAGTCTTATATTTTCCACATAATCATGTGAATTGGAGGTTTGGGATTTTTAACACAAACTTGACACTTATGTTAGACTAATATACAGCAAAAAAATTATCTTTTTGATCATGTAAGTATTTTAACATGTGAAGAATATGTCAGAAAAGATAGACAATTAAGCCTATGAAGTAAAAGTTTAGTGTGGCACCTCCATGAAAAACATCCCATCATCTACAAAGGATACTTTGATTATGATATTTTTCACAGGTTATTCAATGAAATAGGTCAATTTAGAGAGATTTCTTGTGGGTCTCCCGAATTTGTTGATGAAGGCTCATTAGTAAGAGGGAATTTAAGAGCAATAGGGCTGTAACTGAAGTAGGAAGCAGCCAAAAAAATAAAAAAAAATCTAATGTAAACGACATTGCAAAGCTGAAGTTGGTATGCATGAAAGCCACATGTATCCAGTGTGTTTGAGCTGTGAGGGTCAACATTTGTGCAATGTTCGAAAAAAAGAACACTTATTTCTGGGGCTATGACCAACTTTCCCTTAAAATGTCACAAAAAATTGTGAAAAACGTATTGAGTTTTAGCCAAACTGCCCTATCCTGCAGGATTAAGACATCTTTAAAAAAAAACCTGGATACACAACCAGATTTGGATCACCAAAAATCCAATCACTTCAACGAAAGATAATAAACTCACGAATGCCAGCAAAAAGATAACCTCCTTCGCCAGGGTAACAGCTTTTGAGATATGACATTTACAAGCAGGAGATGAGCATGAGGCCTGTTTACCTTGAGCTCTGACCTCTAAAATCTAATTAGTCCATCTTTGAGTCAGAGAGAATCTCTGAAATGATTCCTCATCTATGTCAAGAAACCAATTATCATAAAAAAAATGCAACAACAAAAAAACTCCCATCTCAGCCTGTCTGTATTTACTCTCTGGCTAACATCTTAAAAAATGTAAACAGTTTATTGATACATATGGCTGATTCATTGGCTGTAAATGCTATGCTAATGCCAATGGTAATGTGAAAATAAAAGGTACATCCCAAGTCACTCTGCTTTGTTCTTCGGTAAAAATACATATAAAATAATAAAATAAATTAAAGTAGCTATTAAATGTGCTGTAAAGATAAAGTCTGACTTCACCTGACCTTGCTTTGGACCATGATCGTCCTGTAGTGATCATAACATCTGCCTTCAGTGGCTCATTTTCTGGGCCCTGTCAAAAACTTTGACTCATTTAGCGTCAAAGACCTAGACAAAGATGTCAAAACCAAACCTGAGAAAGCTTTCCTCACCCTTCCTGCGCCTGTGAGAGATGAACACGTATAGATTTGTCTCTGCTGTCAGAACGTCACGTACATGTGTCACAGATAACACAGGACTGACCCAGCACTGACCCCCCTCCCACCATCTGCTTCAGCTGGGCCACGGCAGCCACTCAGCCTCCACGTTACTGACCCATTCCACATGCCAAAGACAAGACAGATGCCCCTGATACCCCCTTCCCTTCCCCAAATAACCCCCGCCCAGCATTTCAGCGCCTCTCTTTGCCGTCCATACCAGACAACCTGACCTCCTCTATCTTCCTCGTCTTCCACCACCACCAGTCTCGCAGCGAGCCGCAGTCTGCGGGGAGACATGTGCTGCATGATGACAGTGAGGATAAACACGAGGGGGATGAAGCTTTTGAAGTTTTGGATTATTTTTTTCATTGTCATTTTATTGTTTTCATTTCTTTTCCAATTTAATTTTTTCTTTTTCATTTGGAATGTGGATTTGTTAGTTTATTTAATTGATTTCAGCTTTTGTGTCTTAAATTTTTGGTCTGAAAAGCCAAGTAACAATAAGAAAAAAGACAAGTATGATAATTAATAACTTATAATAACTTATCCAACATTTCTACTTTCCAGAAATAAAATAATGCTCCAGTACTGAAAGGATGAATATTGTGTCACCCTTATTACAAATTGTTATATGTACATTAAAGTTCATAAAAACTACTCATCAACATGGAAGGTGGCCAGTAGAACTCCTTTGCTTTAAGAAAAGAAATCATAAAATGCCTATCTGCGACAATTAAATACAAATGTTTTTCCTCCATCATAAACAATATTGGAAACACAGTGCGCTGCTATGTTTTTTCCATGTGTCATATATATTGCTATTTTTTAGTAGTACTTCCCTTGTTCATGTGTTACTATGTGTAACAATTAGAATTTGATTCTTAAAAAGTTTCTGTCACTCCATTCATGTGTTTGTTGCCGGTGCAACTCTACGATAACAATGGTCTAGAATACCTATTGCACAGAGGTGATTGCATTACTTGTAGGCGGAACTGTTAACGAGTTCTGAAACTGCTTGAATTATATTCTACATAAGTAGATCTGTGGTTAGAATTTATAAAATACATTGTGTTGTACTGCCAAGCATTAGTGTTTGTCCCAGTCCCAGTTGTAAGTGTCCTAACAAAAGTTGGTAGGAGGCTAAAGATGCATATAAATAGTATTCTTATAATTCTATACAAAAGGTGGCTTGGAATATTACTAATTGGAACAACAGTGTCCATTTGAATTATAAGCTGTAACAGCACCATAACTGTGATAAGTATTTTCTGTAGCTTGTACATTTTAATTCACTGAACTTCAAATGTAGGAAATTTTAAGACTTTGGTGTGGCCAGTTAGATTTCAGTGAACCTCGCTGGCACTACATGGTGACTAATAGATCAGCTTAAGAAAGATGCTCCAAGTAGCCCTGATAGCTTTTCTTCATATTTAAACAAAATCACAAACAAACAGCACAAAGCTGCCAAACTTTGCACATGCTGATGAAATTATTAAAAAAATATTAAAATGCTTTGTACATCTTGACATGCTGCAGATTTGAAGGAATAAGTGCGATTTGCTCTCATAATCTGTAATTATTGCTAAAGCTAGGCCATATCTAAATGTAAATTTTGGAATTTGCTTTGCTGCTAAATAGCAGAATGAGAGGGTGTGAGCCTGTGACTGATGTTGCACTTTATCATGAGGCAGTGGAGAGTGCACCCTCTATTTTTTCACCAGTGCTTAACTATGAAACTTGTTATTTTATTTGTACTTTCACGATTATCACCATGTTTGCAGTTTATTTTAACATAACAGATACCCACAAGCAGCTTAAGGTCTTTGTGCCCTTTTTTGTCTATGGAAAATCTGCATAGACAAATGAACACTATCATAGTAAATTTGAACACTTCTTTATTGTTAAATTTACACTAAGAGTTATCGACAGTCTTTTTGGACAGTTGATACTTCAACTCTCATCCAGTGTAATTGTTGACTTTTTCTGGAGTTTAAATTCAAACTTTTCAACTCATAATGGCGTGACTTTTGAGCAACACTTCTGCTTTATGTTAGGAATGCACTGTTTAAGAGTATGTTTTATTTAACTACTTAAGTGCTGATTCAATATTAACACTGCAAAGTGTAAACAATTTTCTTTAATTCACGTATAGCTACAGTAAATTAGTTAAAATAAAGAATAAAAAATGTGTTTAGAGCATATGTATTAAAAAATCATTTGCACAGCAGGTTTCAAGTTGCGGGCTTATGGCATCTGTTGCTATTTGTCCAAAAATGGGGCTGGGTGCAATAATTGACACCACAAGTGTCACTTATAGATTCGAGTGAAGAAAAATAAATAAATAGATTCAAGTGAAATGTGCAGAATTGGAGTGTTGGTTTGGCGGAGTGGTTAGCAGACAGGCACGTCCAATGTATATACTTCTGCCGGCCAGGGTTTGAGTCCAGCCTGTGGCCAGTTTGCTAAATGTCTTCCCCTACTCTCTCAACCCCTTTCACAAGCCTATCCACAGTCATTCTCTCCTATCAACAAAGGTACAAAATGCCCAAAAATACATTAAAAAAAGGAAAAGTTCAGAGGTAAAGATCCTAGAGTGACATGGATTTGATTCACTGAAAAATAAGTTTTACACTTTTTTTTTATACCAACTGTTTTCACCTGAGAGAACAATTTAAGGGATTTGGCTCCATCCAGAGTATAATTAATTCTGCATTTGATGAAAATTAGCTAACATGTTTTTTTTTTTAACTCTTCTCAATTTGCTGTGTTGAGGGGTCCTTCAAAAACACGTGTCGCATATAGGTGACACAAAAATACTCATACTGCCGACAGACGCAAACATGAGTGTAAGAAACTGTATTTCCGGCCTAGCGCAGCCTCTGATGATAACATATTAGGTTTTCCCATCGGCTTCACCCATGAACACCTGGTGTGCTACATGATGATAGCACACATACATCATGATTTCTTAATCAAATCTCTTAAAACCCAGTAAAATATTAAAGTATTGAGACGCGTTTGTACGGAAACCAAATGTGTCAAATTCAGACTTCTCGTTCAGCGTTTGAAACAGACAGGGAATGATACCCGGCCATGTCACGGACACACACACACAGTCACACACATGCAGACAGGAGGCCGTGGTGCGTCCTCTGACCGGTCTGTGACCTGAAGCTCAGCAGCTGCTGCTGTTTGATGTTTCACTCTGAGGATCGCATTTCATTTACAGACACTTCAGCCAATCACAAGCAGACAAAGACAGAGACGGTGGGAGGCTCCTCTTCCTTGTTTTTATCCCTCGTCACAGCACCCATGACCAGACACACACACCCCGACATCTTCTGAGCACGCCAATGTAACTGCTGTCTTAATGTGAGCTTCACATGTTAAAATGCATCAAACAAACAAACATGGCTTCATAAAAACACAAATACAACGACGTTATGATGTCCCAAAGATTCAGAGTGAACTGACAATAGAGCATCAGAGTCTGTGTGTGTGCAGCAGATGGAGGCAGGCTGGACGTTAGACCCTCTGGCCGGATGACATGAAGTCATCACACGGCAGCAGTGTCGAGCGCTGCCTTCAGGGACACACAAACACACACACAAACACAACGGAGCTTGTTAAATCATTATATCCCAGCGTACATGTGTGAGTGTTGTATTTTAAGGACCAAAACACATGTAGACTTAGTGCATATGTTATTTTGTTGTTTATATGTAAACTTTGTTAAAGACGTGAGAGGTGATTTACGTTTTTATATCACGACTCCTGCTTCACATATTTTAGGACAATATAAATGGCAGGAAAAAATTATATTATTTGTTTTTAGTTTAATTTTAAGTTGATTTTCTTCATCACCCTTCTGCTCAACTGGTCCTTAATGCATAAGCTAATCAGTCAACCTCATGGTGGGAACTTAATGCATTTAGCAATGTTAACATGGTCAAGATGACCTGTTGAATTTCAAATCAAGCAGCAGAAAGGTCATTGAAGTGATTTTATTGGTTCCAGGCGAGTTAGTCTGTCAGAAACTGCAGATCTACAGGGATTTTACGCACAGCCATCTCTAAGGTTTACAGAGAATTGTCAAAAAAGAGAAAATATCCAGAGAGCAGTAATCTTCTAGGCAACAATGCCGTTTTGATGCCAAACGTCGGAGGAGAGTGTTCAATGTGGTTGAAGGCAATAGATTGACACAACTAAGTCAAATAACCACAAGTTATGACAAAAGTATGCAGAAGATCATCTATAAAAACATACAGTATGTTGCATCTTGTAGCAGATGGGCTACAGCATCAGAGGACCACACCAGGTACCACCTCTGATAGGCTGCCACATTCAGGTAGCTGGGTTAGAATTTGGTGTAAAGATCATGTAAGCGTACCGTAGATCCATCCTGCCTTGTATCAACGGTTAAGGCTGGTGTTGGTGGTGTGATGATGTTGGGGATATTTTCTCAACACACTTTGTGCACCTTAGTTCCAACTGAGCATTTTCAAACCCCACAGCCTATCTAGGTATTGTTGCTGACCCTGCCCATCCCTTTACGACCAGTGTTCCCATCTTGTGATGGCTACTTCCAGCAGGATAACACCCCATGTCACAAAGATTAAATCATCTCCTTAGCATGACAGTGAGTTTACGGTGGTCCAGTGGCCACCACATTCACCAGATGACAGTCCAACAGAGCACCTTTGGGTCTAGGCAATGAAAAATTAATGCAGTGTACCATAAGAAGTGGCCAGTGAGTGTATCTTTTGCTCCACCTAAGGTCCAAAGGGAAACATTCTTCTCCATTTACATTTGAATGGTTTACATTTTTCTGAGATATGAGTTGCAAATTTTAATGAGGTAGATAAGAGATGACCAACTTTTGTTATCAAGAGTTTTATTGTGACTATGATTTAAAAAAAAAACACTTCTAGAAAGGAGTAAATTAACAAATAGAATGAACAGAATATAAGATGACCTGTAGATCTCTAATTCTTAAGTTCTATAATCAGTGAGCTAAATACTGGGATAGAGCTACCGGCTTTTGAGGAAGATTAAATTACATTTTTAAGTCCACCAAGGAGGCTATGTGTTGCCAGCATTGTTTGTTTGATTATCAACAGAATTTAAATACATTTTTAGTTTAGGATGGAAATTGGCCAGTTACCAGTATATTCTAATTTGGCCGAAATCCAAATCTGGATGCAGGTGTGGGATTTTTTTTTAGGATTTGTTAATACTGCCAAATGAGGCAGTTTTCCACATTTTTGTTAATTAATCAGTTCATAAAACAGATTTTGATGAGGTTTTAGGGAATTGTGGTCCTGAAACCAGCAACAATACATTAGATTTCAATGGTGACCTGAATCTGGATGTTGACCCAGGATTTTTGACATAGTTTTTAACAGTGATTGGGTTGTTCTCTTTTTTTTTTTTTTACAACAAGTTGCTAAACAATATTTTTATTTATTTATTTATTTAATGTTTATATGACAGGGAAGATACATACAACATTGCCACAATGGGAAAATGTGAACGTATATAAGACGTATTAGAAAGGCTTCAGCAGAAGTTTTATCTGGGAATGTGTTGTTAGTTTGTTTAAAAAAGTAGGAATGATGTGTGAAGCTGCAATTAACTCAAGAAAATGTAAAATATAAATATATAAAAGCTTGATTCTGGTTTATAATTTTTTTTTGCAGAAGAATAGAGATATACTGTAAATGTCTGTTGTGTTTCTTGGTAACTCTTATAAAGCCAAGGAACTAACATATAACTTTGAATGTCTCCTAAAAAAAAACAATAATTTTCTGATAAATATTTTACACAGACGGACACAGAAGATTTATGAAGAGAGAAGCAATGCCCAAACAAAAAGTCGCAATAAACACTCGTCAACCATGGTTTTATTAGTGTTTGAGTATTTAAACCAGCCTGACAAACAAATCACACACAGTAAATGTAGCACCTTGTTTAAAAAAACTGCTCCAGTAGAAGAAGAGGGCTGATGCATCTTCGCTCGTGTCCTCGTCTCCCCCTCCGAGTGGATCTTTCTTAGTGTGTGGCCACTCAAGAGTGAGAAGACGACGAGAGAGACGCCCCAGGCTAAAGGGCAGCTTTAGTCACTTCACTCACAACTAACACACACACACACAAACATACACACACATGTGAAGAGGGTCTCAAATAAGCATCTTTACCAAGAATTCAAGAATAAGGAGGCTTCGGCGCCATGCGTGGCTGCTCACCCTTGACTGCGCACACACACACACACACACACACATATATATGTGGACGCCATGTACTTGAGAGGCAGACACAGAAACAAAGCCACACACACACCCTCTTACACACATTCCACAATCACATAACAACAACTTATCCTGAGCGTTTTGTGCTGGACGCTTGTGTACAGTGGCGTGCATTCCTTCCTTCCTGTTAGAAAGTGGGATAATCACTCTTTGTTTGACGAGAAGGAGCTAACCAGTGGGCCTGACATGTAAGCTTATTACCTCCTCTATAGGCCTCAGCCAGCGCCACATACAGTACAGCTTTCCTCACTTAAACTGCTCACTGCCGGCACTGTGTCGCACTGTGTCTGGATGGATGGAGAAGCTCTTTGTAAGGAGACTTTTTACACCAAGTTCAAGTCCAGTTGAAGAGTTAGAGGAGGGTGGAGCTGCTGTAAGAACACCAGATAGTTAGGAGTTGGTGATACTGATGGAGCTCTGGCCAAACACTTCATGAGGATATTTTTTGAACCGTAATACCGAAAAGCAGCTAGTTCTACCTTATGCTACGGCCACACCGGACGCTAATTTGCAAAGATGTGTGTTGAGATTACATACAAAGTCAATGCATAGACGCGTTTGGATGCAGATTCGCCCCAAGTGGCACGTTGGACGCATTTGGCGCGGCGCATATGGAGCACCCAGCGTGCTTGGGGTGTCAAACGCCTCTACGCTCGAGTTGAAAATATTGAACTTTCGACGCAAATTCGCGTGACGCTGTGCCTCAGCAGCCAATCAGCGATGACATTTCCCCCCGACGTCATTGATTTGATGACGTGTGACACTCCAGCCACCGGCTCAAACCCCTCTGAAAGATGGAGGAGAGGTTGATCTGGGCTGTTTGCCATCATCTGGAGCTATACGATTCGACATGTGCACTCTACAGAGGCCGGAACAAAAAAGAGCAGGCTTGGGTGAAAGTCTCTGAGGAGACAGGTTTTGAAAGTAAGTTCTGTAAATATTCGTTTCCAGCTGGATTTGCCTGCATGGGTCATAACTGAGTCTGACAAGCTCTGGCTCAAAACTGCGCCTGCGCAGTGACCGCACGTCGCCCCTCAGCTTGTCAAAATGGTCCAGCGTCCAGCCTTGGGCGTTACGCGCGGCGTGTCACAGGCATTACGCGTGTTTAAACTTGCCAAGTTGCGTCCGGTGGGGCCGCAGCATAAGGATGTTAAAGCACAGGTGTGGGCAACTGGCTGCCTGTGGGCTACATGCTAGCTCCCACCTTGCTTAATGAGGCCTGCCAGTTATTTAAAAAACAATCTACAAATTTGGATCAGTATGACATGGTCTGCCTATAACTTTCAACTTGACAGACCAATGTGATGTCATGCATCAGGAAGTTTAACAGAAATATTTATATCTAGAACTGGATTTTTGGAAGAGTTGCACTGTTGATCAAAATTGGGTCATTACAAGGATATAAGCTGTTGTGATAAACACCTTACAACAGAATGACTTTAACACGATATGTCAAAAACAACCTCTTTCATATGGTCCAGTAACATTTTGAGACATAAGATTTTGGTTGTGATCCACATCCAGGATATCTTCTTCAAGGACTTGATAACATTGTGAGACAGGGTAGTTTTCAACATTTTCATCACTAACTTTGATAAATAAACGTCTTAGCGGAGCTGCAAGTTTTTAGAGTGACACCCACACCAGGACTAAAGTAACTATCATTCATGTGTGATGGCCTCAGCGGGAACTGGTCTGAGACTTTCATTTAATGAAAAATATGCAAATATAACATTAGATTTGGCCAAATAAAAGTCATATTATTGGAAAAGCAATTTGCAGGATGGAGACCATACTTTGTCAGTCAGAGTCAGTGAGAGTAAGTGAATGTCTGACGCTGGCAAACTGTAAGCTCTGACATGATAGCAAGCTAGCTAAAATTGAAACACGCACACAAGCCACTGCTGTCACTCGAGAGCAATGCATCCAGTATAAAACAGCCATAAGGAAGGACATACATGCTTTGCAAAACATGGTTTAATAAACATGTGGAAATAAAAGAAAATAAAACTAGAGGTGCTCCAAGTGCATGAACATGTGCCAAGGGATTTCCAATACATTTGGCAGAATTATTAGTGAAAAATGTATATGAAATAAAAAAAGCCCTATCCCACAATGTTAACAAATCCTAAAAAGTTTCCTAAATCCACATCAGGGTTCAGATCACTTCCAAAATCTAATCACTTCTTCCCTGTGCCATGTCCAACTTTCTTGAAGAACTTTTTGAGTTTTCCTTTTCATAATCTATCGAACAAACTAACAAACTCCCGCAAAAATATAATGCACTATAATACACATGGTACAAAAGTTGATCAAGACAACGTTGCCAACTGCATATTAAATTTAAGATCTGTTATATCTGCATATAATACTAAGTATTTTTAAGACCTTATGTTTAATGGCTTTGTGAGGATCCATAGGAGCCCTTTGGCCTTTGGTATCCTCCACTAATCCTCCTTATGTATAGTCAAATGTATTCCCAACAACTGCTTGTTAGTCTGTCCCATCTGTATTTAAAAACTAAGGTTACAATCACAGTCTTTGCCTATAATACATACATTGAATCTTTTCAGTGCAGAAGTTTCTTAGCAGAGTAAGGCTGACAGTGTGCTGAGTGTATTTTAACAGTAATATATTTGATGAACTGTTTGTGGAAATCTTAAAAACAGTTTTATTGACCAAATGAGGCCCCTGACAGAGGAACTATAAGAACTTCTGTCTTAAAGTATGAAAGTAGACCTTCTGCACTTTCCAAAAGACAGAAAATGAAATTGTTCTGCCATGTTTGCTTTAATAATGTTGTTTCTTCACACCGTCATGCTACTGGGTTTTGCTAAATCCCATTTACAGTAATTTATTTACTATGCAGGACTGTGAAATTTCACACTCTTCATGGGTAATGGTTTGCACATTCCTTCAATTCCTCCTCCTTCCTCTTTCTTTTTATCTGTATTATTACATTAAATTCACAAAGGCCTTGGAAAATCGCTCATATTTCATACTTTTTTAACTGTTTGAAAAATATTTAACCTCTTCTGTGACCCTTTACTTTGTGCTTCTAAGTCTCTACTTTAGGTGCAATAAAGGGGCTCTCTCTCATTCCCTCATATTTTGGTGTCTAAAAGAGCGTTACAGGCAAAAACAGTCAAAGTAACTTTACAAGAAATGCCCTGCTGAGCAGGAAAAGTGAAATAAAATCAACAGCAGTTTCTTTTTTTTTACTTCCTGTGGTTTATCAGTCCATTTTATTCCTTGTATTAGCCTGTATCTACATGTGCCACAGAAAGAAACTAGAGAAGGAGCATCAGAGTAAAAATCACATGTTGAGTTGTGCTGCCTCCCTCTGTGTTGACTGCAGTCTGCATGTTCAGCTGTTACCAAAGTGCATCAAGTTTTCTGATCACAGCCTTACAGTAACACTTTTGCTACTGTAAATGTTTGAAAATGTTTACATATTTGCTTCCGTATGTCTTTACCTTATGTATGATTGAGATGTCACTACACAACCAGATCTGCACAGACGGAGAGCTGGAATTAACAATTATTGAGCATTCATGTGGGTCAACAGCACAAAGTGTTGTTTTCACTCTTTAGGAGAGTTGATGCTTTTCATCTCATCAAGTGTAACTGTTGACTCATTTCCAAGTTGAACTTTAACACTTTCTAGAACTTAACAGTGTAACTTTTCAGGGGCAATTCTGTGTGGTGTTAGGAATGCATTCTCTCAGTGTTTTTACTTTACTTGAATTAACTTTACTTATCTCAAACTTAAAAAAAACAAAGTCAAAATAATACATATGTAGACCAACAACTTTACATGTCCATCAAAGAAATAAACACATGTGAGAACAAATATGTGTATGTCAACAAAACAAGCAGTTTGAGAATGGACAGAATGGAGCAAAGAGCTTATAAACTCCTGCCATTTCCTTAATTATTTGCATATCCTCCTGAGACCCAGAAAAAAAAAAGTGTTGTAATTTTGATTTTCTCTTACTAAATCAAGTGTTGGGACAGTAAATAACATGTTTCATAGATATTTTTTTCTAAAGTTAACTTTACTTAAATTTTACAACATGTGCACTGTAGGGCACAACCGGACTTCAATGACATAATTCATAAAACATTAACCAGATAAAGCCAGCTATGGAGAAGCTTCAATACAAACTTTGAAAGTAGGATTATGAAAACAGATTGCTCTGCTGGAATCTTCCAGTAAAATGGAGTACCAGCTTCTCTCAAAAATATATAAACACAATAGCAAAACACAGCATCGAACTCAAAAACGGCTTTATCCAACATTAACAACCCAAAACACAAGAGTAACATTGGGTGATCTCGTCTGCATCATCCTCTCCTGTCTCACCTATTCTTCCTTCACTCTCCTCTTCAGAAAGATCTACAATACCCAAAACCAGTGAAGTTGGCACGTTGTGTAAATTGTAAATAAAAACAGAATACAATGATTTCCAAATCCCTTTCAACTTATACTCAACTGAATACACAGCAAAGACAAGATACTTAACGTTCGAACTGATAAACTTTGTTATTTTTTGCAAATATTAGCTCATTTGGAATTTGATGCCTGCAATATGTTTCAAAAAAGCTGGCACAAGTGGCAAAAAAGACCGAGAAAGTGGAGGAATGCTCATCAAACACTTATTTGGAACATCCCACAGGTGAACAGGCTTATTGGGAACAGGTGGGTGCCATGATTGAGTATAAAAGCAGCTTCCCTGAAATGCTCAGTCATTCACAAACAAGGATGGGGCGAGGGTCACCACTTTGTGAACAAATGCGTGAGCAAATTGTCCAACAGTTTAAGAACAACATTTCTCAACTAGCTATTGCAAGGAATTTAGGGATTTCATCATCTACGGTCCGTAATATCATCAAAAGGTTCAGAGGATCTGGAGAAATTACTGCACGTAAGAGACAAGGCCCAAAACCAACATTGAATGCCCGTGACCTTCGATCTCTCAGGCGGTACTGCATCACAAACCAGCATCACTGTGTAAAGGATATCACCACATGGGCTCAGGAACACTTCAGAAAACCACTGTCAGTAACTACAGTTCGTCTACATCTGTAAGTGCAAGTTAAAACTCTACTATGCAAAGCCAAAGCCATTTATCAACAACACCCAGAAACACCGCCGGCTTCGCTGGGCCCGAGCTCATCTAAGATGGACTGATGCAAAGTGGAAAAGTGTTCTGTGGTCTGACGAGTCCACATTTACAATTGTTTTTAGAAATTGTGGTCGTCGTGTCCTCCAGACCAAAGAGGAAAAGAACCATCCAGACTGTTATAGGCGCAAAGTTCAAAAGCCAGCATCTGTGATGGTATGGGGGTGTATTAGTGCCCAAGGCATGGGTAACTTACACATCTGTGAAGGCACCATTAATGTTGAAAGGTTCATACAGGTTTTGGAGCAACATATGTTGCCATCCAAGCAACGTCTTTTTCATGGACGCCCCTGCTTATTTCAGCAAGACAATGCCAAGCCACATTCTGCACGTGTTACAACAGCGTGGCTTTGTAGTAAAAGAGTGCGGGTACTAGACTGGCCTGCCTGTAGTCCAGACCTGTCCCCAGTTGAAAACGTGTGGCGCATTATGAAGCATAAAATACAACAAAGGAGACCCCGGACTGTTGAACAACTTAAGCTGTACATCAAGCAAGAATGGGAAAGAATTGCAGTCGAAAAGCTTCAAAAATTGGTCCCCTCAGTTCCCAAACATTTACTGAGTGTTGTTAAAAGGAAAGGCGATGTAACACAGTGATAAAAATGCCCCTGTGACAACTTTTTTGCAATGTGTTGCTGCCATTAAATTCTAAGTTGATTATTATTTGCAAAAGAAAATAAAGTTTCTCAGTTCGAACATTAAATATCTTGTCTTTGCAGTTTATTCAATTGAATATAAGTTGAAAAGGATTTGCAAATCATTGTATTCTGTTTTTATTTACAATTTACACAATGTGCCAACTTCACTGGTTTTGGGTTTTGTATGTCTGAATCTCCCTCAATGATTCTGGTAAGAATCCTCTCACACTCTGTCATAGAGCTGTCTACTAAACAAATGTGAAACAAACATGAAGTAAGTCCTGATGTGCACTACAGTACACATGAATTAATTAGTAATTTTCTCCCTGAAAAAAAAAATTCCAGCTCTAAAAACTCACTCAAAATGCTCCTTAGATGTTAAAGCATCATAAACCATCAAAGTATTGCGTTGAAAAACAATTTAGATATAAATATCATGCTTACATTTGCTCTTCCCATAAAATGTGCTTGTTGAGATGGATGCCATTTTGAAAAGACAGGAAAAAGAAACTTGTCATAGCCACACCCCTACACATGATGCATCATTGGAAAGCTTTGGTTGTCCTCTGTAAGGAACATCAGGACTCAACTGAGTGATTTTCAAACTCTCAGAGAAATCAAGGAAAAACAAATGTGTACTACAGTACACAAAAATGAATTGTCGGGTCTCAGGAGGATATGCATAAAATATGTTAACAATAATTAGCTGTAAAGGATAAAGAATTATCATTACTTGTGTGAAATCAAATTGTTTGGTATAAAATCCCATTTTTGTTTAACTACATGTATGAATCTAATAACACTGGTATATAGTGTAGTTTAAATATTGTTATGTTATTGCACATTTTTAATCTAGGCTGTTTCAGAGTTTAACTCTACAAACAGAAATGCACATACTTTCTGGAGTTGTGTGGATGATGGGACAAATGACCTAACTACTCAGCTCAACAAACATGCAAAGTGAAAGCACTGTTGTATATATTTACCGTGAATTAGTGAGGGAAATTAGCTGAAATAAAGATACTAAGTTGGGTTGGAGCATATATACATATATGTATTTATTCATATAAAAATGCAGAACAGTTTTCATTAGGTGGGCCCGTGGCATTTGTATTTACTTATCCAAAGAGGAGGATGGGTTGGATGACTGACTCGACATCACTTTAACACTTATTTTCAACTGAGAGTAAATTTCCAGAAATGGACTCCATCCAGAGTATGATTGACTCTGCACTTGCTGGAATTTTAACACCAAAATTTGACTCTTCTCAATTTGCTGTCCACGTAACAATTTAGTGATGTTGCTATGAAATTTTTGGCCTAATGGTTCATCTGCCCAACATGATTTCATGACTCAATTTTATATAAAGCTAACTCAATTAAAACGATAATAGCACCCATCAATAGCAGTGAACCTTACTAGTAATATCAACTTATTCCCCCTAAAGGTACAGCCCGCTATGAGCCCTTGCAGCCATCTTACTGACTAATGTCAATAACCTCATACAACCCACTCGATAAACACCTGAATATCCCTTTAACTTAAGGCGGACTTGAACATTTTACATCATTGTTCCTCTTTTTTTCTTTTTTTAGGGGTAATGTGGCTCAAAGTTAACTGAAACAGAAGAATCATGTCTTGCAGCCATGCTTTTGAGCACCTTGATCTATCCCTCTGTACACGTCTGCACTGAGATTATCCAAAATGTTTTCTATTAGACTGAAAAGCTTTTAAAGCCTTTTGAAATATTCTGATTAATGATTGTGTGTGTGAGCAGAAGCATGTTGAAGAGGTAATAAAGACAAACCAGAGGTGCGCTCACACACACACACACACAAAGATACTATTAAGCTAACACGGACATATTGCCTTGATAGTCTGTGACCTGTTCTTTTGGCATGGCTTACCCTTCTCAACACCCTCATAAACATGACAAGGCCTTCGGATCAAAGCTGTCTGGACCATCAGACCTTCAAACACACACACCATGACACACTCACACACAAAACCATGGCAGACCGGTGCTGCTTTGACTCAGAGAAGCCTCCAACCATCATCGGCGTGATTACAGCGGCAGCTAAAGGAGCGTTTCGACATCACAGAGCCTGTCTCTGCAGGATTTTGCTTTGGTAAGGGGACCTAAAGAAGGAGAGTTTTTCACCTGATTGCAATCGAGGAAAACACCACGGTAAAGATTAGAACTTGCAAAGTGGTCCTATATGACCAGGTCATAAAGAGGAATAATTTGCTGCTTACCATTCTCTTGGGGTGGCTTTGGTGTACGACTGACTTCTATTTAAATTAAAGAGATGAAGAAATATACAAAGGAAGCATTCACACCAAAAATAAGGTCTACTTGGTTTGGTTCAAGTGTGAATTTGCACCTTTTTTTTTTAATTTTGTGTGCGTACTTTTTGTGTATTTCTTCTGGATGAAGATTAAACAGAATACTTTTTTAATTCCACATGTGAAATTGACTTTTTTACACTCTGTTATTAATGTCAAGGTGATGGCTTGCTGCTCTTAAAGTAGCACGACTAAGCAGTTTTTGGGTTTGGCGCCTTGCTCAAGGGCACCTTGGCAGTGCTCAGGATGTCAGTTGGCACCTCTCCAGCTAACAAACCAACTTCAAAACATGGTTCAGTCAGGATTTGGAGCAGTCACCCTCCAGTATTCAACCCAAATCCTTTCAATCTGAGCTACTGCTGCATCCCCAAAAAGAGGGGAGGTGCACCATTCCCAGAGGTACTGCAATACTGGACCAGCACATGGAGTGAACAGAGCCCCTATTCCATCCCCCAGGTTTAAAAATCAGATTGTATATGGTCCCTGAGTAGGTACGTATCAGATATTAAACCAATGAGCACAAATGCTACACTTGATCTTAGCCAAAAGGCCAAGAAGCAATGTAAGTATATCAAAGAATTTGTATTTTATGTCTTTGTAAGAAAATCCTTAACATTAAATTCTAAATAGGTGAGATTTTAAGACTATCAAATCAACTATTTGCCAAATAAAATAGGAAGAGCAAAAAAATCTGTCCATAGAGGTGTGAAATAAGAACAAAAAAATGCAGATTTGTCACTTAAACTCAGCGGCTGAGGTGTGATGGAGAAGACATGCTACCTCAGAGAGGCTCCTCCTGTGAAAACCATTAGAGCGTTCTGCAGAAAGCTACGGCAGCTTCGCATGCAAACTGTATACGTGTGTGTGTGTTTGTGCATGTGGTTGTGTATGTGGGTGTGTGTCAGAGTGCTTTTACAGCCCCTGCTTACCAGTGAAGCAGTTCAGCTCTACGTCTGTGTTTGCTATAACACAGAGAGAGTGTGAGCTCCTTTGGACGTGACCGCAGTTTGAACTTGAACTTTTGAACCCGTCACACTCTGATCAATTTCTGTGACTTTTGTTTTTTTTGACATTCATAAACAACTGATTTAGGTCTGTGGCAATGAACTACAAGTCAATGACAGGCAAATGTCTACCTTTCAGTGCGTCAGACATGAAAAAGGTTATCATGTTGATTGAGTGATTGATGGATAAGTCCCTGAAATTACTGATGGACAGCTTTCTGTATAGAGGTTGTTTGAGTCGGGAAAATCAGACATAAAGCATAGGCAGACTGAAAGACATCACTATCAACATTTACAAAAACTATAGACGCTGATCTGTTTATGTTGCTACAATCACTGAAACAATTAAAGCATAATTAACACATTTTGATATTTGGCTTTCACCAGATGAAGCTTGCAGCGCATACTTTAATGACATTATGCACGTTATGTTCAGTTGGTTTTTCAGCACATTTAAGTACTTAAAGTAACTTTAGGCCAAGAAGTACTGCAGTGTTTTTAAAAAGATATGAAGTGCACTCAAAGGGGACTGGAAAGCCAACTAATAGAGATAACTGATGTATTGAAAAGCATCATTTGGGGCAATTATTGTAATTTGGACCATTATGTAAGTCCACTGGCAGAGATACACTGTGACATGGTTTTATTATAGTTATTTATATTCTCCTTTAGAAAAATATCATGAACAGTGAATTTAAGCATGTTGTTTGAAAGTGAAAATGGAGGTCCTATTATATAAATTCGGGTCTGAATCGTTTTGATGCAGTGCTGATGATTCTTACCATAAAGGGCATGTTTGCTTTTTAACCCTATAAAGCCAATTGTATCACATTTGATACATACTTTTATAATACGTCTATCTACTCAATATGATCAACAAGTTACAAAAAAAAAAAACATCTGAATACAATCAGATAAATGAGAAAAATGTCCTCAAATGGATTATTAGTTGCCAAAAACACTTAATGTATCAAATGAGATACGAAAAAACCTATATGTTGTTTTTTTATGGACATTTTGATTTTGATGGATTTTAGCAGAAAGTGAAACAAACATTTCAGCTCCAAAAGATTTGAATTTTCTGGCTATAATCTATGGTCTTGGGCTTTAAAGGGTTAATCCTTTCTTTAAAAATCAAAACTGTAATTTATGGGCTTGTTTGTCATTATAGTTGGACTCACTTTGGATTACTGTTGTATTGGTAATGGACTGAGTCTTGGTCTCTAATCTTATTTAAAAGCTTGTGGGGACTATAGATGTGCTTGGCTAGCCAGCTAAACATTTAATTATGGGTAACAAAAGAGCAGGCACCAGAGTTATATTCCTGTATGTTGTTTAATTTATCATGCGCTTATGTCTGTTGCAAACCAAATCTCTCACTGGATGATAAAGTTTAAATTGAAGTTGATAGGATAAACTACTTTGAATACATTCTAATCAATACAGGCCCAAAGTCCTGGTCAAATCCTCTGTGCAGAGCAGGGGTCTCAAACTCTTGGCCTACAGGAACCCCGATGGTGTCACAAATACAACAGAATCCAGCCCATGTTAAAGGTTTTATCCTTTATCTCTGTTTTTTACAAGACCAATTTCAATGTTCTTCAGTGCAATTTTGAAATAAAAAAATGATTATCATAATAACAAAGTATTATTATTGGCCTTTGTTAATGACATACCCATCAGTGTCAAGCTTTGACTGCCCGTAGCGGCTACCAGTGACACACCATGCAATTACTGAAGTGCTTGTGAGCAACTGAGCCTTGAGGTGTTGTGTGAGCATTCCTCAACTTTCCCAGACTCTTGTAGTCCCAATTTTGTCTTTTTTGGAAAATGTTGTAGGCAACAAACTGTAAATTAGTCATGTTAAAAATAAAAAAAGTTTACGTTTATTAGTTTGAATATTAAATATCTTCACTTCATACAGTATTCAACTGATTAAAGGTCAAAAACAATATGCTAATCATTTTATTTTTTTGACAAGATCCAAATTTCATTGAATTTGTGTTTGTGGGAGCCAAATTCAGAGGTAGGCTATTTTGATTTTGAAAATGTGATTAAAGTTATACGTGAGACATGTCAGGCTATATTCATGAGCAGATACTCTACCAAATCCACAACTATTATGACAAAGTAGCAGTAATGATGCTGGTTGAAGCAATTTGAGAGGCTTGTCTATCATAAGAACCATCACCAGAGGGATACAAAAAGAACTCATGATCATCTGCAGACAAACTTAGCCTTTAAGTTGTTGAATCCAAAGTTACCAGGTACAGACAGAAAGTACTTCAACAGTACAAGAGAAAATAAAGACTTTACATGTTTTTTGGAAAACATCGGACAACAAGGGACACATGCACCGGGCGACACACACGCACTTGGAGGCTGTGGACAGGTCCAACATCACCTCAGAGACTGTGTGATCCAGCCTCCTCCTCCAGCGCGATGCCGCTCGAGTAAAGGGTGAGAAAGGAGGAGGGAGAGATGCTATAGAGCTAAGTGCCCAGGTGTTAGCTCTCTGCCTGAAGACATAAAGTAGCACTCTGGGATTCTGGGACTCCGTCTCCCAAGTGCTTCTGACACAAAATGGACACCTCTGTCTCGAATGCCACTCCACATTTAGAGGGAAAAAGGTCATCGCTGTTTGCAGATAGAGTAGGGGCCCCCGACGTTTTATTGTTCGTCTACACGGAATTCTTCTGAAGTGTTTCTGGATTTTTTCATTATGGTTTTTGTGGATACAAGGTGTTGGTTTTACTTAATCTCAATCAAGTCATTTACTTATAAGGCCAAGCTCATACGTTGCAAAGGAGTGTTAGAACCAAAGCATGGTTTGACAAACCTCATAACAAACCTTTGGATGAGCTGCGCCAGTTGGAATCAAAACACCTACAGATGAAATGCGTAGCTTCTTTGAATTTAGCTTCTGTTAAAGCCAAACATGAAGAAACAGCTCCTGAGTGTCCAGTAGTACATAGGTTTGAAAGAGAAACAAGGAGCTAGCAAACAAGGTAAATCCCAGACAACATTACATCAGAATACAGCCTTCAGTACTTCAGAGAGCTTCTTAATTAACCAAAATAAATGCACATCTTAAAAGCTTTTATTTTAAAAGGCTCATGCTAACATGGAGTTTCTAACTTCAATTAAGGTCACTGGAGTGAAGAAAACATGACCCCCTTAATATGATAAGAATCACACAAATCAATGCCCTATTGAATATGATATTTATGATATGAAGGTAAGAGAAATAGCCTGGGGCAGGCAGATCTGACTTTTAACATTTTACCCTACAATTATTGTTGATGACTGTGAGAGTATTGTTACAATGGCTGGTGTTCAAGAATCTTATTTTCATCACATACTAAGGATCCCTGATCTACCTCTATTCTCACTCTGTCTGAGCTTCTGTCACTTTGAGCCCCCCTGTCCCACCAGGGCTCAGTCTACTCTACTTGGATGACAGATCTCTGAGGGGATTGGACAGTTCAGCATTGCTGAACACCACATTGTCAACAACCCTGCATTCATTCTACTGCCTCTGCATGGATATTTCCAGCCTGAGCAAATGTGCTTTAGCTGCCAAAGAACTATTGGTAGGACTTCACAGTGGTAGGTCTTTTCAAGCAGGCGGGAGAAGAAGTGGTATAGGCCGCTTAAAGAGGGGGAGAAGCAGCCCAACAATAAGAATGACTAAGTCCTTGAATGTCTCACTTAGGATCCTTCCCTGATATCATTTATTACAAAAACTGCAAAAATTACAGGCAATTTTTGATCTTACATTTCCAAACACCTGACTCTTTGTTCTTCACCTGGACATCCTGCAATCCAAACTTTTATACCAACCCAAGAGTTATTATGGACTCTGAAACTTTGGTTCATGAATTAGGTACATTTGATATCTACAAAATGCAAAAAAAAAATAAATAAATAAAATAAAAAATCCAAAGAGTGGTCATACAGTTCAATGCAAAGGGGTTCCCATTTTGAACCAGACACTATTTTTCTAGTGCATTAATAAATAACAGCACTATTTTGTAACTTAAAGTAGAATAATGTAAGCTTTGATGTCAAATGTCATATCCTGTTATCAATTACTGCAGTGGTTCCCAAACTTTTCGCAGCCTGTACCCCTTCAGACTCTTGACCTCCAGCCATGTACCCCCTACTCTCACGCACTTATAGCAACTAGAAAAACAAGTGTGTCTGTAAGCCTGCTGCCACCCTCGTCTCCCACATTTAACATGCAGAACATATAAATAAAATCTCTTAAAATGAATTATTTCTCACTAGATAGATTTACCAGCAATGTCAGTGGGCAACACCAGTTCACTTTTGAAAAAGAAATGTATTTCCAGAACACATTCAGTTTTGAAGTTGAAGCTGTTATAAACTCACCACACTTTTAATGAGAAGGCTGTCTGACTGAACTCATGTTACTGTAAGAATCTTAGAATATTCAGGACAGATTTCCTTCTCCAAGATGCCTTGAACTGCTGAAACAGCTGTTTGAAACCTGACAGGTTTTCGCGTACCCCCTACATCACTTCGCGTACCCCTGGGGGTACCCGTACCCCAGTTTGGGAACCACTGAATTACTGAATTTAGGATGGACTACTTTTCCTTCACCCTTAGGAGCTTCCCAACAGAGTGGTGCAGGGATGATTTATTTTGTAGGCCACTGGCGGAAAAGCATTGTGCTGTTTGTCTTGACTAAAAGTCCATATGAGTTTTCACTGTGCTCTTGGATCATTGCTAATAACTGAGGTCTTTAGCAAACAAGAATTATTACACTTAAATACATTGTTCTTTGGGTGGTTTCATATTGAAGAAGTTCCAGTATTTCCAGTGTGTGACATATTTCTGTGGCCTCTTATTTAAGAATTTTCTCCTAATCAAATTATCCAAATGAGTTGGTCCTCATGTCTGTGTCTATGATGTTTAAATCATTGTTTGTTAAAAAAGATTGGATATGCTTGCAGTTGTTTCTCTTGCTATTTTTGTTGTCCTTGTTAGCAGTTTATTAGCATCCTATTAAAAACACAAAAAAAACTTTAGTAAGTAAGATGCATTTTTTTCTTTTACAATACATTTTAAAAACTCATTTCCTTGATCATACGCTGCACATATTATCAAATTAAACTTTGTTTAGTCTTGCATAGAAATTGATGAATAAACTGTTACAGAAGTCATTTTGCTTAACACATCAGCGGTTAAAAATGTAAAATTTCTAGTTGACTGTGCCAGTGATGAACCTGAGACAACAGCAAATTTCTTTACATTATACAAATGCCAGGGAAGGGCTTTGCTCACCTCTTTTTTAGACCTAAACACTCCACATTTTGATAGATAAAACACATCCTTTCTGGTTCCTCCCACTGTGCATTTAATACATGAATGAAGCTATTATTTAACTGCACCATCATATGACAATTTGCCCTTTGAGTCCTTGTGACTCTTCAGGCAGTGGCACCAAAGTAATACTACAGCTTGTATAAAATGTTCAGACATCAGGCACACCTAATGCATTGAATATTAAACTTAAATGTCAGTTGCAATGGTTCCCACACATCAAAGTGTTTTTGACTGGCACAAAGCAAGCTAACCTCAATGGCTTCATGTTCGAGATGCTTGCTCTGTAGCTTATCAATTCCTCCCCACACTTCCTTGAAGCCACTCGTTTTAATGCTGCATTCTTCACTCCCACAATCCCGGACCTTTCCCCCCTCCTGCTGCTAATGCTGCGGCTGGATCCATTAGCTCACTGGTGCTAATGCTGCAGATTAATGCAGGATCAAAGTCACAGGGTGAGGGAGAGCCTGGCAACATGCACACACACCTTCACCCACTAACACCGCTCAGCTAGTTAGGTTGGCCCTCGTGATTATCAACACAGTCTTAGCCCATACTCACACACACATACACAGTTCTTTGGAGCTGTAAATCTGGCCAGCAGGCTGTGGAGGGCCAGCGGGGAGTTAATGGCCGCCTTGTAAAACCCTGAGAGGAAGGTCAGGCCTGCAGCCGCGCTGCCTGATGCCCTAAATGAGAAGCATGTGGGGGGGTCAGGAGGACGGGGTGCTGCAGGGGTGAAGGGGCTGCCATGCGTGTCCAACACTTCCAAAACAAGAGGAGGGGTTAAACTTTGGATTCATGGTTAATATGAAAGGACGACGGAGCAGCTTGATGGCTTAAAATGACAATTGTGGTCAGGTACTTTGATTTCCAACATGATGGGACCTTTAAGGGAAATCATATAAATCTTAATCACCCCGTTGTGTATTTTGTCACTAAAGGGTTCTCAATCAAAGGGGTGCTTGGATATGAGAGATATTTATGGCAGTCCATCACAACAAAGGATTACAAAACAGTTATTAGATCCAACAACAGGTCCACATCTTCCAGGAGCTAAAATGTACACTCTGTGCCTTTCAACAGCAAAGTTTACCAGTCAGAACCTGCAGAGCCAATGACAATCCAGCCTCTGTGTTCTGCTTTATAAACTTGGACTTGTGTTCAGACAGATTTGATAATAGTCTTATTTCAGTAAATTCCCAGATTAGGACAAATCCCTGACAAAAATGTGTGAAAAACACTGGAAAGAAAAACTTGTTTGAGGGCTTGGTGAGAGATTTTGATAGGATTTGTTTCCACTGTGCCCTTTCCCACCTATTTGCTGATTACCTCAAAGAAATCTGTAATTCATATCTTGGTCCCATCAGCATTTCTTTAAAACAACTGCCTGCAGATGACTGTCACTTGAACCTTGTAGATGGAAAACAAAATAAAACCAGAGCTTGAAGTCTTTCCTAATCTAATACAAGATGTTTTCTGTTTGTTCTTAGACTTTGTGCGTTTGTAAGTCTCTATTGGTTTAAAGACTCCATAAGCATGGTGTCCATGTGGATATTCCTGCAGTAAAAGAGCTATAACTTCTGAATGCTTTGACATGAAGTCCTGATCTTGGGCTTTCTGGAAAGGTAGGCTTAGAGGCATCTAATTCTGTCTGATATTCCATTGTCAAAATATTCCAAGATCACTGTCAGCAGTACATAAAGTACAGAATCAAATATATTTTTGTGACTCAAAGGTAAGCAAATAAATGGTCAACAGTGGTGCCTAGACAGTTAAAAAATAATTTGCTAGAAAATGATGGCAAAATATTTGCACAATAAACCCTGCCCCACTCCCTGGATTATTACACATATTTCTCTGATAAGATATCATAACAACTTGAATAAAGATTTCCTCCTTGTGAGCAAAATACAGTATCTCCAAAATCCAAATTGATATCCTCCTCTTCAGGAATCATAGTTAAGTCATTCTCCTCCTCTGTCTTTGTTCCTCTCTGGTCACTGACACAGTAAAACCCCATTTAAAACACTTCAGGAGTGCTAAGTTTGCATTGTATACTCATCATGCTGGTTTTCTAAATCTTATGATGAGTAGAAAGCAAGAAAAGCCAATAAAGCTGTTTGCAAAGATTTACCAGTCGTCCTTGATATGTATTTTCCAATAAAACCCCCCTTTACACCATAGATTTAAAGTCTTGGTCAGTTGCTTTGCACGGTAAAAATGGTAACAACCCGCCAACAGCCTGTGGCTGCAGAATCTTGGTATTTGCAAATATGGATTACGACTAAAGGTTTGAGTGGGAAGGAGCACTGGAATAGTTACATCGAGTTAATATTGTGGTCCTATTAGTGTATAATAGGGCTAGGTCTTAGTATGAAACAAATCATAACATTTCATCAGCAGAGCATGTTGTATTGTTTATTTTGGGGACACATTAAAAACAAATTCTTAAATATCAAAGTTACATAGTGTTCTTGCTATCAAATATTTACCTTTTTCTTTTCCCCTTTAGCTTTTTCATTTACTTTTAAAGTAATTCACACAGTAATTTGTTTTATGTTTGTTTGGAGCAAAAGTTGCTAACCAGCCAAGGATATGTAGCCCTTATATTGCACCACATAATAGTTCTAAAGACAGGGGCTTTGTCAACTGAGACTTTTGAGTATTTTTGCCCTTTAAGTGGTCAATTATGAGGCTTTAGGGGGCTGTGCATCGCCTAGCATTCATATCTTGTAATCTTGAGTTTGACTAGTTTCTTTACTTCAGTCATATTTACCTGAGCAACCACCCAATAAAACCAACTTTTTCTAACATACTGATATTGATTCAATGGAATCCAGAAAGATTTTTTGGCATATTTGACTCTTTACATCACAACTTCACAACTAATGCCAGCATTTATGACTTAAATTTAGGCAATGTCAACAGAGATTTAATGGCCAGTAAAATATGACAACAGGGTGAAAGAAAAAAAGAAAAAGAAGACAGTGGATTGATGTCTGAGAATAGTTAAATATAGAATGAAGCCTGATAAGAAGTTTAACATTGAATAAATCCATGAATCTAGCATCTTTTAGGGTGATTTAATCATCATAATCAAACTTCTTGATCCCTCATGACATGATTGTCCTGCGGAATCACTCTACCAAAATATTGTTCTTATGAGCCACTTGTTGCATAAACCATGCTGAATCAAAGTCCACATGATTTGTCAGAATGATGATGAAGCTTTAATTTCCTGACCGCACTTCGGTTAACTCAAATATAAAATAATGACACCAAATTGATCAGGATAAAACATGGCAGTCCATCATTCCAGTAGGTCTAGCTGTGCCTTAGTAACTCTGGGTGTCGCTCAGAGGCTCCTGTCTTATCAGCTGAAGGCCCTCTGTGCTTTAACACCACCTCCGTCATTCTCCGCTCTTCAGTTCAAAGACAAACACTGCATGGGAGATCAAAGCATGGACAATCTGGTATGTGCACACACACACACACACACACAAGAGCAGGACACACTTACACTCAGTACACATGATGATAACTCGTCCATAATCTCTGCCCACACACTTGCAAACACACAACGAAACAGAGCAGCACACACTCCAGCATTGATCAAAGGGAGGAATGTGATAGATAGACAGGAGATAAGAGAGAGAGAGGGAGAGAGAGAGAGGGAGAGAGGGAGAGAGAGAGAGGGAGAGAGAGAGAGTAGGTGGTGTCTGCCTCACATCAGTAATCAAGCTCTGATTTGTTGTGCTAAGAAGTCAAAAGTGGCATTCAGTTCCAGTTGTAACACATACAACTAAATACAAGACTAAGTCAGCACTTGAAAGGTACTGTATGCAGATTACTTGCATTAAAATATCTACATTAATCCAACAAATGGCTTAAATGTTATTAAATATTTACCAAGGAGGAGATACTATGGGCACTTCCAGTAGTGTACAGCAGGCTGGTTTGGTAGCATGCACTTCACTATTTTTTTTTTCTGACAACTTCCTCTGAAAAGTTGTCCCATGTCCTGTAAAATCATTTTTTCTTTTATTTTAATGTTATTAGACAGGGCTTGGGGAGTGAATGAACATGACACCTTTTACTTAACTCTCAGTTCATAGAGAAATGAGATATCCATCCATCCATCAACTATAAAGCATATCCTTTTTGGAGTTGGGGGGGCTGGAGCCTATCCCAGCTATCATTGGTTGAGAGATGGCAGAGGACACCCTAAAGTGGTCACCAGCCAATTGCAGTGCCACATAGAGAGACAAACAGCCATTCTTGTCACACCCATACCTATGAGATTTTTACAGTTATTACTTAAAGGATAAGTTCGGTTTGTACAGCTTTCACATTGTTTATAGAATGAAGTAGAACAATATACTCACCCAGAAGGCTTTCCTGATGCAAACAGTGCTTTGGGAGATATTTAGATCCAAAATCGAGCGGCGGACATCCGTATAATGGTAGCACACGGGGCATGTTAGCGCCGCTCCTAAAACTGCATTAATTGTCCAAAAACTCATTAGTTTCACCAATATTTCATCATGGTCCGCTTGGGCTACTCCTCCATTACAGTCAGTGTCACCCCAGACATGTCTTTGTGACTGTGCTGACCTCTGAGCTGAAGAAGAAGAGGGCTTGCCTCTGCGCCTGCGTAGTACTCTCTGGAGAGCTGCCTCCGCCACCTCCTTTTGATGAGCTCCTCATCTGTAAACTCTGGTTAGAAACTGTGGACACCCATCATATTCAAAGTTCTCCTCACAAAATCTTCATCCGATAGATATTCGTCTATTTTGCACAAAACTGGAAGAGGAAAGTTGTTGTGTAGCCGTCGGTCTTCCCCTGAAACAATGAGCCGTACTGCGCATGCGCGGAGGCAAGCATTCTTCTTCAGTTCAGAGGTCAGTACAGCCACACAACATGTCTGGAGCAACACAGACTGTAATGGAGGAGTAGCCCGAGCGGACCATGATGAAATATTGGTGAAACTAATGAGTTTTTGGACAATTAATACAGTTTTAGGAGTGCCGCTAACATGCCCCGTGTGCTACCATTATACAGATGTCCGCCGCTCGATTTTGGATCTAAATATCTCCTGAAGCACTGTTTGCATCAGGAAAGCCTTCTGGGTGAGTATATTGTTCTACTTCATTCTATAAACAATGTGAAAGCTGTAGAAACTGAACTTATCCTTTAACCTAATGAGTATGGGTTTGTTCAGAGAGAGGAAGCCAGAGACAACATACAAACTCCACACAGAAAGGCCCAGACTAACAAGAAGTTTGAACCTGCAACCCTCTTGTTTTGCCACCATGCAGACAAATGGGCTAAGCCATTTTTTAAAAATTCCCCTTAAACATTCTGTTTTAAGTTTATAAAACAGGGGTTAATAATGTATTAACTATATAGTTTCCTCGTACAATAGCACATGTGTATTTTCTGTCTGTCAGTGGCACATTTTTCGGTTTGTCACAGGCAGACACCATGACTGTTTTGAAAATCAGCTGTAATCCCTCCTGCCCTCAACATCAGACAGCGTTTGGGAAGACAGTCAGTCCAAATCCTTCCTTCAGAGGCACGAAAGACAGTCAGACACATTAGGACATGTGACTTTTAAATATTGAAAATAATTCCTAATAAATATTTAATCTAGGATATATGCCAGACAACTGGTCAAGTTCCTCCACCCCGAGTCCCAAGTCAAGCCCAGTCATTTGGGCCCAAGTCTCAAGCAAGTCACACGTTTTTTCTGCTTTGGGCAAGTCAAGTCGAGTCCCAGGTAATGTCAAGTCAAGTCCCTCACCATTGTTCC
Source organism: Scarus forsteni (assembly GCA_036419115.1). Classification (NCBI taxonomy): domain Eukaryota; kingdom Metazoa; phylum Chordata; class Actinopteri; order Labriformes; family Labridae; genus Scarus; species Scarus forsteni. The sequence goes on from JAZDUH010000198.1 coordinate 2,448,162, forward strand.
TCAGCCCACCTAAAACAGCACTCAAGTTTATATCTGGAAGAGAGAACCTTGTCTTTCTTAGGTACATTCTATTAAAGAAATGGCATGTTTGATAAAAAAATATATATCTATATTTGGAACATTTTGCATCATTTTAGTTGCAGACTTAAACTGCTTTTCTGACGGTGTTTTTTTTTTTAGCTGTAGTTACCTTAAAGGGACTGTGAGGAGAATCTATTACCGGCAAAGTAAAAGACTCTGCTACCCATGAGCAGGCGCAGCAACTGTCGTAATGCTGCGTTCCAGTAACCGCGGAACTGGGAGTGACATCATCTCAGAGTTATCAGCGTTCCAGTTGAAGTTGAAAAAAAACAAGCCGATCTACCAGGCTATTGTTAGCTTTTGTTTGCATGCCTGCGTTGTTGTTCACAAATATCACATGAAGAATGTGATTATCACTATGGCAGCATTTTTGTAAATATAAGTCAATACTTCAATAAGTCGAACAATACTATGTAAACAGCTGATCTAGAGCGACACACCCCAGTCAGAGTACCCAGTAGGAAATTCCGACTTTGGGGGACGTTCCACTTGCAGTTTCCTACTTGGAACTCAAAATTCCTACTTCTGACTACAACTGGAACGCACCACAAGACGTGTGCTATCCAAAGCGTGTATTTGTTGTGATGCTAATGAATGCAGCTCGGACCTTGCTCAGAACTCTGCATTGCTTTACAATTTCTTTTTTCAATAACTTACAGGATGCAAAGCGACGAGGTAATGTATCTCTTTCTAGTTATGTAGCGGTAGTTTTTGATGTGTGACAACAAGCAATTTTTGGAAAACTGAGTATGGTAGTTTTGTAGCCTGCTATATATCGCTACTTACAGCCTGGTGCTCTAAGAGGTGTTATCTATAAATGCTATTCCGTAGCATTTATAGATAACCTATTTTGATGCTATAAAACTCATCTTAAAGTGTGTATTTCGATCAGGCATACATCTAAAAGTGAGACTTTTTTGTAATTACTTAGAAACTCCTCACAGTCCCTTTAAAGGGAGACAAAGCTACACTAGGAATGAATAATGCAAAGAGCTTCTGTAAACAGCACACAGCGAATACTTATAAAAACAACATTTAACTTAAGAGATATCAGAACAAATAAAAAAAAACACTCTAAAAGGAAACAAGATCTGGGGAAATGCAACCTTTCCCAAGTAAAATTATTTGTGCGAGTTAATATCCTGCTTCATGTGACAGAGTCAAGTAGTATTACATACAGTACACTGATCATCACTGTAATGGAAGCGGATGTGGAGTAGGAACATATGTGTGTACCATGTGGTGTGTGGGACAATAATAGGTGACGGACTGGGTGTACTATGAATGGAGCATTAATAAAGTGAATCTAAAAGGTAAGAGCTATGTATGTCTCCTGTCTCATCGCATTGCATGTTACAATCACAGTGTGTGTGTGCTGCCAGCCTGCCAGTGCCAGAATGATATGATATCCCCGTGAATAAGAACATGCTACAACTTTTCCGAGTCACATTGTATCAAGTCGAGTCGAGTTGAGTCTGGAGTCTTTACCTCGCAAGTCAAAGTCGAGTTGCAAGTAGTCAAATTAGCAACTCTAGACAACTCAAGTCTGCTATATGCTAAACATGCTGCTTGCTTTCGAGGGTCTTAAACAGGTGTCAATCTTAATATTACACTTTCTTGTATTATTTACATGTATTTGAAAGAACATCTAGTTTTCTTCAGAGCTCCTGTTACAAATTTGAAATAAAAAAAGTTAAGATTTCATAAAAAAAACAAGTGTGGAACTACTAAGATGCAAGCCAAATGATAAATCATGTCTTATTGAAAAGGAGAGTATAATCTGAAGCATCTGCAACAGCAACCATTTTTCTGAATATAGGGAGCGAAACTATTGTGAGAGCAACAAGACCCCTTGCTGTGAGGCTTTGTGAATTCTGGTTGACTGTAAAACACTCTTTAAAGAAGTTATTTCCACAGCACCCATTCTCTGCCTTATTCGACAGCACATGTGTGACAAAGGGAAACCCCCGACATGACCTCCATGTGTTTACCCGCTGCAGTGTTACTCTATATTTGCGTCCCGTCGTCCGCAGAAAGGTTGCGGGGGTAACTGAGCCCACTGAAATCAGATCACAAACAGCGCTGATCAAAACTCACAGAGAGAAAAAATAACATCTGTGGTCACAGTGAAAGAGCCGAGCACGGGCTGCCGAAGGCCCTGATTACATAGTGGTCTTGTGCAGCGAGCTTTCAAACTGGCACTCTGTGTATTTCTTTGCTGCTTTGGTGTTGTATTTCACAAAGCTGAGGATTAGGGCCACGTGAAAAAGAAAAGAAAATTCCAGGATAAAACAGAAATTTCAGAGAAAGAAGTCAGAGTTTGGAGGAAGAGTCTATACCCTGGAAAACAAAGTTTGAGAATGTGATGTTTTTGAGTATTTAACTCTTCTGAGAACTGAGATGATTCCCACAATACTGCCTCAATCTTCTAAAAAAATGGGATTACGCTTAATATCGTTGAAGGCTCTGCTTGGGGAATTTATATATGTGGTGCCTCCAGTGATGTTTGCTTAATTCATGTGAAAAGTCGATGGAGACACTTTCTTTCCTGTTTCCCTGCAGACCGACAAGAAGATTAGCAGAAACCAAACATTGTTCTTTAAAACGCTGAATTAGTGATTGTCCTAAATATTAGAGCAGTTCGCAAAAAATGCTCTGAATAGTTAAAAGGAAATGAGAAAATGAAAACATTCCATGTATAGTCAATGTCCTTTTGTGCGCTGAAAGGAAGAAAAGTACTCTGAATACAAAAAAACCCCAAATAAATCTAAAAAAGGAAACAACACATGGACATCTTTCTGTTTTTATCTTCTTTTTAAAGCAGTTGGAGCTCTCCAGTACAAAAACTGTCACTACTCATTGCACATGTACACTCGTCCACCTCTTTGTTAGGTGCACCTGTTCAAATTCTCAATAACAAAAATGGATAATTGGTCAATCACATGGCAGCAATTCAGTGTGGTCTTGAAAATAGACATGATCGAGACAACATGCTGGAGATCACCCTGAGCATCAGAATGAAGAAGAATAGTGATTTTAAATGTGGCATGATTGTTAGTAGGGTGTTTTTTAAATTTCCTGAAAATTTTGGAGAAAGGAGGTTTGTGCTAGACAGCGTTGATACACCTTTCATCGATTCATATCATACTCATATTTTTAAATCCTGTCTCCGCTCCTCGACAGTCAATGCTGTGGTAATCCTCCTCCACTGTAGGCACCTCCTACTGTCTTGTCAGTGTCCAGGTCCAACATTTTAGAAGTCCGTCCTCATTTCAGTCCATTGCATCAGGGTCACAGCAAACTGCTAAGAAGTCTACCCCTCATCTTCTCCTGTTTCCCTAACAACCACATCCAGTGTCTGGACTGCAAAGCGTGGGTCCGATCTCCCATTTGACCCAAGTACATCTGAAGTCTAATCGCTAAAGAGATGGCAGTCACTAAAGACATTGCACCTTTTCATGCATCCAACCTTGTAAAATCAATAGCTGTTAACTCAATTTGGTGCCTCCTTGTTTAGCTATTGGCTGGTGCACGATGGATCAGAGAACTATATCCTGTATATTATATGTTTCGTGTCATACACATTTTTAATTTCTCCTTCATTTTGGCAAGAGCCACACAGGGCTCACAGTAAAACCAGGGAGTCTTCCATTTCCCTACAATCTTGTGTGTATCACATGTGAGACGGGGTGCTCAGACCTGCAGCCTGAGAGCCCTGACTTGTCTCCCAGTATGCCAAAATGAATATCTTCACATCATAAATTTGGCAGAAATTGTGCAGCTGGGGTGCTGGTTTGGCGGAGTGGTTAGCAACCAGGCACCCAATGTACATGCTTCTGCCGGTCCAGGTTCGAATCCCGCCTGTGACCGGTTTGCAGAGTGTCTTCCCCTACTCTCTCACCCGCTTTCACAAGCCTATCCACTGTCTCTCTCCTATCAATAAAGGCACAAAATTCCCAAAAAATACGTTAAAAGGTTTTGGTTTTATTTTAAACTCTTTACATATTTCCACTCTCATTATAAAACGCATAAAACATTCTTAAAAAGTCAAAGTTTAGAGTCACTATGACCTAAAATCTTGCTATAAAACAAACATCCACATCATAAAAATAGACAGACTTTTACTAGTCACTTTATAAAAACACTCCAGACTTCTTCTTTATCCATCGGTGAATTTCAACTGTCCAGCAATACTAGTGGAGATCATAAAACCACTAGACAGTAGTTCTTGTACTCTCTAAATAAATCCATCATCATTAAATGGACTAAATCTCCAATCCAAACTTCACTGGAAAGGAACAGACCTGCTTTGTCAGTGATAATGCATCTGCATACACTTACCGAGTGAAAGGGGCATTTCATATTCCAAATAATTTCTTACAACCTCACGCACAGTCTTCCCAGAATGCAACACTTCCCATCATGTGATGTAAGCGAGCAGTCACTCAGAGGTCAATGGTGTGCCGGGTTGAAATTCTCAGAAGAATTTAATCAAGTGCTGTAAGATTTTTCTGGTATGTTTTTATGAGTTGGGGGCATTATCTCACTTTAATGGTTTTAATTATTACAAGGCTGCATCTACGTGTGTACCATCCATCCACTCACTCAAACACACACACAACTTAAGTGTCCTTATGTGTCCTAATTTTGTCCGTCTCAGCTCACACAAACACAGTGCTCTTCCTTCTATATTCCCCGTCCGTGGGAGCCTGAACTAATCTCCCATCTGCCCCGGCTCCTGGTACACAGAAGGCTTTCATTCCTAACGAGGGCCTGATGAATTTTCTTAAAGGCGGTGATGGGCCAAATTGGAGCTGATATGTCCCATCCGGCAGGGTGGACGGGGGCCATAGGACGGAGCCTTGTCCTGTCGCCATGTGACAACCAGTGCGGGCCAAAGTGAAAGAACCTATTAGCGCTAACTAGTCAGTTTACTGTGTATTAGTGTTGCTTATTCAATTACGGAGCACGTGTGCGTGTGTGGATGTGTGTGGGCGTAGAATGAGGGAGAAGTTTGGGGGGGGATTGGGGATGATATAACCCCTGAGGAGACAGCTTTGCTGTAGAAAATAATGCCAGGACGGGACAGTTGTGGTTGTTGCCATGAACACACAAAAGATTGTCTGTTCTCTGGAAATGTGTGTGCATGTGTGGGTGAGCTTCACAGAAATGTGTGCAAGTAGTTTTGGACAAAGATAAGCAGCTTTACCATCAAAGGTGGAGGGATACCTGGAGCATCACGCAGTGCACAGTTTAACTTTCAGTCTTTATGAGCAAATATGAGGAATATATTTAGTTCAGGTATGGAAAACTTTGCTCCCCTAAATGCCAAAATGCCAGATTGTTGCATTTTAACAATATACTCTTGACTTTTGGGTATTTCTTGGGAATTACGTCTGCCAAGAAGGTTATGTGTTTGCTGGTGTTTGCCTGTCTGGTTGTCCACCTGTAGGCAAGATAACTCAAAAAGGCCTGACACATTTGTTGACATTTTCAAGGAATGTTGGTCATGGCACAAGAAAGAACTGGGTTGGTTTTGACCATCCAAATCAGTATAGTAGATCCATGATCTTTTTAAAAGAATTGTGAACATTGCACAAGAGGACAGTTTTTCAGCTTTTGTACTTTAGGAGCACTTCTATTCAGCATATATTTTGTCCAACAGATGTTCTGTATACCTATTCTAACAAATGCATTTAGAAAGGTTCAAAACAAAGTACTAAGCTGTGTTCACACCAAACGCGACTTTGCGACCTCAGTGACCACTCTCCATGTGAAGTCAATGTGCTGTCACAATGGAGCTGGGCTTACCCTACCTCAACACAACAGCCTCGATCAAGGCGACCTGGTCACTTGTGGCTTCGCTGCCAAAGATAAAAAGTGGATCTCTTCAGGCAATGTCGCCTGTGACTGTGCAGCAACAGCCAATTAGTGTTGTGTGTGTAATGGTACCCGTGACAGAAATTTTTTATTCAAAGTGTAACAATTCATGTTCATGTGGGAAACATTAGTTAGTGAGTACATTAGTTCCCCCCTGGATGGGACCGCAGGAAACTCACAGACAATACTGCTGCAGCAGCTGCAGTGTTTTGTGGTTGGTAGGTGAGTGAAAAGGATATTGTTGGAATAATATCAGCTAATACATCCATTTATATGGTATATGATATGATGTCACTGAGTGACAGTGACAGTGACAGTGACTAAAATTTAAGTATTTAAGGACACACAATGCTACTTGAGTGACTGACACGATTATGGTCGCAAATTACAGCACTGTTTAATTGGATATATTTTCATTTTTTATGTTGATCGCCAATTCTGCCACACTTTCTACAAACCACAATTCCATGAAGTTGTGGCGTTTCGTAAAACTTAAATAAAAACTAAATACAATATATATCAAATCCTTTTTGACCAACACGGATCAGGTATAACATCATGACCACTGACCACTGCACCTATTAGTGGGTGGGATATATTAGACAGCAAGTCAATATTTTGTCCTCAAAGTTGATGTGTTAGAACCAGCAAAAGCAGACAAGCATAAGAATTTGAGGAAGTGTGACAAGGCAAAAACTGCAGCTCTTGTGGGATGTTCCTGCCTGCGGTGGTCAGTTTCTATCAAAAGTGTTCCAAGGATCAGACAAACTCCTGCTATTATAATTGCTTAAGAAGTTAATGGTGGCTCTGTTAGAAAGTTTTCACTTTTGCAGACCAGTCAGGGTGGCAGGTGGTCATCATGTGATGCCTGATTGGTGTATATTCAATTCAATACACTAGAAAGGCAACAAAGTAATGTTCAGATTGCTAATCGTCCTTGTATTTCACAGATACTTCGTAATTCGATGAATTTGATGTCTGCAACATCTCCCAAATAAGCTGGAACAGGGGAAACAAAAGACTGATGAAATGGAGTAATGCTGGAAAAGACACCTGTTTGGAAGATTCAACAGGTGAACAGGTTAACTGGAAACAGGTGAATGTCATGATTGGGTATAAAGGAAGCATCCCTTAAAGGCTCAGTCATCACAGGCAAGGATGTGGCAAGGTTCACCACTTTGTTAACAACTACATAGTCCAACAGTTCAAGAACAGTGCAAGGAGTTAACGAATTTGATGATTTAGGGTCTGGAGTTATCTCTACATGTAAGCAGCAAGGACAAAAACAAAGGCTCAATGCTTTTGACCTTTAACAACAAAAAAACAAGATGATTCTATAAAGAATATTACCCAGTGAGCCCATAATAAGTTTGCACACTGCATCTACTAGTGCAAATGTCAAAAATGCAAAACATAAGCAATATATAAATAACACCCAGAAATGCCAGGCAGCTTTTCGCGGCCTGAACGCAGTCATTCACCAGCAAGGAAGCAAGATTTGCCACTCTGTGAACAGCTACGTGAGAAAATAGTCCCAGAGTATAATAATGTTTTCAATGTACAATTTTTAAAATTTAGGGATTTCATCATCTACAGAGAGAATCCAAAAAAAAAAAAAAACTTTGCATGAAAGAGAAAAGTGCAGAATAATGGGAACATTTATACAAGTGAAGCAAAGTCCAAAATACAGTACTTGACTTATATCATGAAAGCGTAAATTTACCCCAGGTCAAGATCGAATGCAGATAATCTAAAAATGTGTTTTTAAATATAATTATGTTTTTACCATCGCCCTTTGGCTAACAGTGAGAAATAAACAAGAGCACACAAACAATTTGTCAAAGTCGTGTGTGCCTCAGCGCACGAGTGGGGAAGAGTGTGACATGTGACTTTGTTTTAATGCGACAGTGTAAGGTGAGGGAGAGAGGGCATCAGATGAGCTGTCTGCTTGGGCCGTTCTGACACACACACACACACACACACAGGCCCAGTTAGAGGAGGGTAAGAGAGCGGGGCATGACGCGTCAAGCTGGAGCCATGACTTGGTGGTGTGTTTGTGGGCGTTAGTGTGTGTTTGTGTGTGAGTGTGTGTTGCGTGAGTGTGAGGGGGTTGATCCCATTGTGTGTGTCAACAAGCCGTCCCATTCAGCGCCTGTGTGGCTAAACTCTGCTAATGAGCATTGCCTCTGGCTGGGCCGAGCTAGCACAGCGTTCATCACAGCTAAAGCCTTCAAGACACACACTGACACGCACTAACACACACTCACACACACACCCTAACCCTGAACCAATGGACGGTGGTGGTGGTGGGAGGGGGGGGGTCACATGGGGGCATTATAAAGACTACAGGGAGGTACGAGGAGAGTGTGAACAACAAAAAGTGATTCAGGAAGTGACCTCATCAGAAGATGACAAACTGCAGCGGCGATAAACACGCAAGAGTATTTTTAACACAAAAGAGTCAAAAACAAATGAGACTTTCATTCTTGTGTCAGAGCAGAACATTCAAGAGAAAACCACAAAGGCATCCCAGATGAGAACTTACACAACAAAAAGGTATGCATCAATCAAACCAATATCATACCAGCAATACACTGCAATCAAAGCAGTTCATGTTCTTTTTGATTTAAAATGGTTTAGAAGAGCTAAATTTTTCAAGAAAAATGGAGATAGTTCAACAGTTAGGCTTGCAGTCCTTTCTCACTATCAGCAAAATTGAGCAATGATCAGAATAGAGTAGTGCAGGGATGTTGTAGTTTTGTAGGCCAAAGCAGAAGTTAAAGCTATGGTCTACGATTTGGAAGCTTTGTACATATTAATAACACCGTTTATAAGGCTGTTATGGTCCTATGGTCCTATCTACACAGTATAAAGACCAAAAAGAACGAAAAAAAATCCATTCAGTATATCCGCTGAAAAGCTGCATACTAGCTGACCAATCAAACCTAAGAACCTGCGACTATTAATTGGTCCGTGAGTTAGTCCATGAGTCCATCCAATCTCGCTCTCGCCACGCAGTACGCAGCGCCTTGCCCATGGTCCCGCCTCCGTGAGCAGCTAGCAGCGTTAGCTACTGAACTATCATGGAGCCGAAAAGCCTAGCGCTGAACCCGAACCCAACGTGAGCTCTGCCCGCTGGTTGAGGCCTGTTAGCGGCTAACGAACGAATCAGAGACCTTCAGCATCGGCCGCTTTCGCTTCTGGTTGATCAGGTAATGGCTTTGTTTACTACAGTGGGAGATGTCTGCTGAATAACTCTGGTTAGTTTGTGCCTGCATGGGCTAATAACTTGTAGGGGAGCGGGTTAGCCTGTTAGCCGCTAATCGTTAGCACTGTAAGCTGAGCTGGGGAGGACAGGCTGAGAAAGATAAATCCTCCCCACACTCGCTCCGCTTGGCGGGCGCAAACCCGCATTGCAAAGCTCCAGTTGAAATGGCTACTGCTGTGTGTTATAATGGAGATGTCTGTCATGTTTGATACTTTCAGTTGAGCTGAGCTGTTTTTGATTGAGTTTGCTGCTGATATATTGTGCTAGTCGCTCGTAGCTCAGTCCGAGGGGGCTTTATGAGGCGTCACGAGCTGGGGGCGGGATCTTGGAACACGGAGGGGAGAGGTGAGGGAAGGAGGGGCAGGCTGCGGTTTCAAATCGTAGACCACAGCTTTAATATGCCACTGGTTTCCAATACTGCAAGGCCACAAAAAAGCCAAAACGTACATGTACAGTCGTGACAATCTTAATAAACTAATCAACCTTTCTTGATGTTTTAAGCTGAAATATAGTCAACTAGAGTGATCAACAACCCAGAATGTGTGGAGTAGGGTCTTTGACCATTATTGTAGTCTTTGTTAGCTAACTACAAAAACAATTGAAGATTTGAAAGCACGCAACATTAGATGTATTATATGTTTCCCACTTACTATTGAAAGTTAATGTGCGTGTGTTCATCAAGAACCTTATGAAAGGCATTTTCCAAAACTAGTATTCTACATCCCATAAAGTTTTGAGATTGGGAACCAGGAAGTGCTCATTTCCAACTTACTTCTGTCTGTTTGGACTCATTCCTACACCACTCTTTTACTGCCTTTTGTCTCTAAAAGTATGCTGAAAAGCCTATTTTTTTGAATAAGACCAATTGCTTCAGCTTAAAGCTTTGAGAGATAGATCTGCCTGATGACAAACATGGAATTTGGCGAATTCACCTGCTCTGTAAGTTTAATGAGCTGAAACATAGCGCATCAAAACTGAGGGCGACAGGAAATCCAACACCAAAACAAAACATTTGTTTAATTTTCTGTATCATATATTGAATGCTGATGCCAGATTTAACTGCACCAACAAGGTATCACAATGGGGTGTAGTCACACCTGAAAAGGCCAGGTTTTAAGGAGGCAAGGACAACTTTAACATGTCACATAAGTTAGTTAAGGCAGAGGTTATGTTTTCGCCTGTCTTTGTTTTTAAGTAAGATTACACAATTACTAGTGACCCGATTTTGCTGAAATCTTCCGATGTCGGTACAGGTCCACTTTAGCACTGATTAGATTTTGCTGGCATTTAGGGTAATAACGGCTATTAGTTGACAACCAGTTTTACTCAATAATAGTCAAACAAATAATGATAACATGATTCAATGTCCTACAAGTGTTTTTAAAGGTCAAGGAATTATATTATGAGGTGTGCTTTATTATGGAACTGTTGCTTACTGGCGTAAAAGAAATATGTGACCTACCTTGCCAGACGTTTAGTTTAATTTGTTTAAAGTTAATGTTTTTTTGTATCCAATTTATCTTAATTCTGTAAACTGTATCTTAAAAAAGCATTCAACAACAATAGGTAAAAGACCCACCCTGGGGTTGCAAGAAACCAAGAGGAGGTTGCAAGATGCTCTCAAAATAACATTTTTTTTTACATGATTTAAATGTCAACTTTTGCCTAATTTTCGAAGAAAACATACATAGAATTAGATTTCAAATAAACCAGTCATCAGGTGAGTTTTATGCTAACAATAGTAATATTTTAAAAAGTTCCTTAGAATAAAAAAACACACATGAATAATGTAAAGGTCTGGTTTTAAATGGCATACACTGAGGGCCACAAGTTCCTGTTTTCACTACTTTAGTGGTCACTGGATAAAGAATTGGGAACCACTGACTTAAGGGACAAAAATAAGCAAATCCATCCTTTGTTGACACCCTAACTTGGGAACAAGCACCTCATACATGTTTGTTGATATTTTTATAATTTTAACTGCAAATTTGCACTTTAATTTGCTTCCTCCCACTTAGCTCCAAAAATGCAGCCAATGGGTTGCGGATGATTGAGCACAAAGTTCAACTCCAGCTCAACAGTAACACAATGGACAAGAACAGAGTGAAGCGTTCAAGTTGTGGCTTTTCATTCACAACGCCACACTAAACAGGTGAAAAAGGTTGATTTAAGGGACTGTCAGGTACTGAAATAGTGACTTGTTGGATCTTGGCAACAATAATTCTTTTGATGTACAATCTAACCCTAGCAGTAGTTTAGCAGCACAAGAGGAAAAGGGAGATACGACTAAAAACAAGCCAGAACAAAGTAGAGGGGTTTGTAAAGGAAAAAGAACAAAAGGCTAAAATCCAGGGAGGTCGGTCGAAGGAGCCAGTGGGCAGAAGGAGGTAAGATGGGAGCTGGGGGTGAGAAAAGGAGGGCATGTCACCCTCCATCAGCGCAACAACCTCTCTCTCTCTCTTTTTTTCCCCTGCCCAACACTTTTATTTCCACCACCAGCAAGCTATTTCCAACCCACAGCAAGGCAGCCAGCCGGCCTGTGTGCGTGAGTGTGCGTGTAAAAGTGAGTGTGCGCTTGGGGTGAGGTTTGGGGCCGGGGCCATTAAAGCTCTGTTAAAACACTTCTGATGCTGTCGGCTGATGCTGAAGCAAAGGGAGAGTGAGGAGAGAGAGGAAGTGAGACGGTGAGCGCACACACTCAGAGGCTACCTCTGCCCGCCCTGCAGACCGCTGGCAGGCTGTCAATACTATGAGCAGAGAGGTGCGAGATGAGTCAACAACCTAATTCTAACATCAAACTTTTATGGGCGGCAGAGGGGAAGAGCAGGACGGAGCGATGTGGCGAGGGAGGAGAGAGGTTTGCTGTTAACGCTTTCTCCATCACCTGACCTTCACTCCTCCAAACCTTTTAAAAACCCTTTAAAAACCGACCCCTTTCACACACACAGCCGCACACACAACACTCGCAGGCTTGCACTTTTAAAGTTCTGACCTGCGGCTGAATTACATTTGGAGCGTTTTAGCAGGATATAATAGTGACCCTCTCACTCCCTCCCTGCAGAAGCTCTCTCACCCAGACGCAGAGTGCCAGCAGCTTTATTTATTAAATATGGCCTGAGAGAAGAAGCAACATGGGCGAGCTGAGGAACAGTTTTAAAAGACCGGCTTTTAATGGCTTTCTGACACGCTGGGAGGGTAGTGGTGGAGCGGCGGTGTGGAGGGGACACCTCTTGAGTGGCGAATGGTGTTTGTCGAGGCTTGTTGTCCCACAGTGTGGGTGTAGGAGGATGTGCTGCGGTCATGGGAAGGACGGCGAGGTTAAAATGCTCAAGAAGACATGCTGCAGTGACTCTGATCTAATTAGCATGAAGGCCATATGAAACAAGGCAAAATTGAACTCTTAAAGCTATGGTTGGAACCTCCAAGTTTGCTGCTGTTGATACCTTTTTAGATTACACTTAAGTGTTTATCTTGTTCACAAACCAACCAACCAATCAACCAAAAAACAAATTAACCAGCTTAACTAACACCAGCAAAAAACGGTATTTATCTAGGAATGATCAGACTGGCACTTGGAGTCACTTATGCCAGCAAGACAAATGTTATTCATGGAACATGTTTATGTACTTCCTTAAAAGTGGGTTCTTCAATCATGAGCCAGTTTTCATTTTCTTAAGTATATTTATTTACATGTCAGGTTGTTATTCATGCACATGTTTTCTTTTTTAAGTGAATCAAGCAACTTTTATACACATTACTTTAAATCTTCTGGCCAAGGCCAGAGTGGGATTCTCTTACAGCCTTGTAGTTTTATGGTTTATGCCAACCAATTTTAAAGCCAGAGACATACTTGCCTCTGTTTCGATTGGCTTCATGAACAGTTTTGTTTATATATTTGCCTGTATGTTATGTATCTCACTAGTGGGCACCACTTATGGGTGCAAACGACCTTGGGCTTTATGTAACTAGCTCTTGTGTTAGAAGTAAACGACAAACATGGCAGTACTTCTGAGACTAAATGCAAATAAAAAACTCAAATTATCATTATCAAATATTTGTAAGCAATTCATGGCCAGTGGTCAGACCTCATCAGAAGCATCTTATGCATTCTGTTTCTATTCTTTCCTCTGTGCACCATCTAGAGAGTTGGAGTGTCATGGTCTAATGAGTGACCATGTTAGCTGATGACTTTCGACCGTGCTGAAAGGAGTAGTTAAAGCACTGGCAAAAACAGAGGGCTTTGTTGTGAAGTGCTTTTGAGGCATTGCACCAAAGGCACTCATCAGTATTTTATATGCAAGAAAAGAAACTGAGCAACAAAGTCAAGGGGGTTGCACGTCTAGGTCATCTTTTTGTCTTTTGATCTACATATCTATGATAATGCTTGTAATGCATTTAGCTATCACTGCATGCATTCACACATCCATGGGCACTTAGACTGCTTTATGTTAGAAAACTCTTCTTTGGTAGCTTTCCACTGTTACACTATTCATTTTTCTACTGTAACACAAAAGATAAAACAAATGATTGATTTAGTTTAAGTATGCTTCTCTGTGGTCCATCTAACCATCTTAGCTCGTAATGTAAATATAGGCCCAACATTATGCCAATTTCATGACATGCTGTTGTTTGTGCCTTAGTCTTCAGACACCCAGAGTGATAAATGTACCAGAGCATCAGACAGTAAACAGTGATGACGTCTCTCTTTGACACAAACAGCCGAGCAGCATCTTCATTCTCATCCTCTCTAAGTTCAGTGACAGCTGAGAAGCTGCCGGTGCTACTGCTGGGGACAGTCTCTGGACTTAGAGGGGAAGAGAGACTAGGGGTTGGTTTAGACATTAATGTGGGGGCGAATATCAGTGAGAAGGGTTGTCATGTGTCATGGCAGGGCCAAGGGTGAGGATGGACAGTGATAAGACAGCAAACAAGGCAGCCATCGCTCTGACTTGTTGAGTGTCCTGGAAAAGACGTGAGCAAAGAGACAGAAGAAAAGAAGAGACTGGTACGACCACGATGTCAGGCAGTATCAGTCTTTGAGCCACACATTACAGCTTGATGATCATTTAGAATAGGGAGTCCACAACCTCTCCACTTGTTTTCTCCCACATCGCAGACTACACTTTTAAGATATCACCTGAAACAAGTACCATTGATTGCCAGGGCAGTTTATGCATGTTGCCAGTCCTTTGTTGAAAAACAATCCAAACTGTAATGTCCAACATCTGCAAACCAGGGCACAGACTTCATCATATAATTTGAGAAATCCAAGTCTAATGCTAAATCTTTCAACTAAAATGAACTTCAACTTCAACGAAAAGCACAATCATATCGCTTACCTCCCAACATGTCAGGAAGCCATTAAAGGTCGGTCTTTTAAACCTGTTCCTCAGCTCGCCCATGTTGCTTCTTCATCTGTGATGTCCCTCAAAATAATTTTCAGACCAATATTTTAGTTACCATTCCTTCCTTCCTTCCTTCCTTCCTTCCTCTGTGTAGCCATGAGTAATTATAAGGGCATGACTTTTTTAGCATTCTTGTGTTTCAGGACAAAATAACATATTTTTAGGGCAATAAACAGCCCTGAATCTGGTCCATAAAATCACATCTGACAATTAAGAACAGAACGTCCACTATTCCTGCTTGTTTTTTTCTGGGCATCTCTCTAAAGTTTTCCAGTCTGCCTGGTGTTTAAAGGTCATTTTGAATTTATTGCTTATCTGATGTGGACATCACAATAACATTGGAAAAACATGAAGCAATGTTTGAGTGTTTATCAAAGGTGCCAATATGCAACACTTGTCCACAGAAAAAAGTACAATGTACAGTAACATCAATACAATGAAAGAGAAGCAGTTTTTCCAGATTAAATAGATAAGCTGTAAAGCCAAGGCAACAGGGTCAAGCAATCAATCAGTTAGAATTATTCATGTGAGCACTGTGGTTGTGATTTTAGCCATTGTTTGACTCCTTTGTTAAAGTATTACTGTTGGTCTTCAGTTTTAGATTAATGGGTAGAGAATTTCAAAATTTCGCCCCTTTTACAGAAAGAGCAGACTGATTGAGTAAAGTTCAGAAAAGCGACAAACGATTGTTTTGACATTTATTAAAAACCATTTAAGAGGACTAAAAATCTTAAACTATTAAAGGTGAAAAGATTATCTTTTTAAAATGCTGCAGTGATGCCATTTCATTGGTTTCCGGTCCATGATTGTTATTGCCTGCTTGTATACTGAAACTCTGGGTTTTAATATGGTTGGAGAAGCTTGTGAATGCATTTTTACATTGTGGAAACCTAAAGTGTGACATAAAAACAATGGAATTGTGAGCAGCAAATATAATTTGCTGTATTTTTGTCCCTTGCAAACATTAATAGGGAAAAATCTGTCTGTGTACTTTAGGGGTATCCAAACTATCACCCGGAGACCAAATGCGGCCCGCTGTCCATTTGAATTGGCGCTTGAAACAGTTGAATGAACAGATATTTTAATAAACAGCAGCAAATTGTACACAATCATACACATTTTCTGCCATATTTACTTCTCAAAAGGCCTCATTTACAATGTGTATTGCAGTAGGTAGTCAGCTTCAAGCACCAACATTCTTCCAGTTTACTCTTGTTTTGTGTCTGACAGTGAAGAAGCTGTCAGTGCCTCCCATTTCTGCTGCTCAGAAGGTCATTCTCACTCTGACTAGGTGTGAATCCAATAATAGCCCAGGGTTACAAGGGTCTCTTGACAGGTGATAACCCACCCCCAAACCCTAAAACTCTAACTTAAATACATTCAAAATGAGGCACAGCAAGTGTCCTAGTCATCCATGTAGTCCTCTCCTCTTCATGCGGTCCACGACGTAAAAAGCTTGGACACCCCTGATCTACTTCTACATGTGAAATTTAGGGGCATATACACCACAGTGTTATGCAAACCATTACGAAACTCTTGTCGAAGAGAAATAGTCCAGCCAAATTCAGTCTGCCACACCTTGCATATCTGTGAGTACAGATTTTGGCCTTATCAATCATGTCCCATGGTTGAAAACCAAAGTGTGAGCACAGCTCAGTGTTTAAAGTGAGGTTTCAGTGGGCAGAAGAGAGAAAGGGACAGGGAGCTGCAGCACTCATGTCCCTTTACTCTGCCTTTAAGAAGAGATATTTGATAAAAGTACCTGCTAACACTATTCAACATGGTCATGAGACTGACAACCAGTGAGACTTGTTTTAGGAGTAGCCTATCATTGTAAAAGCTACACATAAAAGTTGTGGAAAAAATGTCACGTCACCAACATCAATAGACAAATAATAGCATTAAGCAGTGTATTGAAGCATGTCATTCATTTTTTGTAAAAGGTGATTTTGAAATATACAACAAGTGTGGATGGTATTATTTTTGAAGACATGAGAGGAAACAAAGACATGGAAACAAACATTTACAAAACTTATTAACTCTGCTTTTGAAGACTAATACCAGTCTTCTTTGATTCCTCTGAGCTTGTGACTGAAATAATTCAACCCTATAATAATTAAAAATGCCAAAAAGAGGCAACAAAGTGCTCATTTTGCATTAGAAGATGAAATGGTTTTAGCTGAATTGTTTCCATTTATCAAATGT